>OX235265.1:93591311-94014601 GCA_944472135.2 Trichobilharzia regenti
GAAAAGCATAATAGAAACAGTGAGCAGAGGTGTGAGACAAAGGAGTAATAAAGAAATACAAAACAGTTTCATTGAAGGTCATAAGTCACAGGGAGTGGATGCATCTGCGCCACTGAGAACGGTTTTGAGCCATGTCACCAATTGTTTCCAACCATAGATTTTTACCGTCCCGAGGACCCCAACCTGGAAGTCTACACCTTTCTACGTGGCTTAGACCAACTGTTGTGGATTTCATTGACTGATGCCAAGTTTTTGTTTGACCGCCGCTAGCTTTTTTCCAGCCTGACCCTATATCGGCTAACATTGCTCGTCGAGGGAGGCGATGGCTTGGCATACGTAACACATGTCCTAGCCATCTCAGTCTTTGTAACTTCACGACTTCGTCGATTGATTTCCCCTGTTTACCTAGAACTCTGCGCCTAACCTCCATGTTGCTCATCTTATTATGCCACTTTACACGGGAAATAGAACGCAGGCACCTATGATCAAAGACAGCTAGTCTTTTCATGTCTTCCACTCTCAGTGGCCAGGTCTCACAACCATAAAGGAGGACGGAGCGGACTGATGAGCAGTACACCCGCCCTTTGGTCGATAGTCGAACATCTCGTCTACGCCAGAGTCGGCGTAAACTAACAAATGCGAAACGAGCCCCTTGTATTCGTGCTGAGATTTCGTCAGAGACCAGCCCGTTGGCACTGGCTGATGGTACTTCCCAAATAAGTGAAGCGGTCAACGTGCTCTACCACTTCACTTCCTATTTTTAAACTAGGCGTCGATGTAGTCCAGTCCTGTAACATCATCTTGCATTTGGCAGGAGCGAATCGCATGCCAAACATTCGTAGATTGCGGCTCAAGGTGTTTAGAAGACTCTGCATTTCGTCAGCGTCTTCGCCTAGAAGGACTATATCGTCTGCATATTCCAAGTCAACGAGATTATTCCCCGGTAGCAAGTCAATCCCTAAGTCGCTGAAGTCACCTAGGGTTAAGTCCATTAACACATCTATGATGAAGTTGAATAGAAAAGGAGATAATGGGCATCCTTGATGGACACCACTGGTCGTCATCAGTTCAGATGACAGCTCGCCGTAAGCCCTCACCTGGCTGTATGAGTACGAGTAGAGTGCTTTAATCAGTGCAATATATTTTCTTGGAATTCCCTTTACAGCCAAGCATCTCCAGAGAACTTCCCGATCGACAGAGTCGAATGCTGCCTTTAGGTCAAGAAATATAATGACTGTTGGACGCCGGTAGGAATGACTATGTTCTAGAATCTGTCGGAGGGTGAAACTTAGTTCAAGCAACAGTCTAACATCCTTTGTTGCATCTTGTTGAAATCTAGACAGCAAACAGACTCTTCAGATAGATTATAAGATATAGATTTCCGTCAGGAACCAACACCATTTTGACAAAACACTGTATATTGGACAGTTATTCCGTAAAAAATAACCTTGAGACTGCCTATCAGTGTTCTCCCCAAGATTCCTCCGTTAACAGGGACATTGAATCCGGAATCTTCAGGTTACGAGACCAAGTTGGCTGACTATTTTTAGACACTTTGGCTAGAATTCAGTGACCTGTGAATTGTAATTTTATCAACTCATAATATAGCGCTGCCCTCACCCAATTACTTCAACGAGTATCCACTCCACCTTAACGTGCTGACCTTCACTGGTCACGACTTGCCATTGCAGCTTCAGTAAATCTATCCATTAGCTAACAGTGAGCTAGCAACTGATATTCTAATGTTAATATTTGTGAGGATTTTATTTTAATTTCACGAACCAACTGCTGTAAAATAATTCTTTAAATACAATTTTAAAACCCTGGTCATTTATACTCTTTCTTAAATGAAATAGTCTACATCAATAAAAATTCATTTGCCTATCACATAAACGATTAGAACACACAACATTTCAGTCAGTTAGTTGGTTAACTAATTCAAATTTTTTTTTAGTTTACGCGCACAAATTTTGATGAATGATGAAAACAAAGGTTAATTGTTAAAATTCAATGATCAATGCGTTTTTTCTTCACTTAATCCATTGGCGCATAAATAGTTTAATTACAGTGTTTATTACTGTTTATACATATATAGTAAATGTTTAGTGAACAAAGCGTAATATTTAATGTTTCAATCACTTGTGATAAATTTTTTTCACGGTACATGTGTGGTTATTATTCCTCTGTTATTTTGATTTTTGTTGATTTTGCCGCCATTCATTCATTCATTCATTATTTATCCATTGAAATAAAGAAAAGTTTCTTCATGTTGTATATTTAAAAATGACCTTTATTAGGTGTGTGTGTGTATATATGTCGGAGCATATGTGTGTGCTTATAGGAGAAAGAGAGAAAGGGTAAAATGCCTTTGACTAAGTGGTATATATTGACTTCTAGACTCATTTATGTGTATAAAATGATAATAATCTCCACTTGAGAGGACAACTAGTGAAGAATGAACGCTCCACAGTGTAAAATTAGACTGATTGATTGTTTGATTGTAGTGAAAGTTTTATATTGGCCGGCGAATAATTATTTCAATTATCTATAAAATTGATGCATTCCATATATGAACATATTGGGTAGTCTTAACCTCTATCTGTACGTGTGGTTGTGTTGTGTTGTTTGTATGTATGTGTGTGTGTGTTTGAGGAGTATTATCCCCCTTTTTTTTAATATCGGTCAATCCATCCATGTACACACATAGAACAAAGAGTAAATGACCATCTGTTTATGAGTAAATAATCCAGTAAATGAACATCAAAGTTCATTTGAAATATTTCAAAAAAAAGACTAAAAAATAAAAATAAAAACAGACTGAAAAGAGAAAAAGAAAAAGATTCCATTTTGCTCCTATTGTGTACGCCAGTAGATGCATGTCTACTCTCAGATTTCTTCTCATTACTCAAAATAGAGTGTAGCCCTTCAACTTGACTTTTTTATTTCAAAGTATTTTGGGCAAATACAACTGGCTACTTACTTATAGGAACAATTAGTAAGAGATATCATATCTGTTCATTTTTATAGAATTTATACATACATATATGTATAAACCAGATGTTCACTAGTCTAGTGTAGATAACAGTATTCCCTATTCGTATTTGATGAACCACACCCTCACAGATAGAGCATTATAAAATGTAGTGAGTGAGAAGTTAACTGATAGATGATATGAGGATAAGTGAAATAGTTGTTTCGGTTTTTTTTAATACGTCGCAAAATATTTCGCACTTTACAGGATTTCATCATAAGCTGAGGATAATGATTAGAGAAGCATCGGAAAAGACCTGCAGGGAATAGTGGACAGTTGTTTCGTCAGACTAGTTTGCGACACATCATCAATACGCAACCGCCACAATGTGGTTCTAATCAATAACCTCCCAGTGACAAGGCGAGCTTGTAGACCACCATTCAGCTCATAAAATTCCAATCTCTGTCACATGCTGAATATTCCATGCATGTAACAAAAATACTGTGTGGAATCAAGCTATAATAAAATAAAATAAAGAAAGAAAGAAGCTGTATATTGATGGTAGTGTTGAAAATTCAAATCTTTCACCTTGTGTACTGAGTACAGAGCAGATCTTCATACTGATTTGAGAGTAATGAAGGCCTGTTCTCCTTCCCCGAACCATATCGGCTTTGACATCCTCATATGTGATGCATGTAGTTGAAAGAATGCTGCAGAGATGAGTGAAGGAGTTGACTTCTTTTAGATTTCTCACGCTGATAAGGACTATGGCTTGTTGATTAGGTAACTTCATCACCCTTGAAGATTCTCCTAATTGAACGAATCTCATTAGAATACTGTAGTTACATTTTGATCTTCATATAATAATAATAATTTATTTTCATATAAACATAAATTTACATGAAAATGCATGCCATTTTTACAGGCACGATCAAGTATGTTATAATGTCAAATCTTAAATTGTCTACAAGTTAATAATGTTTCAACAGTTAAATATTTGATATATATATATATATATATATATATATATATATATAATTACACTCATTGTCTGAACTAGGCTGTATAGTTATTGAATTGTACAATTGTCCTCCAGGTTGGGCGGGAAAATCGACTTCGTTTCGTTTTCATCCCGTGGTTGTAGGCATACAATAACCAACCAATATTGAGGTAAGTACAACGTTTACAAGGGATTGGAAGCTGTTTTAGAAAAGTTAAAGTGCTAAGGAGAAACATTAAAGTGTAATAGATTAAGTGAGTGAAATATATCATTAATAAACACATTTATATAGAAAACAGAATGGGGAAGTAATTAATCCTTAGGCCGACAACGTTCATTTGCAATGTATAATAAAACCAATATATTTTGCACTATCGTGATGTCCACTTTTCGCTTTAATACAATTATTTTTCAAGCAAGTTGTTTTTATTTCATGTCTTTTTTTCTATTTGGTGCACAACCGTACCCTCTAGAGAATAGGAATAGAATAAGTCGAAACAAATTCACAAAGAGCTATATATATATATATATATATATATATATATATATATATATATATATATATATGATAGACTCATACTGAATTTATGAAACTTCTCGAGCGCATTGTTTAAGCTCTGCTTTTTTCATTTCCGCAAATTTCTTCAAGTGTTTAATTTTTTATCATCATTATTATTATTTTTATTTTCTTGATTTACACCTTGATTCCACACAGTATTTTTAGTACAAGTATGGGATTTTCAGCATGGATATCGGTAGCCTAAATTTTGCAGGCCGACCATAGTTATCAGGTGTCCGTTGGCAGAGGATCGAACCTCGGAGCCATTACTCATAAACTACTCATGTAACAGTAGACAATTTATAATTCACACTGCAAATATTCATTACAGAATGTCAGTTTTCTAAAAGTATGTACGAGTGAGAACTAGCTCAGAATGATTCTATTAGTACAATCAAAAAAGTCGAATGCTAATCATGAAATGGTTGGAGGGAATCGGCCACAGGAAGCCCTAGACCTTGCTCCAGGCTTGCAAGTGAGCCCAAATAACACATTGATAACGTCTCTGACTTCAGCCCCACTGGGTGATGCCTGTTCGAATCTCACAAGGGACATGAGTTCCTTCGAGGTTGTAGATATGCCTTGCTGACTGGCGAGCGTCAACGCTCAAGAAACCTATGTCCAAGGCTTCCAGCCGATAGCCTCCAACTATCTAATGTCAACAACTCAAAGTGCAGTGCATTGCATCGTGATGGCGAGCCACCTAGTGGTATGGTGGCCACATTGCAAACTTGACTGATAGAATTCAGTATTCACTACCAAAGAAACGACTAGACACATGCAACCAGTGACTACCCAGTCAGAGGGTGAGCTCGTAGGCCATTCAGCCACAGGGAACCTCCAGATCCAATCGCCAGCCCATAAAATTCCAACTTCTGTCAACATTTCGTACTTATTAAGGGATACAGTGATACCAGGTATAAATACTTCTTATTGCATAACATTCCTTTTAGAGTTAGATAGCTCAGTTGTGTCCATAAATTATCCATCTCCAAGATGAAAGTAGTATCCGGTTGGAAAAAAGGCTTCTGTATCAAATGGTTCAAATAATTTCACTGCAAATGTAGTAGAGAAAGGACAATAAAATCTTCAGAATTCATACACCGAGCTGGAAGAATAATATTAACACAAAAAATAATAATTTGGAATCACAACACTTGAAAAATTTATCTAATCTAATGCTCACCAGTGATTGACTGACTGTAGGATGAAGTTGCCTGGAGTCCAAATGAGAAATCGTGACCAGTGCAGTCCACCAGTGAGGATAAATACTCCCCGATAATACTCACTGGTGGTGGTGATAAAAGCCGCGAGTTAAAACCAGCTAGAATTCATGAATCCCTAGATTCTAACCGAATGGCTAACTGGTGAACAGTGTTGCCGTATAGCCCTTAAGATAATGGGTTCGATCACCATAAGTACGTACTACTGGAATGTGTCAAGATAACACAAAACCGCTGTCCTGTACTCAGCAGTCAGCAGTCTGATCTTCTCACACTCCTAGAGTCGGAATTCGAACACCTACTGCTTATGTATACCATGGACGTGCAATTCCAATTTGACAACCCTGTTTACCGCCAAATAGATGGTGTAGCTATGGGCAGTCCACTTAGCCCTGTTTTAGCAGATATGTTCATATCCAACGTTAAAAGAACAAAGATGAAACATGCAATCGACGAAACAACTTCCTACTGTCGATATGCTGATGACACATTTTATAGTGTGCAACAATGAAATCCATGTTTCACACTTACTCAGATTATTCAACGATGCACACGCCAATACTGAGTTCACTATGAAACATGAAAGTGACGGAAAGTTTCACTTCCGTGACATCACTATGACACGCCGACAAAATTGTAGTCTTCAGAAGTCAGTTTATCGAAATCCAACATGGAAACGATAATACTTACATTTTTATAGCTTTTGTCCAAATAGCTTTAAACGAGGACTAGTCAAGACTCTGTACTCCGTAGACAGCGAAGAGAATATGCTCTATAGGGAAATTAGAGGAAGAGTTTGAGTTCCTTGAAAAGATACTGAAGAGCAATGGGTATCCTCAAAGGTTCATCAACAAGTATGGAATATCTGAAGTCACAAATGTAAAACAAATCACAGTGGGTAAAAAGCCAATCTATATTCAGCTTGATTATAAAGGTGAAAACATTCCAGTAATGATGAACAGAAGGTTGAGTACATCACTAGCCACAACCTATCCTGCAGTTAAGCTCGTCCCCGTCTATGGAACAACTTGCTCTTCTCTGGTGCAATCAAAAATCGATAGATATCTTTCTCATATTAACTCCAACTGTATATACAAATTTAAATGTATCTGCGGGAGCAGTTATATTGGAAGGACAGAAAGAAGAAGGGCATATCTACGATTTTCTGAACATGTACCAAAAAGCTTACGACTAAATAGAACAAATGCTTTAAACAGTGCCATCCATCGTCAGGCATCTCCTCGACACGGGTCGGTCATGAGGTGGACATCGAAAAGTCGTTCAAAATTATCAGTAGGCAAAAGAGCTCAATTCTCCTCAAGTTCGCTGAAGCAGTCATTTCTATCAAGCGCCTGAAACCTGATTTATGCCTCCAGAAAGAAGCGGTTATCAGTATTTCTTCGCCCCGTCTGGTAACTGGATATTTTCATCTCTCTTTCATCTGAATGCGTAATGCTGAAATGTTTCCCTTGTGCATGATGATTATTGTTCGGAATAGTTTAATATTGCATATATATATATATATATATATATATATATATATAGTGTATGCATATATTGATCGATTGAATGACAGGTATTCATTCATATCGATACATGTCGATAATTACGGATACCAATTCGATTGAGATAATTAGGAGAATTTAAATAGACGAAACACCAAAAAAAAAACTGTGAGGTAATTCGTTAGAAGCCTGATACTCACATGAATCAGCCATCGATTAACAAACACATCAATTACTATAGACTTAATTTGCCAACTAATAAAAGTATATCTCAGATGACAAGAAAGTTCAAATTCCAAGACAGCGAAAATGATCAGTAGACGCATAAATTAACAAGTAATCACCCCAATGGTTCTTAGGAGATGCAATTATACCATTCATGGAAGAAGAAGAAGAAGAATTCAAATAAGTTCATTTCATACTGGAACCTGCTCTGAAGCGGGATATTGTCTAGAAGGATGACCAAAGCCCACAATTAAATCAACCAGCGCACAGAACACAACTAAATTAAAAACTTACAAGTTGAATAGTGAAACCTGCATCTAAACTTGTTTAAAAAAAATGACATTTCTCTGTGGATTCTTATACAAATGTGAAACTGTTTCATTGGCAAAAACAGGAAAGAAGTATGAATTAAAATGATACAAATAACTAAAAGTCAGAAGGAATTGTTATTTTTCAGAAATATTTCACGGTGACAGCATTTAAGTCAAGGAGTAGTTGTGGATCATTAGTTTAGGTAATCACTTATCATTTAGTGAGTCGTCGGCTTAAATGCTAATCCACTTAATTTGATTCGAATTTGTTTTTATTCCTTTACGTTCCAAGTGGAACACATAGGGCCCCTTCAAGATGGAGGCTTGAAGTTTTTGTAGCTGTGGTGATTATTTTTACAGGATGGGGTTGCTACCCAGCCTCATGCTCAACCTTCCCTGTTCACCGATCTTATTACTGGCTTAGTGAGAATGTGTTAATAGCACAAGTGGTTCAAGCAGGCGATAAACAGATATCCATTTCTCAGTTGCCAGATTAAATATCTGTGTTAAAAATCTGTTATAAAACCTCATAGGAAATCGTGTGTACATTTACCAATTGACTTTAAAACAAAAGATATTCGGATTACTTCTATTGGGCACTAATCAAGTGGTGTCATGTGTCTAGTCGTTTGTTTGGTAGTGAAGACTGAATTCTATCAGTCAAGTTTGCAATGTGGCCACCATACCACTAGGTGGCTCGCCATCACGATGCAATGCACTGCACTTTGAGTTGTTGACATTAGATAGTTGGAGGCTATCGGCTGGAAGCCTTGGACATAGGTTTCTTGAGCGTTGACGCTCGCCAGTCAGCAAGGCATATCTACAACCTCGAAGGAACTCATGTCCCTTGTGAGATTCGAACAGGCATCACCCAGTGGGGCTGAAGTCAGAGACGTTATCAATGTGTTATTTGGGCTCACTTGCAAGCCTGGAGCAAGGTCTAGGGCTTCCTGTGGCCGATTCCCTCCAACCATTTCATGATTAGCATTCGACTTTTTTGATTGTACTAATAGAATCATTCTGAGCTAGTTCTCACTCGTACATACTTTTAGAAAACTGACATTCTGTAATGAATATTTGCAGTGTGAATTATAAATTGTCTACTGTTACATGAGTAGTTTATGAGTAATGGCTCCGAGGTTCGATCCTCTGCCAACGGACACCTGATAACTATGGTCGGCCTGCAAAATTTAGGCTACCGATATCCATGCTGAAAATCCCATACTTGTACTAAAAATACTGTGTGGAATCAAGGTGTAAATCAAGAAAATAAAAATAATAATAATGATGATAAAAAATTAAACACTTGAAGAAATTTGCGGAAATGAAAAAAGCAGAGCTTAAACAATGCGCTCGAGAAGTTTCATAAATTCAGTATGAGTCTATCATATATATATATATATATATATATATATATACATTAAGATCAAAATGTAACTACAGTATTCTAATGAGATTCGTTCAATTAGGAGAATCTTCAAGGGTGATGAAGTTACCTAATCAACAAGCCATAGTCCTTATCAGCGTGAGAAATCTAGAAGAAGTCAACTCCTTCACTCATCTCTGCAGCATTCTTTCAACTACATGCATCACATATGAGGATGTCAAAGCCGATATGGTTCGGGGAAGGAGAACAGGCCTTCATTACTCTCAAATCAGTATGAAGATCTGCTCTGTACTCAGTACACAAGGTAAAAGATTTGAATTTTCAACACTACCATCAATATACAGCTTCTTTCTTTCTTTATTTTATTTTATTATAGCTTGATTCCACACAGTATTTTTGTTGCAAGTGTGAAGTTTTGAGCATGTGATATTTGTAGCCCAAATTTAGCAGACTGACCATAGATATCAGGTGTACGTCGGCCGGGGATTTATCCCTGGACCATGTGCATGCTAGAGGCGAGAATCCTGACTTCTGTGCGACCGACTTGTCGACACAGTCACCAAAGCCATTTCCAGCAGGCTATATACTCTTGTAAACATCTGCTTTCACTGTCTCAATATTAAAGATAAGATAGTTAGTCAGATAAGATCAGCAATATGAAACTCTGAGAGTGCATCAAACCAACAAAGAACCTGTTCTTGTTTTATTCTTTTACGTTCTAACTGAAACATAGGGCCCCTTCAAGATGGAGGCTTGACGTTTTTGTGGCAGTGGTGTTTATTTTTACAGGATGGGGTTGCTAACCAGCCTCATGTCCAGCTTTCACCCCCCTCCCCCTACCAGTCATTACCACTGGCTTAGCGAGCGAGGTAAAAGAGTGCGTCAGTGACCGGGGATAGAACCCCGGACCACCTGATGTGTGGTCAGTGAGCACTCTACCGCTGTGCCCCGACTCCCTCAATAAATATGTAGAGGAAACTGGAGATGGATAGAACAAACACGCACTCAGGAGACCATGGAATAACGTCACGCGCATTCCAGGCCCTCGAATGAAACCCGAATGTGAAACGACGAGTTGAACATGACTTCAAGGGTGAAATGAAAGAGGCAAGATATTATGGGCAGGTAAATACTAGTGTAAAGTACAGGGTGGAATTAAGGCGTTCTGCTGAAACCTTGTTTTCCACTAGAAACCCAATGGAATAGTAATGATATAATGTTAGCCTCACCAAACTCAAACTTTTTATCGTAATAAAAAGAAAGACAAAACAGCTCGAAAGTGATAGGCAAATGTAATATAATACGTATAATTTATTAATCTTATCAACAACTAGATGTTTTGTCGCCATACTTGCGTGTCTGATGACAGATTATGACTGTTAGTATGGTTGATAATATTCAAAGTGATTATTGTTTGTTGTGTGTTTGTGGTGTTATAGATAGTTTCTATATTACGATTACATTACATTACATTTTTCCCTGTTCATCCCTTCCTTCACTCTGAACATTTCACTTAGCAAATGCTATGCTCCCATCCCGAAAACAGCTTTTTCTAAGGGAGTGATAATTGAAGGGGTAAGGAATATCTGAATCGTCGTGGGAGGAATCAAACCCAAAGCTTTCAGATCGCTAGCCAGGTATTTTACCATATGAGCTGAAAAATTCAGTTGCCAAATGAGATCGTGGCTTATCCCCAGCCTTTATGTGAAGGAATCATACGTAACTGTCCATTTTTATATAATCCCATTAGCTATCTGGCCAGGTTTTCTCCTGTAATTCTAGTCACACAGAATGTGGATGTGAACATATTCTTAATTTTTTCTAGGGTCATATATATATATATATATATATATATATATATATATATATATATATATATAATGTGGCGTCATTAACAGCAACAACAACAGACAACAATCAGCCATCATAAATGGGAGGAACCTGAAAGAAACAACCTCCTTTACATACCTACCTACCTAGCTGGGAAGCATCGTTTCAACTACAGGCCGACGGAACTGGCGAGGATATCAAATCAAGGATCGTGAAGGCAAGACAAGCTTTCGTTACTCCCAAGTCAGTGTGTAGGTCAACAGCCCTCAGCATGACAATGAAAATAAGATCCGGATTTTCAACTCCAATGTGAAGTCAGTGCTACTCACCACACGGATCAGAAACATGCACTACGCGTAATAAAGTTCACCTCAAACAAACTACAGACCTTCATCAATGGCTGTCTTCGCTCAATACCACTCAAGATCAGATGGCCGGCCGGAAAAGATCAGCAACAGGGTGGGATCTCTGGGAGCAAACCAACCAGGAACCGATTGTGCAACAAATAGGCAGGAAGAAATGGAGATGGATTGGATTGGTCATACTCTGAGAAAACAAACCACCAAGTGACATCACTAGACAAGCCCTTGAGTGGAACCGGGCCGAGAGGGAAGCAGGCGAGTTGGTCGTCAGCGCAAGGGTGATTTGGAGGAGGTCATGTGAAGAAGAGATGAAAGCATGTGGGCAGACTTGGAGTCAGGAGAAAACTTTAGCAGAGAACCGAACGCAATCGGGACGTTTGGCTGAAGCCCTATGTTCCTCTCGGAATTAAAGGAAATATTAATAAAATAATAATATGATAATGTGTATTCAAATAAAGTTCTGATGGTAGGTGGTTAAGAGAAGTCACCAGGAAGTTCTGTACCTATATTTCGTGACTAATGGTACTCATCAGCATGCATATTTGCAAAGTACGCCGCTATGATTGTGTCACACTGATAGTAGGCAGTCTATGATATAACTCGAAAAAGCGATCCAATGATTATTGTAAATTCGCTATTCTAAAATTCGACTGATCCAACAGAAGCATCGATGAATATGTTTATTGGAAACAGAGAATCTTAGAAAAGACGGACGCATTCATGCTAGAAGATTTCATCATGAGCTGAGATCAGTCAGAGGACCATTGAAAAACATTGAAAAAAAACTGTACAGCTCTTTCATCCCACTAGTTTGGGACTCTTCATCCGTATGCACACACCACCAGAGTTTGAACCCACAACCTTCTGGTTACAAGGTGAGCTCATAGACGACTAAGCCAGTGGGACTAGAAAGTTCTGGGTTTGAAGCCTATTGTTGAGTGTGTTCTGATGAAGAATCCCAAACTAGTCTGATGAGACAGCCAGCTGTCCAGTACTCACAGCTGGTTTTCCAGTGGCTATCTAGCTGATATCAGCTCACGATGAAATCTTTCAACCAATCAAACTAAATCTCCACGAAAATGAAAACTTGAACATGCATGTTAAACTGCTTCACTAAATGACTTACTCATCAGTGTGGAATACTGATGTGGAATTAGTAGTAATAACAATAATACTGCGCAGCTCCCCTATGTTATATCTGGTGGATAACGCATGCGCGGATGACGCAACCAATCGTTTTTGGCTTAAAACAAACAAACAAACCACAAACTTAGATGAATTCATTGATTACATGAGTACATGCAAATTTCGGCATCTTACTACTTACTCTGTATCTATACTTTTTCTCTATTCATGTACTCTGTTTCACTGTCTTTCAAATACCCCTCTATTGCCTTGAGCAGATTCATGTTTCTCCCGTGGTCCTCTTGACAAGACAGAATAAATTCAGCAGAAAATTCATTTGCACAAAATATCTCGCACAATGTTACCTTTATTCCACCCATGTTAATAAAACGGAATGTTACAAAATATGTAACGACAGAAGAGAAGGGCCAGGCTACAGATTCTTTATTTACGAAATCGACACATATTTATAGATTTTCATGTACATTATTATAGATTATTGTTAGCAGAAAAACACAGTCTTCTGATTGCTTGTTTCTCACAGAAAGTTAGCCGTGCATCTCTTTGTGGCTGTTCCTTGAATGTCAGATCATCTATATGTTAACTGTATCCAACTACGCAAAGTCTTTGTTCTCATTTTTCTCGCGACCAATATTGGGGACATAAACATTGACGTAAATTACTGTCCACCAATTTTGACTAACAGCCGGTTCTCGCCACAAGTATACACATCATCTAACTTTCTAAATACACGAACAACTGAAAGTAAAATACTTTGACAGCATCCATTCTCATGTCATTGACCAGCAGACCTAAAACTGCGCTACTTTTGATACTCTTTTTTCACACTACCATATCACTTTCATAAAAATCAATAAATACACATCTTAACACCTTAGAGACAGATATAATGTCAAGGCGTTAATACATCACTGAAACTAACTGTTGGCTCCATTTGTGAAAACTATTCACCATTTAAAAAAAGAGCCGTATAGAATAATGATGCCTATTTACCAGTAAACAGTTGCTTATTTGTCGTCTATCATTATTAACATTTGCTCACTTTGTAAACAGTTGCCCCCTTTTTCTTAACATAGTGATTGCTACTCGCTTTCTCCACCAAGTATTGGCACAATTCCCTTTTTTGGTTTCCTTGGCGTTTCCCTGGTCGATAATATACATGCACACACACACAGAATTATTTTTCTACTACCCTTGCACTACAATCTTTGAGTTTCTCAGAAATACTCCCCGCCCCCCCCCCGAAAATTCAAAGATTATAAGGGACAATAAATATTTCTGATATTTACACATTTTTGATAAGAACAACTGTTAAGCCTTTTTTCTCTCAGGTATTTAACCTATTATTGATGTTATTATTATTATTTATTCCTGTCTCCATACTCAAGAAGTCACCAGCTTTTTTATGTTTACGCATTTATGCATAACACCCCTAAGAACTCGGCATCTAGTTAACAGCTAGTAGGACTAATAGCCGCAGCAGTTAGTTAACAACAAGCCGTCGTATAATGAACATGGAATCTGTAACCGTTGAACTAAAATGTTTGCACAGTGTAAACTATAAGGTGTTTGATTTATTACTACCTGACTGACAATATTCTCTGTATTTTAGCGTGTATTCTATCTACTGGAATTATTGATGTCGCGCGCGCTTATCACATCCATTCTTCACATGCTTTTTTGTTGAAACAAATTACCAACCCCATAATATTCCCTATTGCACATTTAACAAACAAAAACCTCTTAACAACAAATCATATGCTTTCCTTCTTTCTTTCTTTTTTCTTCTTTTTCGCCTTCTCAGTTTTCCTATATTGAGTATTTCTTGTGAAATTATTATCACTTAGTGTGTTTTCTTTTTTTTTGCTTTCTTGCCTTTGCGTTAATTGGCCTTGACATGTAGCCTACAAATGTTGGCGCCTTTTTCTTTTTGACAAGTCACACTAGCCTTGTGTGTTTATGCTATTTTACACTTTTTTAACCATCTATCCGTATATAACATGAACATCAGATACACACACATATATATACATACACACACACGTGTACATACAGAAGAAAACTAGAGAAACACAAATCTCCTATTACCAGGTGACGACGATGTTGATAATGATGAACATTTATCCGATTATACTAGTGACTTGATAAATGGTTAAAGATATTGTGAAAGGAAGAAAGTCATCCTTTTTTTGTCTACTATCAGTTTGGACTTGTCCTTCTATCAGTCGTATCACTTCACTTAATAGTGGTAGTAGTAGTAGTAGTAGTAGTAGTAGTAGTAGTAGTAGTAGTAGTAGTAGTAAGTAGTTGCCTGACATGCTTGTTTAACCATGCCTTCTTGATTGTTGTTTTTGTTGTTATCGTTATTGTTATTATTGTCGTTATTATTATTAACAACCTTTGACTATCTTTTTGTCTCTTCACTATATTATATTATATGCGTGATTTGTATATACACCTCGAACAGAGGTGATAGAAAGTGGAAATTTGCCTAAAAGCTTGCCTACCCACTTACTTACTTACTTGTACACATCTGTTTAGTTAGTACGCATACATATTTAACCAGAAGTGACAATAAAAAACTCGATTTTTAAGCCTGTCTAGATTGGCGCCATTCCATTTATTTATTTATTTATCTTATTTTATCATTCATCGTCAAAGGACATTTATTAAAGCTCGCGCGCGCGCACACACACATACACACCTACACACAAGGGATAATAGATAAGGCTAAGAGAACAATGTGAAAAATCTGTCTTCTGTGCATTCCTCTCATCATCATAAACATCACCATTACCATCACAACCATCATACCACACACCTCCCCAATCCCTCTCTACGGCTCTCTCTCTCTCTCTCTGTCTCTCTCACCCTAGTTTTGACTTTCCCATCACCTAGATTTTTACACTTCATCTCTTTTCTTTTGGTCTTTTTTTATCTTTCTTATCAGAAATCATTTTATGTAAAGAATAAGAGATTGAGGGAGAGAGAGAGAGACGGTGTGTGTGCGTGTGATTACCAGTCATATCACATTCCTTATATTATTGTCTTCTCCTCGCCGCCAAGGCTTAGTAACTACTTAAACACTCGATAGGGAGACAGAGGGAGAGAGAGAGAGAGACAGTAGTAGTGGTAGCGTGTTAACTAACTGTGTTGCTTCTTTGCTTGCTTTTGTTACAATTAACAGATTTGACGTGTAACACTCACTTATTACACACACAAACTGTGATACTTTTGTCACTAGAATAGTGTGTTATCCCACTAGTTACTAGTAGTTATCAGTAGTGTGATGAATTACGCTACCAATTCTACGGCTGCTGTTATTAGTACTACTAACAACAATCCATCTGCTTTACATCATTAGGTTGTAAATTAACTAGAGAAGCATGACTTTTTCATTTGGATGTTGTGTTATCGTTTACTCTGTGGTGTGTACCTTTTGTCGTTTTTGCATGTTTGCATGAAGAGAGATGCGAAATTCTGATGCTCTGCTTATTATTCACCTTAAACAAAAGACAGATATGTTGTTTTTTTTTCATTTCAAATTAACGCCAGAAATGAAACTGCTTACAATAACAATTGTTATTTAATTGTCGTAACTACTGGTGTGTACTTGTGCGTGTCTGTGTGTGCGTCTTTTGACTGATTATGTAACTTGAATAGCAAGCAAGTAGATTGGAAGCCAAATGATTCCTTGAATTTGATTTAACTCAGGCTGTGCATGCACTGAATTAGCCCTGCTGTAGGCTGTCAAACCAGTGTTGATAACTCTGCATTATGCATCAGTTAAATTAAAATTAGAAAGGGAAAGTTTATGCGATTGATCACGATTTGAAATCAGTTGAAGAATCATCCGAAAATCAGCAAGAAATACTGGACATCTGTTTTACCAGCCTAGTTTTGAGAATTCTTCATTACCAGGCGCTCACCTTGCAGGCATCGGAAGCACAACCTTCCGGTTGGTTACGAGGCGAGCTTGTAGTTCATTCAGCCATTAGGACATGACTCAATGGTCCCTGGATCCCAAATCCTGTCAGTTCGTGTTACATATATATATGTATATATATATATATATATATATATATATATATATATATATAACTGGGAGATCCCTTATTCCTATCTTATCGAGAACTAGAGTGTTACCTTCTTCACAGGCATAGAATTCCATGCACTTTTAAGGAGACTCCATGAGAATTTAAAAATTTCACAACAGTAGTGCTTTAGAAAGTTTTTTGTACCATAGCAAAAATATTTTATTGTCTTTTCTTCAATATAAAATGATTGAATTCAGTTCTATTCTTGGACTATTTCAAAGGGAATTCATAGAAATTCTTAAGTTTAGCTAATTTTCAGGTGTTACTTTGTAGAGAGTTTGATTGCTTTCAGTTTAATCATTGCTTTGATATCAATTAATGAACTACTGAAAACCAGGGAGTATTGGAAAGCTGTTACACCTTAGTTCAGGACTCTTCTGCAGTACACACTCACGACTCTATCGGGAATCGAACCCAGGAGCTTCAAGTTACTAGGGAAACTCGTTGACCATTCAAGCAACTAGGAGGGTATCCCAAATATCCTGTTAATTCTAACTTCTCCGAATTTATGATACATAACGGTGCATCCAGCCGGTGTCACTGTTAAAAATCCTATCGTCATACCTGACACTGCTGGTAACGATTTCCCACTAGAAGAACTTAACTAAGATAACTTCATTCTGTCATCAGTCAGTAGTGAGCATCAGATTACATTTCCGGTGTTCATTTTTAGTGATTTGATCTGTTTTAAGTTTGATTAGGGATAGATACTAGTTAATGAACAAATGATAACAAAGAACTATTGAGCAGATGCTTCGTTTCTGTTTGGGACTCTTCAGTAGTTTAAACCCACGACCCCGTCGGCGATAATTTAATCTTTCTTTGGACTTTCAAAAAGTGTCAGAGACTGTAGCTTAATCTCAATTTTCGAAGTTCACAGATCGGTAGTCGGTCGAAATGACCAAACCCATTCATTTGACTATTAGCATACCTTACGAGAACTTACTCTGGGTACTTCCTTCTTTCACCTTCAGATAAATCGGTGCTGATTTCCTTGTAAGTACAGACAGAAATGAACAAATTTGACTGTCTGCTGAACAGAATTTATTTCTTCTTTTAATTTATGTTTCATTGAAAAACTTATTATAATAATTTGCTTTATTCCAAAACAGTACTTGTGATACAGAATGGAATTCTCACCATTTCACTACAGTATTGAATCCAGTTAGTACATTAACAATAAATAAAATTCTACATAGATTAAGGGTAATCTCAGTTAGTTTTCACAACAACATATTAGCATGTCGGTAGCAAGGCCAAAATTAAACAGAGTGTTCGAAGGTGTAAGAAAAGTAGATACTAGCAGATTTACTGGCGTTAGCGGTAACAAAAGGTCGAGATATACAGAGTGTGAGAGAACGAAGAAGAATGTTTTGAGTAGAGTTAGTAAGGAAGAGAGAAACAAAGCAGCACATAACAGAAAGAAGAGAGAGAAAAGGAAAAGAAAGAAACAAAACGTTGTACCTATAAATGATATGATTTGGAAAGGCGAAATCCAATTGTTCTACTGACTATTTAATAAGTTATAGGTGGTGTCACGCCTAATGCTTTCTCTATCGCACAGAACACGAGCCAAGTAGGGTATGGTTGAGTTGGGCTTTTGTACTTGCTAGTGCGATCATATAATTTTCTATATAGGCTTCTGGTTTTGTCTGATGAGATACAAGGGGAGAGTTGTGAATGAAGAGGATGGTGGTGTGAGTTAGATCGAATGGATTTAGCCCATTTGTCACATGAGTCCATGTGCTGTCGACCAGAATATTAACAAGCTGCTGGTTAAGTGGCACATTGCTTACCCTGTTGACAACCCTACTTAATAAGATATACTCCTTCTTCAGTAGCCCAGGAAAAACTAAGGGGAAACAATAGAGAATAATAGGCAGGATGCAAGCGTTAATGAATCGTAGGAGTAAGGTTTGGGTTATACCAGAATGTCTTAACTTCTTGATTGTAGAAGGTAAGAGGGAATATTTTCTTAGAAATCACCAAGATATGATGAGACGACCAGGAAAGATCATCAGATAGAATGACACCAAGATATTTAATTTCCAACTTGGTTTCTATTTCATTGCCATCTATGTTGGACACCTCGTGAGTGCTAACCACCTGTTTGTTTAAGTCAGATTTATGCCTAAAGGGGTGAAATTGACTGTTTGACATTTGGAGGGGTTTAAGGTAAGACCGGTTTCCTTGGACCACTGGCTGATTTCTGATAAACAAGTGAACACATTTTCTTTCAGTAGTCTTTTCAAGAAAAGTAAAGTAGCGACAGTAGAACGACGTTCTTCAATTGTTGGTCAACAGTGTAGAATTTACCAGTTTATAATTTCTAAAGAGTGATAGTGAATTATTGCCTAAACTCACTATCAATATTGGTGAACACTGAATCAATAATATATGGTTTGTTTATTTTAAACTCTTCTCCATTTGACAGGAAACAACAATGATGGCGGTTGTCTCATTATAATCTGGTTGATAGAAGACTGGAGGAAAAAACTATCAGAAGTATTATTTTGCTTTGAATGATTATAGCCTTCCTTCCTTCCTTCCTTTTGAGTTGAACCTGGCTATCATTATCCTGGAGGAGATTGGTTCCCACTGCATGAGAGCTTTGGCTGCTGTTGGTGACATCATGATGGCCACTCCCTTGATGTACTCATGATTGTCCTCTGGGTGACCGGAATAGATTATTGTCTCTCCAGCTGGTAGTTGGCACCTTCCATATCAGTTCCATCTGCTTTCGCAGATTCCCAACACTTCTATTCTATATCTTCTCAATTCTGCGGTTACCTGAGCAGCCTTTCCAGTTTCATACATTGTACGAACATTCCACATTCCCATCCTTATTTTTGCTTTCATCGAAAGAAAGCACATCGGCTGACAGGCTTCCCGAAGGCTTTCTCTAGCCTGCGTCATTCCACTTCCCCGATTCCAGCGAAAAATAAGGCTATTGTTTATATTTTTAGAATTTTTAACATATTTGTGCGTTGAAGTTACTGTAGCACTTTGGTTAAGTTTTGAGGGTGGAGTTGCTAGCACCACGCCCCAACCCCCCCCTTTATCCAGGCTTTACCAACAACTGTCTTCGCTGGATGTATACTAAAGATCATATGTGGCCGGGCCGGAAAGAATCACCAACTACTGGAAACTACGGGAACAAACAAACGAAACAAGAACAAACCAATCGCCAACCAACAAATATGCAGGAGAGAGTGGAGATGGATGGATTGGACACTCACTTGCTGAGGAGGCCGCCACTGGGTGGCATGGCGCGCCAGGCCATTTCTCGAGTGGAGCCAGGCCGAAAGGGAAGCACGCGGCGAGTGGGACGTCAGTGCAAGGGTGACATGGAGGAGATGGTGTGAAGAGAAGTATTGACTAACAATATGGACTGACATGGATGGATGCAGGTGAAAAGTACAGCAGAAGGAAGACAGAAGCAAGTGGAGACGTGCAGTTGAAGCCGTATGTTCCAGTAGGAACCCAAGGGAACAACAATTATTATTATTATTATTGTGCTTTGTATTAACGTTTATTCACAGATTTTGTGCTTTGTAACCCTATTGTTCTGCTTCATTGTTGCTTCATAGTATGTTGCCGATACTTTTTGTGATATTCTCGCGTTGGTTACTGAGGCATGAATTAATCTTCCGGAATCATCTCTAGGCTCAGGATGTTTTGCAATCTAGACATTCAACAAACTCAGTCTGATGAAATAATATGCGAACGCTAAGAGAGGTATGCATTGATAATCTAAAAAAGTACTTCGATGATACCATGGCACTGCATACACATACATTCAAATAATCATCCAGTGTACTGCTTTTATGAGAGTTGCGTTATCATAGAAGTAATCAGAAAGAACAAAATGTAGCTAATTACGCTTTTACTAATTTTAAAAAAAAAGATGCATAATTTCACTGATTAAATCAAATTTTTACCATCTCGTCTTTTTTACTAAAAAATATTATTCATTATACCTTTCGTTAGTTATACATTTATCTGTCTTCTCGAAAAAAAAAGAAAACGAACTTAATTAATACTTATATGTAAAATACTAAAATAATTAATTACATAATATTATATGCATTTCACTATATTAACGACGGATTTAGTGGAAACAGTTTCCTGTATTGTTTATTTCCCTTTAACCAAGTGTTGGTTTGTAGTCGTTTGATTGGTTAAAGGATTCCCATCATGAGCTGACATTGGTTAAAGAACCATTGGAAAACCTATAGGTTAACGGATAACCGTTTTGTCCTAGTTTAGAACTCTTCATCAGTACATACCCATTGGGATGGTTCCAAGCCGGGACCTTTCGGTTGCAAGGCGAACTCGTACACCAATGGAATCCACCAGGTTGAGTGTGGGAAGAAATACTCACCAGAGATTACATCGGCTAGTGGTTGCGCTGTATAGTAAAATTGACAGAAGTTGAAATTCATGGACTAACCATTGAATCGGGTGGGTCCCAATTGGTTTAATGGTCTACGAGCTCACCTTGTAACCGGAAGGTTCTGGGTTCGAACCCCGGTGAGGTGGGTGCGTACTGGTGAGGAGTCCCAAACTATGGTAAAACAGGTAACTGTAAACTATAACAGCCCAAACCGAAACTACCTAGCTAACGGACAAATGACCTTGACAAGGACAACTCTGACCAATCAGAAGGCTCGAAACAAGGGGCGCGTAATTGTAATAAATCGTTTATATAGAAGTGATGATATGTTAAAAATAGTTACAAAGGATAACATTCCCGTATATGTTCCAATAAAACCTCCCAATTTCCCATAGGAGTCTTGATACTCATGTTAAACCAAGTTCTGTACGTAAACTCATCCAGATAACTGTATATCATTGAATTTCTTGATCTATTCACCGATCTGATCCGTTTTTTTAGGTGACTCCAAAAACTTTCGATGAAATTAGTGTGAGTTCCATCAAAAGGATTGAGAAAACCATTTGTGTGGTTGACGACATGGTGAATATAGCCGAGATTTGATAACTGACCGTAACTACTGCATTCATCTGTATGAATAGTCGTCACAGGCAGCACTAATCGCTGCATAATAGGCAATAATACATTTGCACTCCGATAAGGGATTTCTTTAATGTATTTTTTGCGGAGGGTGGTGTCGTAGATCTCCAATACCTATTGCTGATTTACGCTTAATCTGCCTCGATTATATTTCCTTTTGATATTAACACGGCCTCATCAACATGAACGATGACGCCAACTCCTCCAAGTACTTGAGTCAGCTTGTTTATTTTCGAGGATGATAATTCTCTGCAGTAATGGTACCATTGCACTGCAGACACTTCTGAATTTTCTGTTTCGTAAGCTGTTGCTGTAACTGGTCTTTTCAGTAACCAGAAATGACACATCATTAAAAGTTTTGTTAAAGGTAATTTAGTCTTTGAGAGAAAAGTACCGAAGTAATGTGTAAACTAAAAAAGAACGGCATGCCCTCTCGAACTGATTTTCTGCTTCGGCACTCACTGTACTTGTTAACAAATCTATCAATGCAGTTAGTGTATCTTTGTATGTGTATGACACCTCCACACTGACAAATTTTCGACCTTCCAATTAGTCCGTTATCCAAACAGTAATCAAAACAAGATCTGAAGTGAATTTGCAACGCAAAAGGTGTAGAGCATCCATGATTACCTCTGGGTAAAACAGAGTCACCTGATTGGTTGCTGAAGGTCATCTGTCCATTCGCTAGGTAGTTTCGGTTCGGGCTGCTATATTTTAGAGTTACCGAAAAGCAGTACTTACTGATAGGTTTTCCAATGGTTCACTAACCGACATCAGCTCATGATGAAATCCTGTCTCACTTTAATTTGTCCTCAAATCAAAATGAATAGTGAAATGAAGTTATCAAAAGCAATACTAAATCACACGTTTCTAACTAACACTTAATTGTAACACTTAATACTAGGTTCTGCACGGTTGAGATGTATCTCTAAGGCATTCACCTGCTCTACTCATCCAGACCGCATCGTGTTCACTACAGGTAGTATGGGTAAGGATGCCAAAGCCAGACAGGATCGGAAAAGCAAGACAGACTTTTATTACACTCTGAGCATTAAGAACAAGATTCACAGTATTAATTAAGACTAATGTGAAATCACTGAATCCATATTTGTACAGAGAATCGGTGCATGGTGTTACGAAAAGCCTTTCCAGTAGGTTTCAGATTTTCATAAAATAGATGCCTTCATTATCTCAATACTGAAGATCAGATGACCGACTGACCAAAAAAGTGTAAGCAACAGTGAACTCTGAAAAAAGAAACCAACCAACCAACCAACAAATCATCACCCCACAAGTATGCTGACGGAAATGAAGATGGATTGCCCCCCCCCCACACACACACACATACTGTGGACACTGCTGAGTGACAATAAGCACAATACAAGCCTATGAACAAAGCAACAACCACAGTTCAGCAGGATAAAGTGGTACCATCTTTCACTTCGTTGCCTTCTCGTCAGCTGCTTACAGACCAGAGACATTATTAAATATATCTACGAAAACAATATTAATATATATATATATATATATATATATATATAATATTAAACACTATTCCGAACAATAATCATCATACACAATGGAAACATTTCAGCATTACGCATTCAGATGAAACAGAGATGAAAATATCCAGTTACCAGGCAGGGCAAAGAAAGACTGATAACCACTTCTTTCTGGACTCATAAATCAGGTTCCAGACGCTTGATGGAAATGACCGCTTCAGCAAACTTAAGGAGAATTGAGCTCTTTTGCCTATTGATAATTTTGAACGACTTTTCGACGTCCACCTCATGATCGACCCGTGTCGAGGAGATGCCTGGCGATGAATGGCACTGTTTAAAGCATTTGTTCCCAGCTGTAGACATAAGCTTTTTGGTACATGTTCAGAAAATCGTAGATATGCCCTTCTTCTTTCTGTCCTTCCTGTGTAAGTAGCTGACAAGAAGGCGACGAAATAAACGATGGTACCACTTTATTCTACTAAAACTATTATTCTTACTTTGTTCAAATTCATTAGGCGGAATAAATGTATGAAACAAACCGTTGAGGGGAACCAGAATGAGAAATGACGATTTGGCCGTCGATCGAAGGCTGACAAGGGGTATACCGTATCCGGAGGAAATGAGAGCCAGTTGTAAAGGATTTCAAGGAACACGGTGAAGGTTTAGTTTCCAATCGGAACCCAAGAGAATAAGCATAAAGTAATAATAATGAAAATAACACTGATGAGACCTACAGATGACTTGACACTAGTGTGAATTGAAAGGCAACAAAACGGAAAATGTCATTAATCTTATTTAATAGCACACATTTGTCAACGTACTTCGTCTGTCTACAAGATACCTGCATATACTTATCCAGAATGTGTTTCAGTAATTAGAATCACCAATATCAAACTGTATATAACACATGTTTATGAAAAACTACAGTAATAGTAATAATAATGCTAATAATAATGATAGTACAATTGTGATAGTAAATGAACAGTGTAAAGACTATTCGGCACCTTTTAACTATGTACCATCTCACTAATAACACACACACACACATGTATACATACACGGATAAAGCGAGACATCTGGAAAGCATGAAATTCTTTTCAGATTTCTACTTTTCACCGTATTTAAGTAGTATCGTCTTATATATACACCTAACCTTATAATTGTTGTATATATTGGGGGATATTATTTATACTATATATACGTGATGTGAATGCATGCATAGATAAATAAAATAGAATAGAGAGATGCAAACAGCTGTTCAGTATTTTTAATCTAAAGTCTTCAATGCTGTTTTTTATTTTCACAAGATTCATATTGTGCTCTGTTCATTTTGTTTCTTTCCTTCTTTCTTTTCTCTTCGTGTATATACGCAATGAACACACACTTTGTATGTGTATGCGGTGTAGTAATCACCGGCGCACACGTCTACAGATATGAAATATGAATAATTCTTATATTTTTAATTGGTCATCATCACCGCTTCACTAGGTATCATGCATATATCATTAAGTAAGTATTATAAAGGTGAAAATTCACACGGCCTAAATTTAGATTTTTTTTCACCATCTACGTATCTCTCTCTCTCTCTCCCTCTTTCTGGAGGTTAGTCAGATTCTAATAATAAGCTTACTCCCTCCTCTTCTCTCCTTTTCTGCCTTTCCTATCTAATACGAATCAAAATGTGTAACTGAAATAGGACGAGAATAGTGGAGAGGAGAACGACTTTATATAAAGGTTATTCTGAATAGCAGGATATAGGGACCTTTTAATGATCCTAAACAATTTGCATATAAACATGGTAGATGTACCTTGGATGCTGCGGTTGTCTTAAATCATAATGTTGTTTCTTGTTTAGACAAAGGTGCCAAATATGTTCGTGGTGCTTTCCTAGACTACACAACTGCTTTTTACCCTGTACCTAGGGAACTTTTATCAAAATAAGCTTTCGTTAACGTAAACAGGATCCTGGGCTAAGAGTTGGTTACATTTTTTATTTTTCTGATAGAATGCAGTATACTGTATATCATGGCAAATCATCTGCCTCGCTTACAAAAGCTGGTGTTCCTCAAGATGCGGCACCTCCTCTCTTCTTTTCTTTTTCCTTTCTTCCTACACTACCTGCCTCATTTAAACGAAACTACTAACTTTGTCAAATATGAGAATGATCTGACTGTATCACTCATTGCCTATCGCTTCCGAGTGTGACTGCTCTAAACTTAATAGCTTTCTATTGGACATCAGCAAGTGGTGTCTAAGTCAAATGGTCTTATGTTAAATCCTTCCAAATGTCAGGGGCAGTTAACTTTACTTTCAAGCATCAACGTGACATACATGAACTAGTTAGTTAGTTCTCATGATGCCTGTAGCATAGATGGCACTGAAATTGAAACCAAGTTAAGCATTAAATACCTTAGATTAGTTCTTTCCTCTGACCTATCATAGTCATCCCACATCTTATCAATCTCTAAGAAAATGTTTCGTCTCACCTTCTACATTAAAAAGTTAAGACAATCAGGTATCAACCAACCTTTATTTCTGCAGTTTGTAAACTCTTGTATTTTACCTATTGTACTCCATTCTTCTCCATTAATCTTTCCTGGGCTTCTCAAGAAAGACTTTATCAAATTACGAAGAGTATTAAATGTTGTGAGTAGGAGTTGTGGTGTGCCACTTCGTGAGCTCGCCAATATTATAGTCGAGAGACATATAAAATCCTGTACAAAATGGACAAAGGCCGTGCTGTCAGACCCCAAGCACCCCCTTTATTCCCAATTATCCCCATGTATCTCATCAGGTAGGACGAGAAGTCAGTATCAGAAGTTATATGCTCGTACCAATAAGTAAAAAAATTCTACAATACCCTATTTAGCCCGTATTTTATGTGATTTAGACACTGTTAGACGTGAAACATATAAGTTACTATGTAATTAGCATGGTGAATCGATCCTTTCATCGTTCATCTTTCTGTAATTTTATGGTGTCACCCTTTCTATCGTTTAATTATGACTTTGATATTTTATTTTAGTTGTTATTACTACTATTACTACAATTTTATACTTTATGCACATTCTTCTCCTTATCGCATACTGCAATTTGCTACATAGCTGCTATAACAACGTTTTGTTATCATTATTACTATATAATGTTTTTTTGTCGTTTTGAGTAAATTAGATGCAATATTGTACAGAATGCTGAATATTCCTTGCTGTATCATCAGTACTGTTTTTGGAATAAAGCAAAACTATTATTATTAGGTTGAATAGTCTTCAAACCACTTGGTACCACTGGGAGATTAGACAAAATACAGACAAAAATAGTGTGTAGTCAATCACCATTTGTAGTCTTGTCTATTGGTGTCTGCAGTTGCCTGTAGACGTCTTCCTTTTTCTCTTGGTCTGAGTCGACTGTAGGAGTGTAATGTTGGATAATGAGAACTTTCCTACCTTTTGAGTAGTCTTACTGTCATTATCATGGAGGACGAGGAGATTGGTTCCCACTGCATAAGAGCCTTGCCTTGAGTGGTGGTGGTGTTGGTGACATCATGATAGATAGTTATTCCCTAAGTGTACTCATGCTTGTCGTCTGGGTGACCGGAGTTGATTACTGACTCTCCAGTGGACAGTTTCGATAGTCCAAATTCATCCCACCTGCTCCCGCAAATTCTTAGCACTTTCACATAGTATCTTTTCATTTCTTTGGCAATCTAAGCAGCCTTGTCAATCAGCTTCAAACATCTTGCAAAAATTCCATATCCCCAGGCTTATTTTTGCTTTCATCAAAAGAAGATACATCGATCGACTGGCTTCACGAAGACTTTCACTATTCGTGTCATTCCGTCTCTCCAATGTTTTTTTCTGTGTTTTGAAGTTTATGTAGCAACTGGGTTGATTTTCTGGGGTAGAGTCACTAGCCTCATGTCCAACCTTGCCTTTTTTCCGAACTTTGGACCGGTTAATAGACATGGAAAAGATTGTACGAAGAGAAAATGAATAAACGAAATAAATATTCCTGTTGATGGTCTTTGTTATGACTAGTTGTCTTCGAATAATTTCTTATCGTTGTGTTGTCAGTCTTATATAAACTCGTATTTTCGTTGAACTGATATTTGACCTTTTGACCGTGTGGAATGTTTTTCATTACCAAATAAATCTGATCTGTGTTAGCAGGCAGGCATCTTGATAACCGATCGACCTGAATGCCTTCCTAAAATCTCTAGCATATTTAGTTTGTCCCTGTTCAGTTTTAAACTTTCACATATTTCTAGTCAAATTTCTGTCAACACACGTTCAAGTGCATTTGTGTATAAGAATAAATACCATCTATTGAAGTGTTCGTTTGAAGGGCTTTGATTGGTTACAGGATTTCATTTTAAGCAGGTAGTACTGGACGGCGGTTTCGTCGCAGTTTGGGACTCTTCAGTGATGCACACCTACCGAAAGTGTTCGAATCGAGGACCTTCCGGTCACAGGGGGAGCTCGTCGGCCATTAAGTCACAGAGACCTGATCCAGTGGCCATCCTATGAATTCCAACTTTTGCCAAATCATGCACGATATCGCGTGACTGGCACCAGTCACTGTCAGCTTTGGCGAGTATTTGTCGTTACACACGACCCGCTGTACCCCACTGTGTTCGTAGAAATGAAAATGATAACGACGTCCACTTTAACCTTATGCAATGTTTTTCTCAGTTGATTCAACTTATCATTTACTTATGTAAATGATAATAATCTTGAATCTATTATTCTTTATTATTCCGTCTTTTGTTCTACAATAGCAACATAGAATAAAGAAGCAACAGTGGTAACCTGTAAGTGATATTCACTCCAAAATGTTTGAATATTCTGAAGGCGTTTAGGTTACGTCGTTGCATGTTACAAATTTACCAAGCTACCAAATAAACTTCCAAAAACAGTTCTTATCCAGGTCCCCGTTTTATTTCAATTAATGACAGTATGTGGGAATTATGAATTGAAACACATCGTCATTTTCAGTCTAACATATATCAAGAATATTTCAGAGACAACGCCTAGAATAATAAGACTGTTTGAAATAGAAATAGCATATAAGCCAGCACAATAACTTCATTTGATATTGTACAGATCAAAGGATCCAACAGAAAAAGAAGAAGATCGGATTAACACCATCTACAAAATAGATTGCATCAACTGCAGCAAATACTATATCGGTCAAAGTGAGCGTTCCCTTCGAGCCCGAATACAGTGAAAATCCAGTGAAAAGGTACGATATATATTCTTTCATATCGATGCATACAGATAATTACGGATGCGAATTTGATTGGAATGACATGGACATTTTAAATACAAGAAACACGAAAAAAATACTGTGAGGGAGTTTCTAGAAGCCTGGAACTCAGGTGAATCAGCCACCGATTAACAAACACATTAATTACTGTCTTCGCTCTATACTGAAGATCAGATGGCCAGGCCGGAAAGAATCACCAACAATAAACTATGGGAAGAAACAAAACAAGAATCAATCGCACAACAAATATGCAGGAGAAAGTGGAGATGGATGGATTGGACACTCACTCGCTGAGGAGGCCGCCACTGGGTGGCATGGCTCGCCAGGCCATTTCTCGAGTGGAACCAGGCCGAAAGGGAAGGATGCGGCGAGTGGGACGTCAGTGCAAGGGTGACATGGAGGAGATGGTGTGAAGAGGAGCATTGACTAACAATATGGACTAACATGGATGGATGCAAGTGAAAAGTAGAGCAGAAGAATTAAGCAAGTGGAAACGTGCAGTTGAAGCCGTATGTTCCACTAGGAATCCAAGGGAACAATAATAATATTAATACATTTACCAGCTAATAAACAGTAAATCACATGACAGGATAGTTCAAATTCCATGTCAACGAAAATGATAAGTAGAGACATAAATTTACAAGCAGTCACCACAATGGTTGTCAGGAGATGCAATTATACCATTCATGGAAGAAGAAGAATTCAAATAAGTTCATTTCATACTGGAACCTGCTCTGAAGGGGGTTATTGTCTGAAAGGATGACGAAAGCTTCGCAATTAAATCAACCAAATCAGAGAGCACAACACAGTCAAAATCATCCACCAGAGCTACAAATCTTCATTATTATAAGGTCTTCTTTTAAAGGTTATTATAAACAGATCACCCAAAGCATAAATGGATTGAAGTGGAAAAGTGAAATCCTGTATAAACATAGCAGACACAGTGTGATTTTGAGTAAAAAAAAATTGCAGCTTTCTTGCTTAATAAATAATCTGAATGGATTTACTAATATCAAAATCCTCTATTATAGATAGGCCTTTCAGTTGACATGAAAAAAGACACAATGAGATGTTCAAGTGTTGGTTTGTAGGGATTTGATTGGTTTACAGGATTTCATCATGAGCTGACATTAGTTAGAGAACCACTGGAAAACCTGGGAGGGTGTGAGGACAAATACTCGTCGAACACATTGACTAGTGGTTGCGCTATGTCGTGAATTGGCAGAAGTTAGAATTTGTGGACTGGCCATTGGATCTGGTACCCGTGGCTTAATGGTCTACGAGCTCACCTTGTGACTAGAAGGTCCTGGGTTCGAATCCTGATGGATGCGTACTGATGAAGAGTCCCAAACTGGGACGAAACAGTTTTTCAGCACTCCCAGGTTTTCCAATGGTTCTCTAACTAATGTCAGCTCATGATGAAATCCTGTAAACAATGAGGTGTGTTTGGCAGTTTACTCGTTTACATTTCTGAATTGAACGGTTTCATTCCTCGCGTCTCCCAGTGCAGCATTGAGGTTTAGTAGAAGATCTTAAATCTACACTGTTCTCTGCACTCATTTCAGCTGGCTCCACGACTTTCTACAAACTTTCACTCCAGTGCTTAGACCTCTGCTTCCTATTCGAGTTCCAGTCTGAGGCATGGCGTGTGATGCTACTCAATGTGGTCTCCTCAACGTGTATGCAAACCATTCTTGTCATTCCTGCCACACATCTATACGCTGGAGAGTAGATCTTTAGCTGAGTTGTTAAGTATCAGCGCCCCATTTCTGACAAGGTATCTGATGTTAAGTATTAAGGCAGTCAAGACAGATGCTGATAAGAATCTGAAACGACCCGCTGGAAATTCCCTTCGTTCTACTCATGCTATATCTGTGAAACGAATGCACAGAAGGAGTGACTTGACACTAGTGCTGAAAATTTGAATCTTGTCTGTTGATTTCACACTCATAAACTCCCGCCTTGCTTTCCTTACCGGATTCTGACTGGCTGGTTGGCTGGCTAGCTTTAAAATCCCCATTTGTGTTGTCTACAGTTGAAATGTTGTCACACAGGTCACTGAAAGTGCTGCTTTCTTCTAGATTTCTCCAAATGGTGGTTATTGGTGTTATTTGTCGTCGGTGGAATGTCTGTAAACCCCTATGTCTTTTCTATATTCACCTGAAATCCTTTTCTTATCTACCTCTTCCACCAGCTTGTCGGTTTTCGCATGTAAATCTTGGCGTTTTCACTACACCAACCATAAAACTACTACAAAATCTAGATCTTTGACACATTTGTTCCCCTTAATGAATTTGAACAAAGGAAAAACTACAGTTTTAGCAGAATAAAGTGGTACCATCAGTGTTTATTTCGTTGCCTTCTCGTCAGCTGCTTACAGGCCAATAACATTATTATATATATATATATATATATATATATATATATATATATATATATGTAATATTAAACACTATTCCGAACAATAATCATCATACACAATGGAAACATTTCAGCATTACGCATTCAGATGAAAGAGAGATGAAAATATCCAGTTACCAGGCAGGGCAAAGAAAGACTGATAACCGCTTCTTTCTGGATGCATAAATCAGGTTTCAGGTGCTTGATGGAAATGGCTTCGGCGAACTTGAGGAGAATTCAGCTCTTTTGCCTATTGATAATTTTTCAACGATCTTGCGACGTCCACCTCATGACCGACCCGTATCGAGGAGATGCCTGACGATGGATGGCACTGTTTAAAGCATTTGTTCTATTTAGTCGTAAGCTTTTTGGTACATGTTCAGAAAATCGTAGATATGCCCTTCTTCTTTCTGTCCTTCCAATGTAACTGCTCACGCAGATACATGTAAATTTGTATACAGAGTTGGAGTTAGCATGAGGAGGATATCTATCGATTTTTGATTGCACCAGAGAAGAGCAAGTTGTTCGATAGACGGAAACTAGCTTAACTGCAGGATAGGTTGTGGCTAGTGATGCACTCAGCCTTCTGTTGATCATCGCTGCAATATTTTCACCTTTATAATCGAGCTATTTCCCACTGTGATTTATTTTACATTTGTGACTTCAGATCTTCCATACTTGCCCTTCCATTCCCTTCCGTACACTCCCCAGGATTCTGTGCATTAATTCATTGATACCTTAGAGAACGCAGTTCTATTCTCAAGTCTTTCTGATCATTATTTGTATTTTCCTATAAAATATTATTCAAAGAAGTGAGGTGTAAACCAACATAATCAGAAATGATTTCTTACTCAATTTTGAAATGTATAAACAAAATGTGATTGAACATCAATTCATTTAATTTGACTGCTACTTTAATTATGTTCTGATGTTATTTAAGTATGTATATCCTCACTTCCTTTATTATCTTCTATCAAGTTATGTTTTATTTACTTGCCAGAGGCTCCATTTTTGACAACACGAGAAAGTGAGTTTAACTCATATCGATGGTATTCAGCACTGATAATCTTGTGAACAATTTGGGTAATATCAGTTAAGACAACACACAAAAAAACACCCTGTTGCTAATCTAATGTCTCCTCATCATTCACCTTAACAATCAAAAATCTCTATCTAGGCAGAGAAGAAAAACACTCAGAAAGATTAAGGTTATATATATGTATCTGGTTAACAACCTGATTTCTTTTGTTTTGTTCTTTCCACCCCCTCTTCAACCTTGTTTTCTCTCCTGCTTCTGTTTCTCCTTCTCCTGCTGCTGCTGCTGCTCTGCCTTTTTCCACTTCTTCTTTTCAACTTTTCGTGCTTTATCTTTTCGCCATTTAATTATATTGTTTTAACATTTCAACTGGTTTAATTCCAAAAAAATTTTTAAAAAAAAAACAACTTGAGGGAAATTCAAACTATCCGTATATAACCAACTAGCATTGAATGAGGATAAGGTAACTATGAAATTAACTTGAAGTAACTTGAAATTAAATCATGCATATATATGTTGGTAATGTGAGTTAATCTACACATCTAGTTTTATTTAAATGTCAGAAAAAAGAAGATGGTGATGATGTTGAAGAAGAGTAGGAGCAGGAGAATAGAGGGGAGGAGCAGGAGGAATATCAGCTACTGTGAGATGTATTTATCACAGCAGAAAGAAATGAAAAAGATGTGTGTGCGCGCGCGCGCGCATTATTCTGTTGTATTCGCATGAATGAGAGAAATTTCAAGCCAAGCTTCATCTGTATATGCGCCTTTTTCTACTGACTACCAACTTCCGTGTTATACCACTCAAGTCTTTTTCAAACCTTGTTGATTTCAAGTGAAAAAAAATGGGAAATAACACTGGAGAGAGTAGTAGAATCAAGAACTAAGTTTAACTGTTGTTTGTTTGTTTGTTTTTCGCTTATGTGAAAAGGGAATGCGCTTTCTTTCTAGAATATATATATGTACATCAACTAATGAATTATAAAGAGTTGATAAGTATATGTCATAGTGGTGAGAGGATTGTTGTTTTAGAAATTCAGATAGAATCACGTTTCTACAACCTCTTATTGTGTTAATTTAATTCTTTGCTTTCTTTCCACTCCTCACTTCTCTCTTGTCTTTCATGATAAAATCTCAAGTATTGTTAATCTAAACAGTTAAAGAAGTAAAAAAAATAATAATAAATACTTGTGTTTATTATAAGAGATACGCATAAACTAGTTTAAATTATATTATTATTATTCCCTTGGATTCCGAATGGATTAGATGCCTTCAACAGTATATTTTTTCACTTCGTCCTGTTCCTTTATGTCTTCTTCATCTAGCCCTCCTCCTTCTCCTCTTTACACAACCTCCTCCATGTCACCATTCAACTGACCTCCCAATCGCCGCGTGCTTCCCTTTCGGCCTGGTTCAACTCGAGCAATAGTTTTGCTTGTTCCCATGGTCTCTTGTTGATGATTCTTTCCAGCTCGGCCCGGCCATCTGATCTTCAGTATAAATCCAGCGAAGACAGTTGTTGGCTGATAAAGGTCTGCATTGCAACAGGCTGTTGGTTGGAAATATTCTTTATGACCCGTCCGCCAAGTTTCTCATCCGTGGACAAGAACTGGTTGACTTGACCAGGTTTGTATTGAAAATCCGACTGAATTTTGTTGTTGATGCTGGCTGAGTGACGAAGATTTCCAGACTGGTTTGTTTCAGGTTAATGAATGAGTTTCTAGCCTTCCCTATGATTCTTGATTCTCTCTACATGCTCGTCCGTTCCTCCTGTAGTTGAGACAATGCTCAATGCTAGATCAGTGAGTGAATAAGTGACCTCTTTCAAATCCTTCCGTTGATGGTGACTGGTGCTGGATGTTGCTGTTGTTTTTGTTGGTTGGTTATTTGCATAACCTTCGTCTTATCTATGTTCACCTGGAGTCCTGTCTTCGCCAGCTGCTTCTTCGGCCGGTCAGTTTGTCGGTCGGTTTTCGCCCGCTTGTAAGTCTCCGATTGTGTGTGCGAAATCCAGGTCTTCTAGGTTCTTCACGTCGGTCCAGGATACCCCTGTCTTCTCGTTTCCCACTCACTGTCTGACGCATAATCCAGTCAGTTCACGACAATTAGGAATATAATTGGCGATAATAAGCACCCTTGTCTGACTCCTTCCTGTGTTTACTCCAAACGCCTCGCTGAGTCTTCCGTAGTGGATCACTTGACATGTGCCGTTGCTGTATAGCTGTTGAATAAGGTTGACAAATATTTGGGGTACACCGTAGTACTCGAGTAGTTTATATATATATATATATATATATATATATATATATATATATATATATATATATCAAGCAGTAGGTTCTTGGTCGGCTTCTTCCAAGTGTTTCTTTTTGCTAACTTTTTTTCTGGCCATCTATTTGAACTTTAATATACAGAGTGAAGTGGGCAGCTGTTGATCAAATTCTGAAGTCCTTTAGAAATGCTTTTCATGACACTCGAGTCAAGTTTCTGATTGACTTAACATCACCGTCAAAAATCCGATTTTTTGTTCTTCATGCTGAGTGCAGGAAATTTCCATAAGGATTTTTGGAATGATGAAGGTGTGCTTTGTCTTTCCGGTCCTGTGTACATTGAAATGATGCTGCCTGCCTAGATGAGTGACCTAGGGAGTGACCTCTTTCAAATTTTCCCCATGGACACCAGAATGCAGTCTACAAGAAACCAAGAATCTAAGTTTTGTGCTTGTTAGCACTCATCAACAAGATGTGTGTGTGTCCATAGTCTTGAAGGAACTCATTTCTCCTTCTCTTGGAATTCGAACCCAGTGACAATCAGCGTTGTAGTGAGAGCCAGTCGGCCTCAGGGTGTACAGAGATAGTAAGTCACCCAGTTTTGGTGATCACATTGCAAAACTGATCAATAGGATTCAGCGTGCAGTAACACCAGGGACTTGACGCATGATATTGACTACACCTCAGTGATCATATTTAGATGATAGTAATTGTTCAGCTATCGTAGGCTCAGGAAAACAATGAGACTAAAATATGAAGCATTCATGGGATTAAAACGTATCCTCTTTAGTCAAATGATTGCTTTTGAACTGAATCACCAAAAATATTACGCAATTTTGGGATATTTTAATTACTCTAACAGCTACCCTCTCTCTCTCTATCCTGGTGAAAATCCAGTTAAAACAAAAGAGGATAATGGAGACAAATGAATGTTTTTTAAGTCCAGCCCCGAAAACGGCGAAACACACCTTTTGCATACCAATACCAAATAACTGACATCATGTACAATATAAGCTTACTTAATCCGATTTCGATTTTACCATCGATTGATTGGACCGAAGTACTCGGTCTCAGGTTGGCAGATGCTTCGACAATGTCAGGGCATTTAATTACAATTTTAATTTGTGGATGGTGACTAGCAGTGGAATCTAGGATGCGCATTTCACCTGTCCTATTTGAAAATCTTCATCTGGATTCATGTGCCTGCATTCCCTAGTGCAGGTGAGTAATGGTGCTCCCACCGAGACCAGATACCGTCGAAGCATCTTCACAAGCAGTCGACATATCAACCTGAGACCGAGCACTTCGCTCCAATCAATCGACAGGAAAATCTACATTGATTTTAAATAATTACTGATACCCGTTGCACAAGAGGTGGCTCTCTCAGGGCTCGAGTGGTTAACGTTTTAGTGTTTGAGAGGATGGGCACTGGGTTCGAAGCTCGGTGGGAACACCACTCACTCACTGAGGAATGCAGGCACATCCAGATGACGAGTCCCGAGCAGGACGAAATGGGCATCCTGAATTCCACTGCTAGTCACCATCAACCAACTGACTTCAAATATAAACTTATATTTCAGAAAGGTATTCAAATTGAACAAGTAGAACTGCCTATTTTACTATCTGAAAGCTTGTTAATGCCTTTACACTAAAACTTTAATTAGATGTCAGTTGATTCACCCTGAAAAGATGTTACTAGTTGTGTTTTTTCTCCACTTTACTAATAACCATTTCTAAATCTAAATGTCAACCTGTCATTCAAATTTGCCTCAAAAAGTGTTAAGTTAATATTGAATATTTAAGTATACACTGAATGATCCTTTTTTGTTTAAAATAATAAACAGACGGAAGTAGACTGTTTGAAATAGATGGAAAATAACTTCATGTAGTTTTCCTTTCACATATAAATAGAAATAATCTAGTTAATCTGTGAGTTTGTAAATTGTCATTCGCTGACAGTATTGGGCATTCTGCTATTCACAAATAGATTAGAATTAAATACATTCGATTAGTGGATACACAGTGTTAGTTAAAACAATTAAAATATTCTGAAAATCTGTGGATACTGGATAGCCATTTTGTCCTAGTTCGACACTCTTCATCTGTACGTACCCACCGCCAAGGTTCTAACTACTAATGATCTTCCGGTTACGAGGTGAGCTCACAGACTATTAAGCCATTGAGACCCAGCCCCATGGCCTGTCCATGAATTCCCACTTCTGTCAATTCATGATGTATTTAGTTGGCGCAACCACTAGTCAGTGCCACAGACGAGTAACTGTACCCTTTCCTGACTTGGCGGACTCCGCTGGTTATGACTTCTTACAAGAATCCCAGGTAGTTCCTGTGAACGGTCAGTCAATAGTGTGTTGATTTGCAAGCGATATGACTGGTTATAGGACTGATCACGATTTGACATCGGTTACAGAACCACTGGGAAACCTAGGAGTACTTCTAGTTTGTAACCAGAAGGTCCTGGGTTCAAACCCCAATGGGGTGGGTGCGTACTAATGAAGAGTCCCAAACTAGGACGAAACAGTCGTTCAATACTCCCTGATGATTTCTGAATAGTTCTCTAACCAATGTCAGCTCATAACGAAATCCTACTAATTCATTTGTTCAACTCTTTACACCGACAGTCCAATTGTCAAATTATCAGATGGGAGGCAATAAAGTGTATATTTTTAAATCGCTGAATACTACTGAACATTTCCCTATAGAAATTAAGCAACTTCGATGATATTTCGGCACCCCCCAATATCACTTCATCTTGAAAATGGTTTTCGACTTCATTTGACAGAATAAATTTGACTTCTTATGCACACTATTTCATAAATGCTACTGATATTACTTAAAGTAGTATATCCACCACCTATTGAATCTTATCTCATCACTCTACAGTTTGTTTTTGCTATTCACTTTACACTTACACTTTGAAAGTAGAATTTATCTTACAGCCTATCACACATAACATATCACATACAACTTCATGTCTACTTTAATTATCCAGTGTGATGGCACTACATGTTTCTTTTCACTTAGTGTTTTTTCCTCTACGTGTTAGTTACACACACAACTGAATTAGGCCTAAAACTGTGAATGATATCTCTATATACATTGAAAAAATAGAAGCAGAATTCGATAACAAATGTTTCCCATGTCAGCGTTTAAAATAATCAGTTATTCTTTACAGTGTGTCAATCATAAATTCGGCGGCGTTTTATTTAAATATATGAAATGCTAAGCACTGACGATTGTGTAATGAAAGAAGGGGTGGAATGTGTTGCCCAAAAATCTATTTTGCGTGTTTAGTAAGTGGGATTCTGTAAAAAGAAAAAAAGTAGTTTAGATTATTCACTCTCGAAAGATAAACGGTTTTGTTGAACAAAAGAGAGCAACATGCTACGATACTAGTCTGTTTTGTTTTCATTAGATAGAAATGGTTGGAACTGAAATTTGGACACAATAGAATAACATATTTGTTATTTATCCATATAGTTAGTTAGCAAGGATTTTGGGATAATATTTCACTGTGATGCATTCAGTAGGATGCAGCAGGTCGGGTGTGAGGACAAATATTTGCCGAAGACATTGGCTAGGAGTCGCGCTATGTCGTGAATTGGTAGAAGTTAGAATTCATGGGCTGGCCGTTGGATTGGGTCCCAGTGGCTTAATGGTCTACGAGCTCGCTAGCCTTGTAACCAGAAGGTCCTGGGTTCGAACCCCGGTAGGTGCGTACTGCCGAGGAGCCCCAAACTAGGGTGAAACAGCTTTTCAGTACTCCCTGCGGATTTTCTACTGGTTCTCTAACTGATGTCAGCTCATGATGAAATCCCCCATGCAATCAAACACAAAATCCCTACAAAACAATATGTGAAAAATAAATTTTTTAATTACGTAATACTTAACAGCACAAAGGAAGAAAGCGATAGAAATTTGATAAGGTTAAAATTGTTATTGAATGAGAAAAAAGATACTTGAGTACCTAATCGAGAAATGTGAAGCGGGTGAGAAAATGTACAAAAGGAACATGTGGGTATGATAACAGTGAATTAGTCATTAAAGTAAAAACAAAGTGATCATTAAAAATAAACAAAATAAAAAAAATGTACAGGGAACGATAATTGAAGAGGTTAAGATCATGGTAGGATAAGAGACTCAACAAACTTAATTTGTAAACAGAGTACGGGGTTGTATTCACGAACTGGCAACGCCTCCGCCATACACAAATACTGAAACTTGACACTCTTTGTACCATTTAGCTTTACCTTGTATATAATTTTGAAACATGATTATAGTTGTAACCGGAAACATACATAGAACGGACAACTAACTAATTTTTACAGTTGGGTGCCTATTTCCAGGAAGAGGAATCTTATGCATTCGCTCTGCTTTAGGATGAGGAAAATTTGTAGTTCTTGTCGCATCGACTCAGAACTTGACTTCTTAAAAGCTACACTCGCAGAAAATGGTTACCCTAACAAGAATTATTGACAGCCACATGAAAGATAAGCAGTCTAAACTGGTCACCGACTCAGTTCCAAAGAAAACCTTATTCATGAACTGGGAATTCAAAGGTGATCAAGCCTCAGATATGCTCAAAAATCGTCTCTCCACTAAATCAGTCAGTAAGACATTCCCTGCAGCAAAATTACATATGACGTTCACCAGCCGCAAGTTGTTCTCCAACTCTGTAAAAGATAAGCTTCCCGTCTGGTCACCTCCTTGTCCATCTATCAGTTCACCTGCTCCTCTTGTGGAGCAAGGCACATTGGCCGTAGTCAGAGGACGCTCTCCACACGGATACGAGAATATATTCCAGTAGCATGGTTTTGCAAGGGAGAAAGGAAGTGAGTATGTGTGTGTGCGAAGCTCTATTCTGGAACACCTGATCAACTTCTGTCACTCCACCAACCCTGACCATGATTTCAAGATCATGTATAGAATCCGTGCTAACTTGCTGTCCGCGTTTTCTTCGTTACAGACTCCTAAAGACAGCGGAGGCCTTGGCACTTCATGACTTTAAGCCAGCCAGATCTTTGTGTACAAAAGAAGTATGTACAATCCCTACTTCTGCCTTTGCAGTAGAGGGATAGACATTTATCTATTTTGTTTATTTATTTAGACAAGCTTTCATTACTCTTAAGTCTGTGTAGAGGTCAACAGCACTCAGCATCAAAAATAAGATCCGGATTTTCAACTCCAATGTGAAGTCAGTGCTACTATACGGATCAGAGACTTGGCGCGTCATGAAGAGCACCTCAAACAAACTTCAGACCTTCATTAACAGTTGTCTTAGCTCAATACACAAGATCAGATGGCCAGATAGGATGAGCAACAGGGTGGGATCTCTGGAAGCGAAGCAACCAGGAACCGATTGTGAAACAAATTTGCAGGAAGAAATGGAAGTGGATTGGATTAGCTATACTCTGAGGAAACAATCCATCAAGTGACATCACTGGACAAGCCATTGCTCGAGTGGAACCAGGTCGAAAGGGAAGCGGCGAGTTGGTTGTCAGTGCGATGTTGATTTGGAGGAGGTGATGTGAAGAGGAGATGAAAGCATGTGGGCAGACTTGGAGAGGGGTGAAAAAGTTGTCAGAAAACCGAAGGCAATGGAGATGCGCAGGTGAAGCCCTATGCTCCTCTAGGAACTAAAGGATACAATAATAATAATGTACCTTTCCCTTATCACTACGATTATTATTATTATTACTATTCTCACTCTGAATCTTTTCCACTTGACCCACTTGTCATTTTAAACCCTGAATTATTAATTTTTACATTTTTTATTTTCACATTATTGAATTCTATCTTATCAAATTTCACACCATGTTATGTAACATTTCATATTCGTTTACTAATCTTATAATTGTGTACCTCTTTCCAAAATCTATACACCTTATGTATTATTCTATATATGACATTAATTATTTTGCCACTTGACATTAAACCATGATTATAATCACAAATATTTTAATTGCATTTCATACTACTACTACTACTACTATTATTATTATTATTATTATTTCATGTATTCACACCTTTGACCTAATTCCCTCACCGGATCTAATTTCTTAAGAACCATATATATACGATTGTACAGCTTGATGATAAATTCGTCGTTGAAAAGAGTTCCTTCGCTGAATATTGAGTTCTTAATGCTACAAAGGGAATTATTAAATTATTGAAAAAACAACAGAATAAAACAATTTTATCCATACAGTTAGCAAGGAATTTGACATAACATTTTGCATTCAACAATAAAGTTATTTCAAAAATGATAAGTCTCCATTTAGCTGTGGAAAAACATCTTCATTTGCAAAAACTGAATAATGTCATGATGAGATCCTGTAGCCAATTAGATCAAATCAAATCCTTGCAAATTGATACTTGAACATCAATGTGGTGCTCACTAGCGACTGGCCCTATTCAGGTAGGCAGATACCTTGGTTTTAGTGGGAAATCATGATCAGTAGGGTTCACTCCGTCGGGAGTGAGAACAAATAATAGCCAGTGAATTGTTAGCAGTTGGAATTCATGGTCTGGTCATTGAGTTGGATCCCAGTGGCTTAATGGTCTACAAGCCCCTCAGACTTGTAACCGGAAGGTCGTGGGTTCGTGGGTGCATACTGTGAAGAGTCCCACGGCGGGCTGACGAATCAGGTGTTCAGTACTTTTAGGCGGTTTCCAATGTTTTTCTAACCGATGTCAGCTCATGATGAGATCCTGAATGACATCTGTTTGAATATATAAGCGTAGAAGATGAATTTCACAGAAGTTGTAGACATCCAGCGCAGACGATAGAACCTAATTTTAAGTTTCTTCACTGATGACTTTAACATCAATTGTATGCGTTCCTTCCATTTATGAGTCAGTTTTTTCCTAATAATGTCTTTATTTTCATTATTCCCTTAGATTCAGAATGTAACACAATATTTAAAAAAGAACATTCCCATTTCATCCTGTTCTCTGGAGTCCTGTTTATCTGGCTTCACAATTGTCGATAAGCTTTCCCTCCTTTCTCACTCGGATCATACTTGGACGCCGAATTCGTTGTTTTCTATTCGGATTCTACTCTACGGCTAAGTGCGTGATGTTACTCAATGGTTTCCTTGGCGAATAGTCAGTCCACCTCCGTTTACTTCAATGTATTTTTTAGACGATAGGTTCTCGGTTGGTTCATCCCCATAATACCCAGATGCTGATCCTATTTAACTAACTGGTCATACGATTTTCAGCGTCGATATAGCGAAGGCAGATATTTTAATTAAAACCTGTATTAGCCTGTTTGAAACACTTTTTGTGACGCGTCAGACAAGTTTCTGAACAATAAACAAGCTCTGACTAACTTGACATTTTTTTTATTCCTTTACGTCCCCAGTGGAACATAGGCTTGAAGTTTCTGTAGCAGTATTTATTTTTACCGGATGGGGTTGCTAGCCTCATGCCCAACCTTCCCTCTCTACCAGTCTTATTACTGGCTTAGCGAGATAATGGAGTGTGCCGGCTGGGTATCGAACCCGAGACCATGTCCATGGTCAGCGAGCGTGCTAACCCCTGTGCCACCGACGCACTAACTTGACATTAGAATTGAAAAATTCGAATATTGTTCTTTATGATGAGTGCAGGAAAATTTCTACTCTGATTTCAGGTTTAATGAATTTCTATCTTGCTTCTCCGATCTTGACTTTCACATCTTCATCCGCGCTACCAATAGTTGAAAATATGACATTAAAATGATCCGCTTAATGATGATTGCTGCTTGTTGTTGTTGTTGTTATTGCTGGCTAGTCATCTTCGTTACCTGTGTCATCTATATACTTATCTGAAGTCCTATCTTTATTGCTTCTTTTTCCTACCAACTTGCTGGTTTTGTTCACCTGTAGATCTTCGTGATTGTGTGTGTGTGTGATATTTGCAACTCATTTAGTAAACGTTTATTGCTTCTGTCACATCAGCTGTCTGAAGATGAGATTTAATTGATGTATGGTGACTAGCAGTGGAGTCCAGCTTGATGCGCATTTCACCTGTCCTATTTGGGACTCGTCATCTGGATGTACTTGTATTTCTCAGTGAGTGATGAGCACTTCAGTCCAATCAATCGACGGAAAAATCTAAAATTCAACTACTAAATAATTAATATGACCCGTTGCACAAGAAGCAGTGGCTCTCGTGACCCAAGTGGTCTAGTCGATAACGCTTTGGCGTTTGAAACTATGGGCAGTGGGTTCAAGCCTCGGTGGGAACATCATCACTTACTGAGAAATACAGGCACATCCAGTTGACGAGTCCCATATAGGACAGGTGAAATGCGTATCAAGCTGGATTCCACTGCTAGTCACCATCCATCAATTAAATACAAATTAAATGCCTAGACATCGTCGAAGCATCTGCACTAGAAGCCGACATCTCAACCTGAGACCGAGTACTGCAGTCCAATCAATCGACGGGAAAATCTAAAATTAAATGAATATGTGATTGTTTTGGCTTTAGTTACGTCTATTGCTGTTTCACGATAATAAAGAAAAAGAAAAGAATAATATCTTATCATGTGAATTGTTTGAATTGAATAAATTGTGAAGAATTGAATCCACCCTACATATAACTGAGTTGTTTAAAAGTGTAGCGATTACATTCTATTTAAAATTTTCATAACAGGCCTTCAGTTAGAGATTAACTATCAATAGTTTTGCTACTTTAAAACAAAATTCACTTTGAAGAGAATCTGTCTTGATGCATACTGTTAATTCCTGAATAATCCCCATCCAGGCATTAATGAAAACAAAACACGTAGTTCAGTGAAGAGTCTCTTTTAGGCGAATGCATTCACACTTAGCTGTACAATCGCAAATATATATGGTTGTTTTGTATGCACATGTACATTAAGTTTGTCGAACAAAAATACAATTGGTTTTCAAATGTTGGTTTGTAGGGATTTGATTGGTTTCAGGATTTCATCATGAGCTGATATTAGTTAGAGAACCATTGGGAAACCTGGGAGTACTGGACAGCTGTTTCGTCCTAGTTTGGGACTCTTCAGCAGTACGCACCCACCGGGACTGGCGACTGGCCCTATTCAGGTAGGTAGTTACCTGGGTTCCAGTGGGACGTCGTGACCAGTAGGGTGCAGCTGGTCGGGTGTGAGGACAAATACTCGCCGAAGACATTGGCTAGCGGTCGCGCTATGTCGTGAATTGGCAGAAGTTAGAATTCAAGGACCATTGGATCGGGTCCCAGTGGCTTAATGGTATACGAGCTTGCCTTGTAACCGGAAGGTCCTGGGTTCGAATCCCGGTGGGTGCGTACTGATGAAGAACCCCAAACTAGGACGAAACAGCTGTCCAGTACTCCCAAGTTTTCCAATGGTTCTCTAACTAATGTCAGCTCATGATGAAATCCTGAAAAAATACAATTGGTTATAGCTATTTTAACTAAACAGAGAAAGATTGGTGATGGGAGTCACGTAATACAAAACCAGTCAAGAAAATTAGGTGTTAGTGAAATTAACGTAGTAACAAAGGTGATGAGTTGTTACAAACAGTTGTTAAAAAAGAAGTTATGTAATAATATGAATAGTTTGACGATTGAGTTTTATTCAGGATACACATAGGGACAAAATAAAGAATACGAGATTATGTAAGAGTTCCTAAATGAATACAAGAGTTATAAGCAATTAAAGAACAGACAAACAAACAAAATTAAGTCATCAAAAATCAACAAGGTTGTTATCATGACAGTAGAAGTGATTGAGAAATTCTCTTTTGTATGCACAGCTCCCCTTTTTCTATGTGAATGGCCACAGTTTTAGCGATACAAAGAAGACGGAACCATATTGCCTTTAGTAGGTTATTCTTGACTCTGTAGATTACTTTTAAGCAGGAGGCGTTTGTTGAGATGGAATGATCAGTGTTAATCAGGTGTTCAATTATCGCACTCTTTATTGCACCACTATTATCTTTTCAAAACCATGCTGGATAGTGTTCTTAAATCCTCTTGGACAGGGTGCTTGTCGAACGACTTATGTACCTGGCTCCACAGAAGGAGGTGAACTGATATATGCACATAGAAGTGGTCAGATGCGGGATCTTGTCCTTAAGGCTTCTTCAGATCAGTGGGCGACTGGAGAACACTATTCTTAGTTTTACTGTAAAGAGTGTACTTTTCAGAGATGGTGTGATCCGTCTCTTGAGAATATCGCTTGCTAAATCTCCCTTGAAATCCAAGTTCATGTAGAGTTTCTTTTTCGGGGCAAATGAAGTTTCATTTCTCCAGATTCTTGGTTTGATTGATATTTTTGTCAATGAATCTTATTGGATATTCATTTTGGATGAAGATTTCTCTCAGAATATCTAATTTTATTTCTAGAAAGTCGGGACTACAAATACGTCGGATACGAGTGGCAAGTTATTTAATTAAATTCCGCTTTTGTTGAATGGGTACCCAACTATAGAAGCTTGTTAGTTAACCATTCCAAGTAGCTTTTCTGTGGCTACTAAGGCTCCCATCAGTTCTTCTTGTTAGTTGCATATTGGTGAAAATTCTCTAATCTTATTATCATAGTATCTTATGGTTTAATATGCTAAAAATGTCTACAAAGAACCATTATGTTAGTCATTTTTTGCTTTTCTGTTGGTTGGTTGGTTGATTGAGTGGACCGAATTGTTTGGCCTCTCTGTTGACCTGTCGGCTCTTCGTGGGAAGGTTTCACCGATGACTGAGGCTTAACATAATTTTATTTAAATATAGCGAAAATATTCATTCAGGCATCTATAAAACACGAAATAATTAAGCCAAGAATATCCTTTTCGATAATTTCCTCCTCTTCTGGCTCTACACTCATATCTATGTGTGTTTATTTACATAGAATATTCTAGAATAGTAGTCAATAACAATATTAGTGTTTTTTAAGTAATATTAATTAGTAAATCAAGATAAATATGGAATTTTTTTTTCCTGCACGTTCTCAGTGGAACATAGGGCTCCAAGCTAGATGCTTGAAGTTTATGTAGCAGTGGTGATTATTTTTTACAGGATGGGGTTGCTAGCCTCATGCCAAACCTTTCCTCTTCACCAGTCTCACTACTGGCTTAGCGAGGTAAAGGAGTGCGCCGGCCGGGGATCGAACCCCGGACCATGTGCATGGTCGGCGAGCGTCCTAACCGCTATGCCACCGACGCTCACTATGGAATTACAGTTCATTAAAGATGCTTGAATAATAATAATAATAATAGAATACCACATAGAATATCAACTGAAATTAAGGAAATGTCTACAAAAAGTTGAGGATCATTCAAACCTAGATGGCCAAGGCAAGGATAAAAAGTTTGAATTAGCTTCTTTTGGACACTCACAGATTAGGCTTCTTAATGTGGATCACAACAGCCAGGCTCAGCAATATTCAGTAATCGAACACTGAAGACGAAGTTAAGATTTGTTTGTATCTGTCTGTCTGGATTCAACATAGAACTTGGCACCGAAGTGGAGCACTTAGGGTTGCCACGTTCCAAATAGCACACAAAGGTAGACAAGAAGATGAGTGAAGAGAATCAGTACAGTCTGACAAGTATACGAGTGAAACAGAATGGGTAGTGGTAGAAAGGAATATGAAAGATTACAGAGACTGAATACATCTGCGCTGGCCATTGACAACGATTTTGAGCCATGTCACCTATTGTCTCCAGCCATTGATTCCTAGAGTCCCGAGGGCCCCAACCCGGAAGTCTCCATCTCCCTACCTGACTGACTCAGTTTAACTGTCAAGGATTTCATGGATTGATGAGGCCATGTTTTTGTTTGGCCACCACTGGCTCTTTTCCAGCCTGCACCACCTATATCAGCTAGCAATGCCCGTCGGGGGAGGCGATGGTTAGGCATGCGCAGCACGTGACCTAGCCATCTTAGTCTATGTAACTTTATAGCCTCGTCGATTGATTTTCCCTCTTTACCCAGCACTTTACGCCTAACGTCAACATTACTTACCTTGTTAAACCACCTAACGTGAGACAGAGATCGCAGACATCTATGATTGAAAGCAGTCAACCTTTTCATGTCTTCAACTCGTATTGGCCATGTTTCAGAGCCATAGAGAAGGACGGAACGAACTGATGAGCAGTACACACGTCCCTTGGTTGATGGCCGGATGTCACGCCTACGCCAGAGATGGTGTAAGTCAGCGAAAGCAGCTCGATCTTTTTGGATCCGTGGTGAGATTTCGTCACCAATCAGTCCGTTGGTGCTAATACAACTTCCCAAATAGGTGAAGTGGTCAACATGTTCTATCACTTCACTCCCTATCACTAAGCTAGGAGTTGACATAGTCCAGTCCTGTAGCAGCATCTTACATTTTACAGGGGCGAATCACATGCCAAACATACGAAGATTGCTGCTCAAGGTGTTCAGAAGACTCTGCATTTTGTCAGCATCCTCCCCTAACAGGACTATGTCATCTGCATATTCTAGCTCCATAAGACTATCCCCTGGTAACAAGTCGATACCTAAGTCGTTACGTTTGGTTAAGGATACTTCCATCAGGATATCTATGATTAAGTTAAGTTTGTATCTGGTAAATGACTTTGAAAGTCGCCTGATTAACATCAATGTTGTATTCTGTATCCACAAGATGAGTGAGATAGAATAGCGCTATGTGAATAGATTTTATTTGTCCTTTACTTAATGTTATATAGACGACGAAATAGAATGAAAGGAACATCCTGAATCTCATTGCTAGTCACCATCTATCAAATATTAGAATCTACAACAACAACAAGAACAAAAAAAATTGATTTTTATTCCCAGCTGTCAACAAACGTGTTAAACCTTCAACCTTAAGAATTTTTAGATCAAATCTTGTAATAAATTAGAACCATTTACAGTGTACACATACTTCTTTTTTAAAAAAAATTCGAATATAAATGACCACTACAAATCTAACTGATGATACACATTCACCTTAAATATTTCACAGGTATGCAGACAATGACAGAAGGCAAGATAAAACAGACAAACATTGTATTTTTTGTTTGAAAATTGAATCTAGTAGCCTGAAGCCTAACGCATAATTCATTCTCACAAAAGAAATGTGTATATTCGTGTAAGAATGAAAAGTGTAACCTGTTTTTTGTCTGTCGAATAGTTGTACTAGACAAGAGTAAATAGAAGGAGATTTACGGTTTGTTCACAGCATTGCTTTATTCTCGCTTAGTGAAAGTACAATAATAGTAATAATGATGGACTACTACTACAACAAGATTTCGGTTTAACTAATCTATCTACACTGTCGATCTTTTTGTCTATTTGACCATGTTTTAACACACAATAATTAGAATATTTATTATTCCGTATTATCATTATTATTAGTGTTATTATTGTTATAAACGTGCTACTATTCACTGCTGTGTCGTATGGTACCCTGTCGTATTACTATCCCGTACACACACTCACTCACCTTCCACCCCACCCCACCCATCCCGACACACACACACATGTACTTATGCGCGAGAAATGTCCCCAAAAAACCTTATCACAAAATGTCCAACTATACTCTTGTACTTAATTTATGATGTGATGGAATCTTACAACTTCTTTCCCCATGAACACAAAGTATCCAGTCGATTGTAAACTCTACACTCATTCTCTATCCTTCTGTGAGTGTGTACGTGTCTGGTGTTAGATTTGTCTAGCGCGAAATTTTTCGTCTCCCTCTCTCTCTCTCTCTGTCGACCTGTCTGCTGCTTCTTATTTGATTTTTATCGGATTCTTTTTTAGCGCATTTAAAGAAAAAAAACTGCACACAAAGATCGTATTAGATCAGATCAGATCAGCGTTAATATATATTATCGTTGGAGGTGAATTTTTTTTTTTTATTTATTTATTTATTCGCACTAAGCGTGAAAAAACATGCGCGCGCATACAAGTACACTGAAATACAAGTATTCACATATTTTACAACTTTTAGGGGCCGGGGTGGGGAAGGAAACACTGTTCTGTAGGCATGTTTTCGCTGGGATTTACGAGTCAATTTTTGGTGGTCAAGTATTTCGCCTCCACTTGACCAATAAAGTGCGAAGTGTGTGAAGACCGTCTCTTACTTACTTGTTAATATTATAAAATTAATATTATTAATTACAATTATAATAATAGTAGTAGTAATAATAATAATAAATGTTAATGATAACACACATTAATTACACATGTATACAAATTCAGAAGCCTGATTTTATTCCCTACATTAAATTGTCGTAGATTTCGTTTGTAAGTGGGAAAAATGAAAACATGACAATTTATGCGTTATACAACTTTTTAGTTGTATGTATGTACGATGTAACTTTTAATCAGAAAGAGTACGAAAAAGAATAAAGACACAGTTTCCAAGTTTTAGTTTTCAGAAAATGACTTCAGTTGGCGAATCACTGATAACCGAAGTATACTGAACAGTTACCAAATCCTTGTTTTGGACTATTCACCGCGGTCCCAATAAGAAGTCGTGACCAGTGGGATGTATCAAGTAGGCGGTGAGAAGAAATACTTACCGGTGACACTGACTATCATGCTATATATATACATCGTGGACTGACAGAAGTTAGAATTGACGGGTCATTGGATGCAGTCCCAACGATTGAATGTCCTCCGAGTAAACTTGAAGGACCTAGGTTCGATCCATAGCAGTGGTGTGATGGGTGAGTGATGCTATTATTATTATTCCCTTTAATTCCTACAGGAACACCTGTGATCTTCATCAGCTTCGTCTTGTCTACGTTCACACTGAGGCCTGTCTTCGCTGCCTGTCCCTCCAGCCAGTTTTTGCTTTTTGCCTGTAAGTCTTCGAGTTTGTGTGACATCAGACATCCACTAGCGAAACCCAGATCTTCTAGAGTCTTCTAATGGGTGGTCTGGCGTATTTCCGTCTCCTCGCTCCCCACAGTTTGACGTATAATCCAGTACACCACGATTAAGAATATCACCGGTGGTAATAGACAACCCCGTCTTTCTCTTGTGTTCACTTTGAATGTTTCTCTGATTTTCCTGTTGTGGATCACCTGACACGTGGCCTAATTTCCATATGGCTAGCTGTTGAATGAGGCTGATAAATACTTAGGGTAGTGCACGGCGTAGTGTTGAAGCGGTTTTCATATTGCTTCTTGATCAACGCTGTCGAAGGCTTTTCCGAAGTAGACAAGGTTCAGGTAGATAAAGGTTTGACCGCCATTCTATGCTCTGTTGGATGAAGATGCGTAGAATTTAGTTTCAAGTTTATTGTCTTCTAGTAATTTCCAAAGCTTGATTTGCATTACTCCTCTGTATCTTTGCCACCACTTACTTTAAGTGATTCGGAAGGCTGTTGTAAGTGGTTTAACTAGTGCAGTACTCAGAGTTTGCTTCAGATGATTTGCTTTCCTTTAAACGCATATGGGCATCAGTGATCTTTAGCCTAAATACCTTTTCTCTCATTATACTCTTCATTATTGAAAGATTTAAGAATTTCAACTGTAAAGTGATGCCGATTTACTTACTACAGGTGTCCAGGTGTATCTCAGAGATCTTCAAGTATTGATTTTGTAGGGATTTTGTTTGATTGATTTGAAGATTTCATCATGAGCTGACATCAGTTAGAGAAGCAGTGGAAAATCTTGGAATACTGGACTGCTGTTTCGTCCCACTAGTTTGGGAATCTTCATCAATACGCACCCACCTGGTGGGTGATGAAATTATCCAGCCAATCAAACAAAATCCACACAAAACCAATACATGAAAATTCATCTGATGCTCAATAGTGACTGGCCCTATTCAGGTAGGCAGTTAACCTGAGGTACTAGTAGGAGGCCGTGACTAGTAGGATGAAGCAGGTTAGAAGTGAGGCAACTACTCATCGAAGAAGACATTGAGAAGTGGTCGCACCATGTCATGAATTGGTAGAAGTTAGAATTCATAAAATGGCGATTGGATCGCGTCCCAATGGCTTAATTGTCTATTAGCTCGTCTTTTAACTAGAAGATCCTGGTTTGAACCATGGTGGTGGGTGAGTACTGATGAAGAGTTCCAAATTAGGATGAAAGAGCTTTGCAGTACTTCCAGCTGGTTTTCAAATGGTTTCCTAACTGATATCTCTGATCTCACCAACATTCTTCTCTTATTATTATTATTGTTCCTTTAGGTTCCAAGTGGAACGTTAGACTTCAGAAGCACATATCCATTTCATCCTGTTCTCTACAATCCTGTTTAAATGGCTCCATGAATACCTATAAGTTCTCATCTGCTTCTCCTTCACGTCACTGTTTGACTCCCAACTCGTCGTTTACGATTTGGGTTCCACTCGAAGACTTGTATTGTATGTGACATTAGTCAACGGTTTCTTCAATGTATCTCCAATCCATCTGCATTTTCTTTTAAATATTCGTTGAGTGATATCTGACAGGTTTCCTTATTGCTTATCCTTTCTAGCCGGAAGCGAAAGTGAGTGTTATGCACGTTCGGATGAATAAGCCATATTCTTTATATTCAAGTATTGATTTTGTAGGGATTTTGTCTGATTGGTCACTGGATTTCATCATGAGCTGACATCGGTTAGAGAACCATTGGAAAATCACCAGGGAGTACTGGAAAGCTGTTTCACTCTAGTTTGGGACTCTTCATCAGTACGCACTCACCCCACTTGGGTTCTAACCCAGGACCTTCTGGTTATAAGGCTAGCAAGCTCGTAGACCATTAAGCCACTGGGACCCAATCCAACGGCCAGCCCATGAATTCTAACTTCTACCAATTCACGATATAGCACGACTGCTAGCCAGCGTGTTCGACAAGTATTTGTCCCCACACCCGACCTACTGTACTATAATGGTCACGACTTCCCAGTGGCTTAATGGTCTTTGAGTTCGCCTTGTAACTAGAAGGCCCTGGGTTTGAACCACGGTGGTGGGTGCGTACTGGTGAAGATTCCCAAACTACGACAAAAACAGCCAGCTCTGTCCAGTACTATCTACTGGTTTTCCAATGGTTCTCTAACCGATTTCGGCTTATGATGAAATCCTGTAAATAATATTCGTTATAGTTTACAGGGAATCTGATTGCATTTCATCATATTATATGCATAAACCTCACATTAGTCAGCCTATCACTGTTAATATAGAAATTTACTTGTACCCTATTTATCAGTTATACAAAATTAATTTTAATGTGTTGAATCATTTAAGGTTAATGCATAAACTACCATCATTTACTGATTATGAAAGGAAAGAAAAAAGCTTTACATTCATTTCTTCAGTTAAATCACCTCAAAATACTTTGATCTAAAAATTGAGGTCATCATTTTCAATCAGTGGATGAAGAGATGAACAGTGAAAGCTAAATGATAACCTAACTTTTGTGTATTTCACAAATCACAGTTCTTAATTGTATTCTCAAAATGACACACAAAGGTATATTATAGCTTTATCTATTGTGCTATTTAACGACAACAATATGAAGTAAAACTCACTTAACATTCTCATAATACCTACCAGTATTTCATGTTAGACTTATTTAAACCGAACTGCATAGATCATTGACAATTGGAATGGAATGATAACTTTTACTACTACATCTGGACTCGAACTAGGCATAAGGTGTTTCAAAATGAAATTGGAGTTTCTTTGTCACATGTCTTGATTTTCCAGAAGAAAAAAAAGATGGTAGGAGACTATCTTCAATGATCCACATAAGCTTCAGAGGAATGCTTTTAACTTCGATATTAAAATTACCAAAATGCAGTGTATTACTGTTAAGCCCACTGTCAAATATCTAGATCCCAAAAGATCCTGAACCTATTGTCAGTTTCAGAAGACCACGTCTAATACGCAAAACGCAGAATACTATGCACAGTAACCAACGTGGAAGAGCAGAAAACCGACGTAACGTAATACAACTGTATAATTTCCCAACCATAGAATAAAACAGAAATGTAGGTTATTATCAACAAAGTCTATTAATAAACGTCAAACGAATATACAGTTATACTTCTCTGATAGCATTTCTCCAATCTTCTGCCAACCAATACACGACTAACACAATGATAGCGTTCTTATCTCCCGTCAAAAACAGAGGCCATTTTGAATAGATAAACGATCTAATGTTCACTGGTGCATAGCAATATAACTATCAGTGTACCAGGTACTACCTTAAAAAAAATAAAATCTTTTTTTCAAAGACTGACTGTAAGGTAAGTAAGGCAGCTAACTTACTTCCAAACTATATTGAGAATAATAATAATCATAATTTGCTTTATTCCAAAACAGTACTTGTGATACAGAATGGAATTCTCAGCATTTCACTACAGTATTGAATCCAGTTAGTATATTAACAATAAATAAAATTCTACATAGATGAAGGGTAATCTCGGTTAGTTTTCACAACAACATATTACCATGTCGGTAGCGAAGCCAAAATTAAACAGAGTGTTCGAAGGTGTAAGAAAAGTAGATACTAGCAGATTTACTGGCGTTAGCGGTAACAAAAGGTCGAGATATACAGAGTGTGAGAGAACGAAGAAGAATGTAGAAGAAGTAGAGTTAGTAAGGAAGAGAGAAACAAAACAGCACATAACAGAAAGAAGAGAGAGAGAAAAGGAAAAGAAACAAAGAAACAAAACGTTGTACCTATAAATGATATGATTTGGAAAGGCGAGATCCAATTGTTCTACTGACTGTTTAATAAGTTATAGGTGGTGTCACGCCTAATGCTTTCCCTATCGCACAGAATACGAGCCAAGTAGGGTATGGTTGAGTTGGATTTTTGTACTTGCTAGTGCGAGCATATAATTTTCTATATAGGCTTCTGGTTTTGTCTGATGAGATACAAGGGGAGAGTTGTGAATGAAGTGGATGGTGATGTGAGTTAGATCGAATGGATTTAGCCCATTTGTCACATGAGTCCAAGTGCTTGTTGACCAGAATATTAACAAGTTGCTGGTTTAGTGGCACGTTGCTTACCCTGCTGAGAACTTTTAACACCCTACTTAATAAGATATAGTCCTTCTTCAGTAGCCCAGGAAAAACTAAGGGGAAACAATAGAGAATAATAGGCAGGATGCAAGCGTTAACGAATCGTAAGAGTAAGAGTTGGGTTATTCCAAAAATGTCTTAACTTCTTGATTGTAGAATGTAAGAGGGAATATTTTCTTAGAAATCACCAAGATATGATGAGACGACCAGGAAAGATCATCAGATAGAATGACGCCAAGATATTTAATTTCCCACTTGGTCTCCCTCTATTTCAGTGTCATCTATGTTGGACACCTCGTGAGTGTTAACCACCAGTTTGTTTAGGTCAGATTTATGCCTAAAGGGGTGAAATTGACTGTTTGGCATTTAGAGGGTTTTAAGTTTGAACCGTTTTCCTTTGACCACTGGCTGATTTCTGATAAAAAGCCATTTATAAAACCATTTTAATTTCGGGTAATCTGCAGCTGATGAGAACCTGTGAAATAGAATGATATCATTTTATACTGCAAATTTCGTCTTCCTTTCTTTATCGAAAAGCCATTTAGTTTGGAGCAGTCACTTTGACATTTGACAGGCAAAGATACAGTCAGGTCGTCGTTAGTATATTTAACAAAATTAATGTCATTTGAAGATGGTAAGTCATGTAGAGAGAAAGAAAGAAAAGAGAAGTGGGGAGAGTACAGCACCTTGGGGGACACCAACTTCAGTGAGTAGCACAGCAGAGGAGGATTTACCTTTGTATACACAGTGTACTGTATTTTGTTTGAGAAATAGGAATGCAACCAATTTGTGACCCAAGACTCAGTTTAAGTCATCGAAAGCTTATTTAGCAAGGGATGTAGCGTTAACCACCTTTTTTTACTGCTAATTTTTATTTCCCTACTGATTAATTCTATTGGACGCAAATGTCCCATTTCTGTCGAAATGTCAGCTCCTAGCAGGAACGCTAGGAAGATACCTGGGGATTGAATCCAGACTGAAGATTTCATCCTATCTGAGACTCATCAGCTTGGTCTAACTGCACTCCACAGTAAGTGGTACTATTTCTACTACTGAGATTCGATCCTTGAACCCACTGTTTCAAAGATCAAACACCACTGGGACACAACAGCCACCTCCTCCTATTTAACAACGGGTTTCTATCATTCTATGTTCTGCTTTAAATTCTCCTTATTCAGCACATTATTACACTTCTGTTTCTAATTAAGAAATGAATGTCATTCATCAGCTAAGCTAACTGGATCATAACAAAATTTACAAAAAATAAAGAGAAATGCTATTCGAATCCACTTGTTCTGACTGGAATCATTAACACAAGACATCATATATATTGAAGGGACTAAGGCAGGTAGGTAGGTGAACATTTATTTTATTTCTTTCTTATCATCATTAAGACACAATTGACACATACTTTCTACCTGGACATTAATAAGTTATTAAATATATCCCATTCGACTACAGGGTATATGCATATATCATTGACTTAGATCTCAATTTTACGCGGAGAGACAGTCCAAGAACAAAAACTGTGTGTGTATGTTATCTGATGTAAGAAGTGTCTGTTGATGGTTTATTTCTCTGTTTTATTATATTTAGATATTTATGCAAAGTGAAGAAATGCATTCAATGTTTATTGAACTGGGGTTTATTTATCATTATTATCACTATTTTTTAAATGAGTCTGGTTAAGATTTATCTAGGGAGAGATAGACAAAAAGGAACAGATTTCTTATCATGATGACGATGGTGAGGAGGATTATGTGTAACTTTCAGGTTAATTAAGACAATTTCTTTTTTTTTTACTTTTTTGCATGAACGTCTTGACCATATCATGCATACGACAGCTCCTCTCTCTCTCTCTCTCTGCGTGTATCTCTCTCTCTCTCTCTAAAATACACATTTATTCGGTAGTTTAGAATGTTTAACTTCACAGTGATCAGTTAATTAGAAAGGTTACAGGTGTTTTAAATTTAGGAAAATCAAAAATTTGAGAAAAAACCAAACAAACTTTGATATTCAAGATGTGAAATTAGTATTAGTAACCCGTTCTTGAGAGCTGTGCATAATATTGGGATGGGAAATGATCGGTATTCATGTGCTAGTTGAATTGATGACAATCTGAAACTTCATGTTGCATGACCTCTGATTCTACATATAGTTTAAACATTCTTGTGAGGTTTTGTATTGCTTAGGAATTTTAGACATTCTGTTTAATTTCAATGAAATTGTTATTCTCCAAAAGTTTGTTTCAACTGGTCGGTCATCTGTTAAAGGCATGAGGTATTAAAGGGTGATTAGGTCACATTCACACAGTTAAATCATAAGCCTGTTGTCATTGTAGGGAGGATGTATAAAGGAGAAGAAAATTTCGCTTTTAATGTCTCCGGTATTTCTCAAGGCTTCTCGCCTTCTATAAAACTGTGTATGAAAAGTACGTGTGTGATAAAAGAATATTAAATGAATACAACCTTAGTACATACTTCCAATTCGATACTCAAATATACGAACAAATAAAAGGAACAGCAATGGGATCATCTCCCATATCAGAATTAATAGTTGAAGCTGTCATGCAAAGTTTAGAATTAATAGCTCTACCAACTAAAATTAAACCGAAAATTTGGACAGGTACGTTACGTTGATGATACATTTGTAATGATCAAGAGAAATGATTTAGAATATACCCACCATAAATTAATAAACAACATATTTGAAGACATCAAATTCACAACAAGAGAAGAAGAATTAGATGGCAACAAAATCCCATTTCTAGATGTCTCAATCAGGAAAAATAACACGGGGAATTTAGGAACACAAGTATATAGAAAATCGACGCACACACACATAGATCAAATACTCAACTATACTAGCAATAATCCAATTACTCACTCACAAGAGAAACTGTGTGCAGACATTGTTCACAAGGGGGTTCAAACACACTGTATCACTCCAGAATTGGAAAGAATGGAAGAAAAATACCTAAAAACGGTCTTCAAAAACAATGGTTATCCACAAAATTTCATCAAAAAGTGTTTAAAGTTGAATCACAACACCAACAAGGAACCATCATCAAAGAACACAAAGAAAATTCATCCTATCATACATCAGAAATATCTCTGAAATAACAGCTAGAATATTGAAACCGCTCGAAATAGATATAGCGCACAGACCAGCCAGCCAACACAATCACTTCATTCGATATTGTACAAACCGAAAGACACATCCAACAGAGAAAGGAGATAAAATTAATACCATTTACAAAACAAACTGCATATATGGCCTGTAACAGACATTACATCGGTGGTCAAAGTGGGCGTCCCCCTCGAATCAGAATCCAGGAACACAAATCAGCCGTGAAAAGACATGATATGTATTCCTGCTTCATATCAATGCACATAGATAATTATGGACATCAGTTTGATAACTGGGATAATGTCGAAATCTTAGACAGAGGAAACACCACCGAAAGTACAGTCAGGGAATTCCTAGAAGCCTGGTTGGCGCTCAAATGAATATGCAATTAACAAACACGTTAATTAATATAGACCAAATATACCAACTAATGAAAAGGGAATCATGTGTGACCAGAAAGTTTAAAATCCAAGTCAATAATAAAAATGGTCAATACATATGTAAAGATGGTTACCGGGAGACGCACGCAATTCTATCACTCATGGAAAAAATTTAAATCATTTCACTTTATTCTAAAACTTTCGCTGAAAGGGGATGTTGTCGAGAAGGGGAGAGGGGACGAAAGCTCTTCAGAGAACACTATTAATTGCAAAAGGATTTGATTTGTTTTTCCAATTTAGCCACGGATTGATATCAGTTGAAGAACCATTGAAAGCCAACACGGAGTACTGCACAACTGTTTCTTTCCAGTTTGGGACTCATCATCAGTACGCACCCATTTGGTTTTGAACCCGGGACTGTCTAGTGAGAAGTCGTGACCACAAAGGGGGTGCATTTAGTCAGGAGTGAGGATGGATTTCCGGTCAATGGGATTAGTTTGGGGTAGCGCTAAATATTACGAATTAGTGGAAGTTAGAATTCATGGAGTGACCATTGAATCACGTAGTGTCTAATTGCCTACTTCAGCATATATCTTAAGGTATTTTTTTCTTTGAAAGTTGATATTAAAGCACTGAAGTTGTAATTAAAGTTAAGGGAATCTTTTAAAGGGATTGAACAATCATATGCAGAGTATTTTGACTGGATACTATTTAACTGGTGTAATGTGTTTAATCTTTGGTGTCGGTGAAGACAGAATTCTATCAGCCATGTTTGGAATGTGGGTTGCCGTCACAATGCACTCTAAATTATTGATATCAGATGGTTGGAAGCAACAGGCTGGAGGTCTTGGACCTAGGTTTCGTGCTAGTTGGCACTCACCAGTCAGCAAGACATGTCTCCAACCTTGAAGGAGACACTCATGTTCCTTGTGAAGTTCGAACCAGCGTCAGCCAGTCAGTCACAGACGTTACCACTAAGCTCTTTGAGTTCTGAGTCCAGCGCTCACTGAGGTGGATTCGATTCCCCGAAGAAAGATGAGTTTCTTCAGGGTTGCAAATACGCCAGCTAACGCGAAAGCTAGGTCAGGCGAGACTACTCGTCGATTGCCTACAACCGTCAAAATAAATTAGACTATTGGGTACGAAAGTGAGGTCAATCGATGCGGCTATGAAGCTACGTCTATTGAGATAGCTAGAGCAGATATTGAGCATATCGAGACACTGATACCCTTGACAAGCAGTCTCAGATTGACATAGGGAAAGAGTTAGCAGTGTCTAAACAAGAACTCACTAAATAATCTTTGTGTAAAAATTTTCAATTTTTAAATGATTTTTTTTTTCAGTCCAAGGGCATTTTATATTTTACAGGCCTTCTAATATGATATAACTGTCCTTGATAAATAATCACTGTGATCATTCCTTCTCCTTACATATTCGCATTTTGAAACTAAACAAAACCCTGGAAAAAACTCTTGAAGACTAATTTTAGTGCTCACTAGTGACTGGTAGCAGGATGAACTTACCTGACCGACAAATACACAATGATAACATTGATTGACGGCGGCACTATATAAACAGTAAAATGATAGAAGTTAGAATTTATAGGCCACTGATATCCAGCCGTTGGCTGCATAGTCAATATAAGTTCTTCTTGCAACCTGAAGGTCTCAGGTTCTATCATGGGTACGTATTGCTGAAAAGTTTGAAAGTAGGACGAAGTGTGCGTTTAGTACTTCCTGGTATCTTTAACTTATTAGTTTCTTATTGTTCCCTTGGGTTGCTAGTGGAACACATAGGGCTTCAACTCCACATCTCCACTTGCTTCTGTCTTCCTTCTGCTGTAATTTTCACCTGCACCCATCCATGTTAGTCCATACTGTTAGTCCATTCTCCTCTTCACACGATGTCCTCCATGTCAGGCACCCTTGCACTGACGCCCCACTCGCCTCTTCCCTTTCGGCCTGGTTTCACTCGAGCGATTGCCTGACGCGCGCGCGATGTCACCCAGTGGCGGCCTCCTTAGCGATCGAGTGTCCAATCCATCCATTTCCACTTTCTCCTGCATATTTGTTGACTGGCGATTGGTTTGTTCTTGTTTTGTTTGTTTGCTCCCAGCCATAGTTTCTTTTTGGTGATTCTTTCCGGCCCGGCCATCTGATCTTCAGTATAGATCCAACGAAGACAGTTGTTGGTTGATAAAGGTCTACATCGCAACAGGCTGTTGGTTGGAAATATTCTTTGTGACCCGCCTGCCAAGTTTCTGATCCGTATATAAGAATGTTGTAGTTGTTGATGCTGACTGACGATTTCCAGATTGGTTTTACGTTGATGAATGTGTTTCTCGATGCCTTCCCGATTCTCCATTTGACATCCTCGTCCGTTCCGACTTCCTGTAGTTGAGACAATGATCAATGCTGGATAAGTGAGTGAACGAAGTAACCTCTTTCAAATCCCTCCCGTTGATGGTGATTGGCGCTGTATGTTGCTGTTGTTGTTGTTGTTGGCTGGTTGGTCATTTTCATAACCTCCGTCTTGTCTATGTTCACCTGGTCTCTTTATCTGATATCAATCAATTCATGATCAAACCTGGAGTCAATCGAATGCCTACAAACTAACGCTTCAAAATTTAAATTTGTCATTCTAAAGAAACAGTCATTGCTATCTTGGTTGGAGTTCTCCAGGGAATGAAGACATTTTCTGTCGAAACAGTTGGATCTTTTTTTTTCGTATTGATTATATAAATAAAGATAGGTGTCAGTTCACTGCAGGTATGCGTAACTTATTTGTATTATTATCCGTTAATATAAATATAAATTATGATCCCCTTTATCAGTATGTATAATCTAAAAAGACGCCTCATGCAATATTTCGGGGTTAAAATGATATCCTAACTGTGAATAAATAACCGTCAACTGGCCTAGCCGTTTCTGTCAACTGGCACACAATTTTTGACAGGTGACTTCGTTATAATTATTGTTATTATTCGCTCCTGACACATACTCACATAATCCGAATTAGCATGATTACGTAACCAACACTCCTACTGCGGCTGCTACTATACTACTACTACTACTACAGATGAGGATGACGTTATGATTTCAGAGGTGATAAGCAGACGAAAGAGGAGGAGGTGGAAGAGGATAGAGAGACAGTCTTCAGTGTCCAGTGAACTGTAATGATTGCGTCATCACCACTGATGATATTCATGCACAAAGCCTCAATCATCACCATCGTCATCAGATTGAAAAGGAACAAAACTAAGGGGAAAAAAAGTTAAATAATGTGAAATTAAAATAAATAAGTGTAAATTCATAAGAAAATTAGGGATTATTTTTATTATTCCAGATATAAGAAAGCAAAAGAAAATTAGATACCAGATAATAGAATTAACTGAACTCTTTAGTCTCTCTGTCAGTCAGTTAGTTGATCAGTTCAATCAAGCGGATTTAATCTCTCTGTCTTTCTCTCTCGCTTCCAAGCCTCAAAGATAACCTAGATATAATCTTGCGTGTGTATGTACATGTTTGTCAATGTGTCTGTGTGTGTGCGTGTGCATGTAAACATCTCAGGGAACAGTCAATAACTGCAATAATAATAATAATAGAAGTGACCACTATCCATGCATTTCCATTGCTTATAATCTCGTATTCTTTCGAAAACTTCAAATAAAACATGTAATGAATTCATGAAAAATAAAAAAAATGAAAAGAAAAGAAGCCTACTGTCTGTTGTCGTCATTTTGTAACAGTACCAAGTTGCTTACTTCCTGATCCTTCCATTCAATGAAAGTCCATTGTGTTGATAGAAGTTAACAAGACTTTATTGTATTGAGATTGATTGATTTAATGAACAAACAGGTAAGCATTCATTTTGTAGCAAGGGGCATACCTTTTTTTCTTCTTACTTCTATTGCCTTTTATAAGTTTTATTGAATCGCTTACTTGTTAAAATGTCTTTAATTCTCATGATTTGCAGTATACAAACATTGTATTCACTTTAATCGTTTTGAAATAATCATACAGAAGATTTGTAGCTCAGATGGGTGATTTGCAATTCATAGTGTTCTCTGAAGAGCTGGTTGGTTTAGTTGGGGAGCTTTCGTCCCCTCTCCCCTTCTGGACAACATCCCATTTCAGCGCAATATTTAGCATAAACTGAACTGATTTAAATTTTTTCCATGAGTGATAGAATTGGGTGCGTCTCCCGGTAACCATCCTTACATATGTATTGACCATTTTTATTATTGACTTGGATTTTAAACTTTCTGGTCACACATGATTCACTTTTTATTAGTTGGTATATTTGGTCTATATTAATTAACGTGTTTGTTAATTGCATATTCATTTGAGCGCCAACCAGGCTTCTAGGAATTCCCTGACTGTACTTTTGGTGGTGTTTCCTCTGTCTAAGATTTCGACATTATCCCAGTTATCAAACTGATGTCCATAATTATCTATGTGCATTGATATGAAGTAGGAATACGTATCATGTCTTTTCACGGCTGATTTGTGTTCCTGGATTCTGATTCGAGGGGGACGCCCACTTTGACCACCGATGTAATGTCTGTTACAGGCCATATATGCAATTTGTTTTGTAAATGGTATTAATTTTATCTCCTTTTTCTGTTGGATGTGTCTTTCGGTTTGTACAATATCGAATGAAGTGATTGTGTTGGCTGGCTGGTCTGTGCGCTATGTCTATTTCGAGCGGTTTCAATATTCTAGCTGTTATTTCAGAGATATTTCTGATGTATGATAGGATGAATTTTCTTTGTGTTCTTTGATGATGGTTCCTTGTTGGTGTAGTGATTCGATTTGAAACACATTTTGATGAAATTTTGTGGATAACCATTGTTTTTGAAGACCGTTTGTAGGTGGCGGTTACTTCTGAAGCATCCCGAGCTAGGTTGACGAAACATCAGTCCAGTACTCCCTGTAGATTTTCTACTGGTTGTCTAATCGATGTTAGCTCATAATGAAATCCTATAACCCATGAAGTCCTTGCAAACCGATACCTGAATATCAAATATTTATTATTATTAGTTTTATAATTTAGAAGCTCTTCACCTGGAATTTTGCAGTTATTAAATTGTTGTACATTTAGGTAACATCAATCCTTGCCTGTGTAATTCAATATCGAACCAAAATCAAAATTCTTGAATTATCTGAGATACAATTCGTTTGACTTTTACCCTTTTTTATACGACAGTATTTGAATGCATAAAGATGGTTTAAACTTCCTAATTGTCAGCCAGGGCTTCCACAAACTTTTGATGCGCCCCAAACACGTTTTATAGATACGTTTAAAAGACGTGTAAACCTCAATTTTATTTCCTGTCTCTATAATATGCTTCACAATATAGTGGAGCTAAGTTGTTTATTCTCACCATTAATGGGTTCCGGATGTTCCATTTGCTTGTGAAGCCATTTACGAATGTGCTCTGAAGCTATTACTTGCAGAGATCGATGAGTCCTCCAGCTGGATATATGGATTTCAAACTCTCAATTATTCTAATCTCAGCTGTAGAATATGTTTTTTTTTTTAACCGCAGCGTCCAATCTTTGTCTAGTTATCAAGCTGCTAGGATGCCCCATGTACGTTAGCTTGATGTACATATCTTCCTTAGGGGCGAGGTGGAGAGAGTGGATCTTGGTGTTATGACAACTATAATCATCATTCAAGATTATTTACAAGGTAAAGCCAAATGGTATAAGGGGTGTCAAGTTTCGGCATTTGTGTATCACTGAGGAGTTGGCAATTCGTCAATACAATCCCGTACTCTCTTTACAAATTCAGTTTATTGAGTCTCTTATCCTACCATGATCTTAACCTCTTCAATTATCGTTCCCTGTACATTTTTTTTATTTTGTTTATTATTAATGATTACTTTGCTTTCACTTTAATAATGAATTCTCTATTATCAATCCCACATGTTCCTCTTGTACATTTTCTCACCCTCTTCACATTTCTCGATTAGGTACTCAAGTATCTTTTTTCTCATTCAATAACAATTTTAACCTTATCAAATTTCTATCGCTTTCTTCCTTTGTGCCGTTGAGTATTACGTAATTAAAAGATTTATTTTTCACGTATTGTTTTGTAGGGAATTTGTTTGATTGCATGGAGGATTTCATCATGAGCTGACATCAGTTGGAGAACCACTGGAAAATCTGGGAGTATTGGACATCCAGCCGTTTCGTCCTAGCTTGGAACTAACCCTTCAGCAGTAGGCATCCACTTGGGTTCGAACCCAGGACCTTCTGGTTACAAGGCTAGCGAGCACGTAGACCGTTGAGCCCACTAGCGACTGGCCCTATTCAAGTAGGTATTTAACCTGGGGTTCTAGTGGGAAGCCGTGACCAGTAGGGTACAGCAGGTTGAAGATGAGGTAGTAACTCAACGAAGAAGACTTTATGAAATGGTCGCTCTCTGTCGTGAATTGTCAGAAGTTAGAATTCAAGGACCAGTGGTTCTGGTCCCAGTGGCTCGCTAGCCTTGTAACCAGAAGGTCGTTGGTTCGAATCGAAGCGGGTACGTAGCTATGAAGAGTTCCAGACTAGGACGAAACACCTGTCCAGTACTCCCTGGTGGTTTTCAACAAATCAAATCCTTACAAGTCAACTGCTGAAAAATATAAATACGACTGTACAGCCTCGGAAGATGATTCCATCGACAAAGAAAATTTTCTTCGCTGAATTGCTTTTTATTTTCCTCATGACGATAGTATTTATTGTTTTTTTTTTAAAAATGGAATGTATTCCAGTGAATTTAATGGGGTAAAATTCCCTATCTGTAAGTGTTAATATGGTAGCAAGTAATTCTTACCTGTTCGTTTACATAACAGGATATTTATATATGTGATTTGCCCCCCTTCCTATTCATTTATAAATCGATAACGGAACTATATAGTCTTTTCATTATTATTATTATTTTGAGGGAATGTGTTCCTATAACAACATTTTCTAATCACATGACCTCTCTCACTCAGCAGGCGTTGCTTCTACTACAGTAGTAGTCGTCTAACATGTTCTATTCAAACACACAAGGCATAGTTACAAATATGTGGAGAATGTACGTGTGTATTTGATGTATATATATGTATGTATGTATGTAATTCAGACTCAAAACTATTAAGGGGTGAGGAAATTCTGTTAACGCAGTTTATTCATTCATGTTAGGTGTGAGATTGACCAATAAAATAAGAAAGAAAAGCTGTCTCAGATATTAACACCAACCACCTTTTATAATTCCATTTACCAATAGAATTAGAAATTTTCACTTGGTGTGTCTACTGTTATTATTAGTTAGTGTTATAAGGGTGAGAAGTAGTAGTTGTATTGGGTGAGACGAAAAATTAGATGACGGTTGTATTAAATCCCCCACCTACAGGTGTACACACACAGATGATGATGATGATGAATAAAATTATTTAAAAAATAGCTGATCTACACTCACGCACGCACGCAGACACGTGTGCACAATACACCAGAGCACAACCGTGCATTAAATCATTGGCATATTTTCAGGAGAGGAGGGAATAAATAAATGTCATTGAAATGTCAGCAATATGGAACAAATTAGTCTTCTGCCCCACTCCTTCTCGCTGTCTCTCTCTCTTACTGGCTCTCTCGCCAGCTCTCTCTCCATCTATCTATCTAGTCAGGGCTTTAAACACCTGCATACCTAATTGGATACTTATATGTATATAATATAATATCTTACGCCTTTTGTAATAAAAGTCACGCCAATAAAGGTGCCGCCGACTTCGCATAAGTTATCGAATGTTAGCTATTTTCTACCCCAAAAAAGAGATTATTTGGCTTTATCCTCATACCACCACCTTGGACAATTATTTTCAAAAGCATATACATATATAAATACACAGTAAACTTGCAATTTCCCATAAATTCTTGATTCACACATCTTTTCAAATTTCCCGCTATCAAATTTTCTATGTTCAATGCAAAATGACTTTCAATTCTTCTACTGAACAACTGATAAATTTGTCCCATAATAATCATAACAGTAATAATAATAATAATAATAATAATAATCTTAATTCATCACATAACGAGAATCGTAATTTCCGTGTGAATTCAATGCTTAGCGGATTACCAAACCTGATGGGTTTACAAGCAAATACTTCTTCAAGTTTGGATTCTCAGTCCAGTCTGTCAATATCTGCAGCAATGAATGCCGCAGCCGCCGCAGCAGCAGCAGCAGCTTTATACGGACAACAACGAAATCAACAGTCTATGAAATTCCCCCTACTACCAACATGGTTATCATCAAATCCTTTATGGGATAGAAAACATTGTCTAGACTTATCGTCTAATAATTTTGGATTATTCCCCAACGGAGCAACCGATAATCTCAGCGAAGTGATGATGAATAAATGTAACGATGATAGTTTGTCTGATTTATCATTACTCGGGGACAATTATAAATTAGAGTCTAGCGTTCGTCCAGTTTATAAGAGTCCTACTCGTACAAATGTTACCAATGGGCCAATAGTAGTTACATCACCTGTTCATCAAGTTGAGTTAAATAACTCAACTCAGTCATCATTGTCAAATCGCTTTTCAACTTCAGATTTAAATAAACAACAATCTGATGAAATTGGTAGAGATGGTCAATTGATAAAGACACGGTTAGATCATTCGTTACAGAATAATACTTCATCAGTTAATAATAATAATAGTTCGAATACGTCGACTTTTACTCCCCCATCGACTCCACCACCGCCTCTATCTGGTACTTCTTCCACTATATCTCCGATTATGTGTGATGATGTTCAGGGCATGAAAATGAATTATTCTCAGTCAGCTATGGCTATGGCAGCAATGGCTGCAGCTGCGATAGCTACTAATAACTTCAAAATGTCATCAACAAGTACTTCTTCAATGAATCAAACAGTTAATGAAATGAAATTAATGAATAATACTATTACAAATAGCATAATTAATAATAGTGGTAATAGTAATAATAACAATAATAATAATAACACCCCTGATATTGATTCAATTATGAATGCTGTAGCCGCAGCGGCTTCAGTTATGGGATCCCATTTATTACTAAATAATAGTAATAATAATAATATTGTTTCTTCTACAAATACTAATCCTATCAACACTGGTATGAATAATCGTTCAATCAATGATTGGAAAATGCATTCTTCAATAAAAGACCAAGAGATCAATAAAGTTAGAAATAATACATCATCAACTTCATCATTATTGCCAGATTTTAAATCGTCTACATCTTCGTTGTTAATGCACTCGAATTTTGATGCATCACCATTTGGAGGAATGGATTCATCAAATTTATCATCATCACCAGAATCATGTGGAGTTCGACCTGAAGTTGAACTGGTCGATAAATCATTATGGGATAAATTTCATTGTCATGGAACAGAAATGGTGATTACTAAAAGTGGAAGGTAAGTAGTTACAATAATTATTTTGTCTTTATTGTTCCTGAGTCAATGAGTATTTTCCCAATAACTTTTTGTCAATGGTGAATGAATTTTCAAGTATTGGTTTTGTGGGGATTTTGTTTGAAGGTCAACTATTTCGCCCTAGCTTGGGACTCTTCAGCAGCACACACTCCACCACCATGATTTGAACCCAGGAGCTTCTAATTACAAGGCTAGCGAGCTCGTAGACCGTTGAGCCACTGGGAACCGATCCAATGGCCAGTCTGTGAATTCTAACTTCTGTCAATTCACGGCATAGCGCGACCATTTCGCGCAATGTTTTCTTCGATGAGTGAGTTACTGCCTCATCTTCAACCTGCTCTACCCTACTGGTCACGGCTTCCCACTAGAACCAGCCCAGGTTAACTGCCTACCTGAATAGGGCCAGTCACAGCCAGTGAGCATCAGATGAATTTTCAAGTATTGGTTTTTGTAGGGATTTTGTGTTTGATAGCATGGAGGACTTCATCATGATCTGACATCAGTGAATGATCTTCATTATTATTCATTATTGATATGAATGTGATTAAGTTTCTAGTCTCATTCTATAACTAAAGTAACGATGAAGTGTATTCATCACTGTTGTGTAAAAGAAGAATACTGCGACTAAACTATTTCCCGTAAACTAGAAGTTAAACAAGATTTGGAGTTTCAACAGTAATGTGTTAAGTCTTTCCGTGTCTTCAAAAGAATGGATCATTGCGCTCTACAGTTATATATACATTATAGTGAAATGAATTAGTGTTATGAACAACATTAATGTTCCTGTTTAAATAACGTCGAATCAATAATATTGATAGATTACAGCTAAATAGCATCAACATAAAAATACACACTGAATGTCAGAAAAATTAGGAAAGATAATATTACAAATTCATGAATTTATAGTCTTTACTGAAGGCCGGCCAGGGTAGTAGTAGGGGCTAGCTGGACTTGCTTCTTTTGAACACAAAGCACTGGTTGTTTGAGGCGAATTGCAATAGCCTGTGCTGTTTGAAGCATGCGGTGCTTCGATGATGATTTTGGCAATTTATTAGACACCCGGTATAATGTAGAGAAGGATTCTTCCACTCTGACTGGCTATATGGCCGGTTTGGACTAGGTTGTCTATTATCGAACTGTTAATGGTTTTCACTACACATTTACTTACCCACAGTGGAAAATGTTCTTGAGTGAGCACGAAAAATCAAGTTCTTAGAGCAACGGTCAATATAACTCGCTCCACTACAAGTGCAGTTGAATTGGTAGATACATCTTGAAGTGGTTCTCTAGTCTAGGTACTTCATGTTTCAATGGAGGAATCACCATCGGTTGTTTAGAGAATAAGACGTGTAGTTCGCCAGCATTAAAAGTTCTTTGAATTGATTTTCTTAATTTCCTCGTAATTATCTCACTTGGTATATCGCCCTTGACTTGCAGTCGTATATAAAGAGGCTTCTTGTTTACAGATAATGAGTAGTCCTTTTCCGCTTTCTTTATCATAAGTTTCTTGATAAATTTGTCGGGCTAGCTATTTTCAATCAAGGTATCAATGCCTAATTCATCTCCAATTACTTCTTCTGACCATATAGCTCTAACTCTGTGGCTCAGGGTCTTTTGTACTTGATGGGAAGGAAGCAGTGAAAATATGTATATTGTCCTGTCTAAGTGCTGTTTCTATGCAAATTTCTTTCGGTGTTGCTGTATTCTTCTTTAGTGGTTTGCACTGGCGTCACGAATAGCATTTCCAACCGGAGCTATGGGGTAGACTTTCGTCAACACGAGATCACTGAGTGATATAACTCGCCTTGTTTTTTAGAGTGGAAGCTAAAAATGGGAAACGAGAGAAAAGGTTGGAATAGTTGCAAGGGTAACATGAAGGAGGGGCGATAAGGAAGAAATGAAAGTGTATGTAGGCGGGGGGGTGGCGGAATTGTAAAGCTACCTAAGAAAGACTACGGTGAATATGTCAGTTTTTATTACCAGCATCATATAACTTTGCAAAGTAAATTTGACGTACTTGCAAAGGTAAAATGATATAAGTTAACAGGAGACTCTAAAAATTGTTAAACAAAGTGTGCTCAGAAGTAAAACTTATATTTCTTATATAGAGAACACGCAGTTGTAGGTTTCTATTATAAACTAAAAGACAAGAAGTCAGGGGTAAAAATCATGTGGTCAAATGAAATTAAGAGTTAGGAGAGAGAGAGACTCAGTGATCAGCGCCAAGAAAGACTGACAGCTCAGTTCTGCCTAAACAAAAATCAGGTTTCAAACGTTTGATGGTTGCAACTGAATCGTATCACCTACTAATACTTATCTTAAAAGACGACTTCAAGTTCCCTCCAGTAATATAAACTCAAAGCCTGGCAATTACAATTTTGAAAACATTTATTATTTTGAGACACAGACATTTCTGTACATAATATTCAAACAATCTAATATGTGACCTTTCTTATGTTCTCCTAAAGATAAAATGGCATACAAGAGTTACTTCCTACCAATACTGAATGAGAGATATTAACATAATATGTGAAGACAGTCTAACTCTGATGAATTATTCAGAGCACGTCTATCCTCAGTTTTTTTTGAAAACGTTAACAGTACAAACAGTGCAGCGACATTAGGTAGAGTATGCATAACCTTCAATCAGTCATTCAAATGTCGGGTTCACGTTTTTGTATCAACTTCAACGTAGGTTCCGTCAGAAACTAAAATCAGCTAGAGATAATTGAACGGCGGTTTCAGCCTAGTTTGGGACTATTCAGCAGTTTGCATCGATGATCGCAATAGGAATTGTACCGGGGAGCTTTGTTCGACTATGCAGATGACTGATGACCTTTGATTTTGAATGATCTCTAACTGATGTTTGTTCGTGACGACTTCAACTTTTTCAAAACTCTCTTCAAATCTTCACAAAGTGTGAGACTGGTATCATAAAGTTTTATTCTTAAGATTACTAACCTTTCAATAAAGTGATTGAAAAAGTTCATGTATATTTAACCAATTAAACTAAAAGAACATAATACTCTGAATTGTTCCCAAATAGGGATTCACCAACGAAGTAATTAGAATGACATTGACTAACAGTGGTGCTCTGTTGTCACGAATTGGGAGAAATTAGAATTCATGGTCTACTTACTGGATTTTATTTCACAGGTGAAATGCTAATGTTTCAACCACCTAGGTGGTTGCAGGAATTAGAGTGGTGGTAATCAAACCTACAAACTCACTCAGACAGGGACAAGCTCTGTAGGCTAAAGGACACTGTCGGTGGACCCAATTAAACAAAATAATGTAATTTACAAAATACCTTGCAATGTCTAGGAGTTAAGCCAACTACATAGGTCAAACTAGTAGAACAGGACTATTGGGATTATCAGAACATAAGAATTTAGCTAAGGTTGGAGTGATTGATCACACTGCATGCATCAATACACAACTATACAATAGAGTAGGATAAAGTTAAAATCCTAAAAAGTAACATAGGTAGGTAGGTGGAGATAGAGAGAGAGAGAGATTGATTACTGAATCCTGCCTAGTTCATCGAGTCTACACCCAACACAACCCCCATGCAATAGAAATGACTCAACGGAAATACCAGAGATACGAAAGATATTATTACCACCAGTCAAATCAGAGGATAATAAGTAATGTTAGAATGTATTTCAATTCACATTATAACATTCTAAAAAGTTATTCATTTATTTTACCATAAAATCATCCTATTTCCCGTCTGATTGTGTTTTATTGATAACACGAATACTATTGCCGAATATACTTCATCTTATACTGATTTTTTTTCAAATGTCTAATCAATTTTACTCATGTATATAAACGAAGCAAGAAACTTGTGTCAATACCTTGATATGATTACGAACAATAAAATCTGTTCGAAACATGGTCATCAGTAAATATTACTGTAAAACAAACACTGTGTGATTTTATCAAAATAAAATCTTATCCATAGTGGAATGTTACTCTACCATGGTGACCAAGTCTTATCTTTATATCAATAGGACTAAACTACTGTAATAGAGAAGATTTATAGCTCAGATGGATGATTTGCAATGAGTTGTGTTCTCTGAGCTGGTTGGTTGGTTCAACTACGGAGCTTTCATCATCCCCTTCTAGACATCATCCAACCCTACAGCTCAAGTTTCAGCATAAAGTGAACTGATTTAATTTCTCCATGAATGATAGAATTGTGTGTGTGTGTGTGCATGTCTTCTGATAACCATCTTCATGACTGGCTGGTAGTCGATTTACCAATTGTACTGATCATTCTTTTATTGACTTGGATTTGAAACATTCATAGTGTCAAATTCAATTCTATCATTCATGGAGAATTTAAATCAGTTCATTTTATGCTAAAACTTGCGCTGTAGAGGGATGTTGTCCAGAAGGAGGACGTCGAAAGATCCGCAATTAAACCAACCAGCTCAGAGAACACAACTAATTGTAAAACTAAACTACTGTATCCAGTGTACCTTTTTTTTCTTCACGTTCCCCAGTGGAACATAAGGCTTCAAGCTAGTGGCTTGAAGTTTCTGTAGCAGTGTTAAATTTTACAGGATGAGGTTGCTATCCTCATGCCCAACTTTTCTTCTTTACCAACTTTATTTCTGGCTTAGCGAGGTAAAGGAGTGCGTCGGTGGCTGGGGATTGAACCCCGGACCATGTGAGGCATGGTCGGCGAGCGTCCTAACCGCTATACCACCGACGCACAAAAGCCGGCAACACCCGGTATTCCCAGCCGGTCATCCATGCAAGTACTAACCGGGCACAACGTTAGAATAAATTAATTTTACACAGGATAACACGTAATTAAAGATGAAGTGGTCAGAAATAATAATGAAATAATTTGGACAATTATAATTTGTATAATTTTTAAATGTTTAAGGAGAGGGGGGCGAAGTAGTCCGGTTGATATATTCATGTAACGATGGCCAAGGTAAGGAAAGTGGCTGTACAAATTTCTTCTGAACACAAAGGTTTGACTTGTTCTTCAGGTGGATTCCTATTGCTTCAGCTCTAGGTATGTAGAAGACGAACTCGTAGAGCGAAATTACGATTAGTAAAAGTGTGATAGATAATTTTAAATGCAGTATTAACATCAACCTTATGCTCACTATCATCTACAAGGTGTGCTAAAATAGAGCTACGAATACATCTTGTTTGTCCTTGCTTAACCATGCTGGATGATGTTCGGAAATACGATGGTGAACCTGCCTAATTGTACGCCCAATGTAGCTGGCTCCGCAGCTGCAGTCAAACTGGTAGATGCACATAGGAGAGGCAAATTTAAATTCGAATCATGCATCACGGAATTGTCAGAGAATGTCACAGAAAGGTTCTATGCTGTGGACGAGCTCCCAGAGCACTTGAAGGAACCGTTCCTGGATTACGTGAATAAGGTTTCTGGCAAGAGAATGGAAAAGAATGTGAAAAGTAAATATTTCTTCTCTCAATCTTTCTGTTTTCAGTTATTTGGTACCTTAAAGCTGTTGAGGAAAAAACAGTTTCATCTAATGATCAGGTAAACAACACAGACAGGCATTTTCAATTAATAGAAAAAAAGAGCGTTAATCCACAATTAACGATGAATATATAACTTATCTTGTCTCACTGGTCGTATAAGAAAAAAAGGAAAACGACACGAACATATAAAACAAGTTTTTAATGGTAGAAAACCTTTTTCTCACCTAAATAAAAATCTAACTGATCGATTTTCAAATAATCAATTTTCTGCCATTTATGTAACATATTAAGGGCAATAGATTACGAAGTTTGACTAAAATTATCATTCTCATATCTGGGATTCGACTGGTCACAGGTTTGATTATTTAGAGAACGGTTGGGAAACCAGAAAGTATTGGACTACTATTTTGCCCTAGCTTGGAAGTCTTCAGCACTACGTGTTCATGACGCCGCCTAACGGGGATCGAATCTAGGACCTTCTAGTCAAAACAGAAAGTTGTAAAGGATTGGATCGGGTAGGATTGGCTGAGTGGTCTACGGGCTCACCTTGTAACCGAAAGACCCTGGGGGTAGATTCCGTTAGACAGGATCACGGAAACGTCTACTAAAGAGTACCAGTCTAGGACAAGACAACTGTCCAGCAGTTCCCGGCTTTCAGAGTTTCTCCAACCGATGTCAGCCCGTGGTCAAACGTCCATTTAGACTTCCTTGAAATGAATCTCAATCATTAAAAAAAATGGTTATCAGTCACATTTATGTTCCGCTCTTTAACTGATTACTTCTGAAAACTCAGACATGAAACTAGGTGCCATTACTGATTAATCCGCCTTTTTGGCTTACTTCCGAAAACCGCGGACAGAACTACTAAATAATGTGTCTTCAAATTCTAGAATTATAATATATAATTCTTAGAACCAACGAACCATCTTTAGCAGTACACATCCATAAACCCATTAGGGAAGGAACCGTGAGCCATAAAGTTACTAGGCTAGCAGTGTTAGGATCCAACAATCTATGAATTTCGACTTCGATCAGTTTGCGCTGTGGGGTTACATCCAACTATTGCCGTCAGTGAGCATCCACTTCACTCTCGATGTGGGAGTAAATACCGAATACGGCTTCTTACAAGAGCATCAAGGCACGCATCCTGTAGTCACCGATGTTAAGGACTATGGTATTCACACCATTTTGATTTGTAGGGATTTCAACTCATTTTATTATGGTTTTCATTACGAACCACTATAAATTACAGAGAGTTGCCTACGAATAGTTGTCCACTGGGCTCCACAATATTTAGGGATTCTATAAGTAATGTCACTTACTGAAAAAATCTACACTCAAAAAATGAGTCAAAGTCCCTCCAAACCCTAAAGAAAATCTGGATAAGCTATAAAGGTAATATCATTTATTATTATTATTGTTCCCTTGTGTTCCTAGTGGAACATACGGCTTCAGCTGCACGTCTCTACTTGCCACTTCTGTCTTCTCCTGTACTTTTCACCTGCACCCATCCATGTTAGTCCATACTGTTTCAACTCCTCTTCACACGATCTCCTCCATGTCACCCTTGCACTGACGACCAACTAGCCGCGTGCTTCCCTTTCGGCCTGGTTCCACTCGAGCAATGGCCTGACGCCCGTGCCATGTCACCCAGCGGTCTCCTCAGCACTTTCTCCTGCACATTTGTTGGGCGATTGGTTTTTTCTTGTTTTGTTTTGTTTCTTAGTGCCCATAGTTTCTTGTTGATGATTCTTTCCGGCCCGACCCGGCCCGGCCATCTGATCTTCAGTATAGATCCAGCGAAGACAGTTGTTGGTTGATAAAGGTCTGCATCGCAACAGGCTGTTGGTTGGAAATATTCTTTGTGACACGCCCGCCAAGTTTCTCATCCGTGTAGAAGAACTGACTGACTTGACCAGGTTTGTATTGAAAATTCGACGGAATTTTGTTGTTGATGCTGAGTGACGAAGATTTCCAGATTGGTTTCAGGTTGATGATGATGTGTTTCTCGCTCGTCTTCCCGATTCTCGCTCGATTTGACATCCTCGTCCGTTCCGACTTCCTGTAGTTGAGACAGTGCTCCCTAGATAAGTGAGTGAATGAAGTAACCTCTTTCAAATCCCTTCCGTTGTTGATGGTGATTGGCGCTGGATGTTGCTGTTGTTGTTCTTAGCTAGTTATTTTCATAACCTCCGTCTTGTCTATGCTCACCTTGGAATAATAAGCGTTCTATAGTACAAGAGAGAGAGAGAGATTTAAAATAATAGCGAAGTTTATAGTTTACAGTGACTTCAGGCATTTTTCATCAGTTTTAGTGACGTCACTAGCACTGAATCTATTCAAGAAGAACCTCGGTGTCTCTGACAGTCAGTAAGACAATGAAGGTTTCGCAACTAAAACCATCCGGCTCAGAGAACATAACTACACCAAAATATTGGCTACTTGTCGTTTCTTTTGAGTCAATTTTTCACAGTATGTTTATCTTTCATTTATGCGTTCTTCTCTTAATAACAATATACAAAATATGCCTACATACATATATACTCTTGTTTCTTTGACATTCGCATATATTGATCGTGATTATGAGATTACTCTTATCTAAGGTTAATATGTTTTCAAAAAAAACATTCTGTTAATCCTTATCTCAGAGTCAAGTTAGTTTGTATCATGTGAATAGAAGAAATGTTATAATATTAAAAGGGATTTAATTGAAAATCGATAATAATAATAATATTCATTTGTAGGCTTATATTCAAACAAAGCTGGTGATGAGAAATTGCCACTTTATTGCCAGTTTGGCATTGACTGACTCCCTAAGTTAACTATCATTAGCTATCTAATAGTCTGGCATTTTGATCTTAACCATTACTGAACTACTAAATTTCACGGTATCGGTGGTTTAGCGGTAGAACGTCTGCCAACTACTCATGTGGTCCGAGCCCCGCTTGATGCACTCCTTTACCTCTCTAAACCGGTTAAAGAGGAAAGGTTGGGCGTGAGTCTAGCAACTGCACAACGTAAAGGTAAGAAAACTGATTGCTAATGAAACTCAGGCGCTCTAACTTGAAGCCCTATATTCCACTGGGAACGTAAAACAATACAAAAAACTTAGGCTTGAAAGAAATACTATTTAACTTAAACCTTGTTAACCGATAACTGTCCTACTTACCACCTTTTAAACTCACTTTGCATTTCCCACGTTGACTGAGAGTATGTTGCACTGAAATGCTCAGCTCCTAGTATAGTTGCCTCGACAATGTCTCGGGACTCACACAACGACTTTACAGCTGAAGACTGCACTAACAGTTATTCATAGAATCAACAGCTACTCTCTTTTATTTATTAAGCAGAGTTAGTCGATTAATAGTGACTAGCAGGCGATGCCATTAGGCGTCTTTCGTCCTATTTCAGGAGTTGTCATCTGGATGCACATACATTCCATCAGACAAAAAGGTTCACAAGAGCCATTTCTTGTGCAATAAATATCAATTAACAGGGAAAATGCAAAATTGACCTGGAAATAACAAAAGAAGGCTGTATTCTTAGCCTGGAAGCGAGTGTTTCACTTGCTATAACTCTCATAACTCAGACTCTCGTTTCACTTTTCTTTCATCAGTGTTTCACTCTAAAATGAATCTGCCAAACCAAAGGTTATTTCAGACAAGTTAACCAGCAATGAAATGCCTTTTCTTTGTCTGATTATTATTACTCAAACATATCAAGTTTACGAAAGTTTGTTTGTAGGAATTTTCGATTTTTTTTTCACGTTTGGTCATGGATTGATATGGGTTGGAGGACGACTGAAAATAAGCAGGGGGTGCTGTACAGCTATTTCTGCTTAGCTTGACACTCATTAGTACCCACACAGTAGGGTTCGAACCTAGGAGCTTACTGTTACAAGTACGTAAGCTGGTAGACCATTCAACCACTAGGACCCAACTCAGCGGCCCATGTAGTTGACATATTCACCCGTCATTTGGTATTTTTTTCAACACTAAACTAATGGAAAGTAGAGATATGGAATTTAATTTTTTTTTTCCTTCACGTTCCCCAGTGGAACATAGGGCTTCATGCTAATGGTTTGAAGTTTCTGTAGCAGTGGTGTTTATTTTTACGGGATGGGGTTGCTAACCTCATGTCCAACCTTTCCTCCTTACCAGGATTATCTCTGGCTTAGCAAGGTAAAGGAGTGCGTCGGTGGCTGGGGATCGAACCCCGGACCATGTGAGGCATGGTCGGCGAGCGTCCTAACCGCTATCCCACCGACGCCTGAAATTTAAATTAATTCTTCCGAATTCTCTTTGACGCTATTTTTATCAGGTTCAGAATGCATCATTGTAATACTAATGAACTGAGAAAAAATTGGACTTTTAATAAATTACTGTCTGTTTCTGATACTGTCTGTAAGTGAGCTGCTAATAATAATAATATTAATAATAATAATAATAGTGACATCTATCACAAAACCTTCAACAATGTTATAACCAGAACTAGTATGACAGTGTATAGGAGATTACTGTTCTGGTGGTATTGAGAAATTGAAATTCTCCCATAACTAACAGAGTATATATAAAGAAAACAAACACACCCCAGATATAACAACATTTATACCGATTTTCGGTTAGGGTTGTACATCTTGAGAGAATATTGTTCTAGTCGCAGTTCAAATGTACGTCAGCGAGTATTTGTCCTCACCCTCGACCAGGTGTCCCATTCCCCTCCCTCCCCGTCGTCACCACTTCTCACTCACCGACATGACACTTGCTAACGGCGGCACCAAAAATTGAGAATTTACAGAAGTTAATAGACCGCTGAATTTTGTCTCATTGGCTGAATAGTCACAAGGGAATCATCTTATTACTTGAAGGACCTAGATTCTATCCCTAGTGTAGGGGTAGGGTTATGGGTGCAGGAACTGCAAAAGAGTCCCAAACTAGGACAAAACAGCTGTCCACAACCCTAGAAACTAACACTTGAATATTTTGTATCCACACTCTTCAGTTGTGTTCATTGGATTGCCTAAATTGCCTTAAACACTGAGAACTAAGAGATAGTTACGTATATTAACAAAGTATTTGTAATTCAGTAAATATTACCAGCCTTATAGAATGATATCTTTAGTTTGAAGCGGTGAGTTGATCGTTGGTGCGAAGGTTGGGTGACATGGAGGAGGTCATGTGAAGAGGAGATGGAAGGAAGTATGTAGGCAAATGTGGAACCAGGTGAAAAGGTTGGCAGAAAACCGAATGCGCAATGGAGACGTGCGGCTGAAGCCCTATGTTCCTCTAAGAATTAAAGGAAACAATAATAATAACATTTTATCCATTCTTCGAAATATTAACAGTATTTTAAACAGAAAATGTATCTTATAAAGGCTCAAAAGACTCATTAAGTGACGCTTTTCATTAGTTCTTTGCCAATAGCCAGTTTAAGATACTAACTGTTTGATGCTAATCAGAAAAATCACACGCATGTTCAAATCTTCCTTCAATGTCGAGATCAGTTTCTGCAAAGTTGACAAGTGGTATCAAAGTCTTCAACGTGATTACAGCCAGCTATTTAACAAGAAGTTACCGCGTTTATTTTTATTTTTTTTATTCCTTCATGATCCCAGTGGAACATAGGGCTTCAAGCTAGAGATTTAAAGTTTCTGTAGCAGTGTTGTTTATTTTTACGTGATGGGGTTGCTAGCCTAAAGCCCAACCTTTCTTCTTTACCAGTCTCACTACTCGCTTAGCGAGGTAAAGGAGTGCGTCAGTGGCCGTGGATCGAACCCCGGACCATGTGCATGGTCGGCGAGCATCCTAACCGCTGTGCCACCAACGCACACCGTGTTTATAATAATCCCTTTTAACATGTATATACAATTAAAGACATTTTCTATTCCTTGAGTGTTGTGAGTGGAGCAGAGGGCTTTAAGCTTGAGCTCTGAAGTTTCACTATCTGTGGTGTATTTTTATAGGGTGGAAGAGACGACAAGGGTGGGGGTTACGAATCTCACACCCAGCTATTCCCTCTCTTCTGGGCTTACTACCGGCCAGGGGAGATCTAAGAATTCGTCGACTGGGAGTCGAACCCCAGACAATGCGCGTGGTTGATGAGCATTTATATATATATATATATATATAGGTACTGTTGTTAATATCAATGTTATGTCATGTATTATGGTTTATCACCGCCGTATGGTTGGTGTATGTTATTTTTTTCAAAGTAATTTCATTCCACTACTTATATGTCAGTAAGCATATACATAATAAGTAGTATATAAGTTAAATAAATACCCTAGAGACATTTAAATTATGACTTTATGTGTTTGTTTTTGTTATCATTATCATTACGACCGCATTATCTTCCCATGCAAACCCTTTTTGTACCATATTGAGCCAATGCACCAATAAAACCCACTAAAAAAGGAACATTAAGTTGTATATATATAGCTAAAACTATTTCTACTCTAACTTCACTTATCGCTTAAGTGTCACACCTAAACTTCTTTAACTTGAAAGTGTCGTCATTGTTTCGCCCCATTTGTCCGCCTTGTCCCACCTCCACCCTCCAGCTGAAAGACAGTAAGTAGATGAAATGGTAAAGAGGCAAGAAAGAAATGAAAGAAAGAAAGCAATAGACCTGAGAAACAATATGAGATAATGAATATAAAGGCTGGGTAGGTAGAGAAAGAAAAAAGGCAGAAAAGTAAAAAGAATAGAGATACTGAATGTTTATATACAGATAACTGCTCAACTTTTAATGTTCTCTTTCTTTCTTTCGTCTGCCGATGAAGTCACCCTACTCTCGTAATATTCATTTGGGACTAATTAAAGGTGGAATTTAATCTCAAAGGAAAAAAAGTAATAAGTATAGTGTAGTGTAGTGAAAAAAAAGAGATTTTTATGCCACTTCGTATTCATCTTCTAATTTTGTATGGTTAATGAAAAGTTGATATGCAGTCTTCTCACTGACCTTTTGTGAGCATCATGATATATACGTATATATGACATTGACAATTATTTCGAGGCATATCACGAACTCTCTTAGTACTCCGCGAACCCCAAAAGGGACAGTCTACACCTCCCTGATATGGCTGCCCCCAAACCAACTTCTAAATACTTCATGCGCTGATGTCAGATTCCGCTTTGACCATCCGTAGCTCTTTTTTCCTTTCAACTCAACCCTATGTCAGGTAACACTGATCGATGAGGAAGGCTTTTGCTCGGCCATTTCTATCGATGTAGCTCCGCCATCTCAATGCCTAACCTCAGCGTTGCTCACCATATTATATCAGTTATAATATGGGAGATGGAGCACAGACATCTGTCGTCCTAGACAGCTAACCTCTTCACAACTTCCACACATTCAATGGTCAAGTCTCAAAGCTAAAATACTTACTCATACATGAAATACAGACTGGGATTTTCTTATTTTACAAGAAGAAAAATGAGCGATGCTCAATTTTTGTTTTGAAGGGCAAACCTTCATTTAATAATAATAAATTTTTCCTTCACGTTCCTCAGTGGAACATAGGGCTTCAAGTTAGTGGCTTGAAGTTTCTGTAGCAGCGTTTATTTTACAGGATGGAGTTGGTATCCTCATGCCCAACCTTTCTTCTTTACCAGCATTATTTCTGGCTTAGTGAGCTAAGGGAGTGCGTCGGCCGGTGATTGAACCCCAGACCACGTGCATGGTCGGCGAGTGTCCTAACCGTTATACCACCGACACTAAACCTTCATTTATATTGTAGTATTCATGTGTAACAACGGAAGACAAGAGTCACGCAACAGATCGTTTATTAAGGAAATCAACACATATTTATAGATTTTCATGTACATTATTATAGATTATTGTTAGCAGAAAAACACATTCTCCTGATTGCTTGTTTCTTACAGAAAGTTAACCTTGCATCTCTTTGTGGCTGTTCCTTGAATGTTAGATCATCTATATGTTAACTGTATCCAACTACGCAAAGTCTTTGTTCTCATTTTTCTCACGACCAATATTGGGGACATAAACATTGACGTAAATTACTGTCCACCAGTTTTGACTAACAGCCAGCTCTCATCACATAGGTATACTTGTGCATAGGTGGCACATCATGGTCAACCACACGGGTGGTCTGGGGTTCAATCCCAGAGAGACCGCTAAAGAGAGAAGGTTAGGGGACATGAGACTAGCAATCCTACCCACCCTGTGGAACTAAACATCAATGCTAAGGGAAACTTCAAGCCGCCTCTAGCTTGAAGCCCTATGTCCCACTGGGAACGTGAAGGAACAAAATAAATGATAATAATAAATAATAGATGTCTTAAGTTTAGGAATATTGTTGAACGATAAAATCACTGCCCTTGTGAGCCACACTAATTATTCGAATGATTATTAGTCTTCTATACAAAAGTATTAACTTTAAAACTATGTTTTAATCAAAACTCATTCTCACAGTCTGATGGTATTATAACAGCAACTACCATTATTACTCCCTATGTATAGATATCAGAGGCGATGAACGCCTTCATGATTTGTTAAAAGGGAGAGGACAAAAATAGTTACTTCTATTTACCGATACCTAGTACCCTTGTTACTAAACGCATAATTGAAGGATGGCCATAGAAATATGCCTGAAATGAACAGCCACACACACACACACACACGGACATACACAAAAACCAAGCAGAAAGAAGGCTTCATTTAAGTGTGGTAACCAGATAGATATACAAACACAAAATGAGGCATAAATAATAAACCGAGTTTGAACAAAGCAGTAGAGAAAAAAATAATAAATTGTTCTAGCATAGAATTAGTGACGCCCATTAAAGATAATAAAATATGTGTATCTATATAAGAGAGAGAGGATACTATTATTTTAACGGTTTTTTATACTTAGTTTATTTATCTATTCGATGGATAAACGGGAGAGAGAGAGAGACTTCTTCTAGTGTGTATTATATCCACCAGTTTATAATACATATCGCGCATAAATTAATCAAACTGTAGTAATCGGTGCAAAGTTTATTTTGATAGACATAGGATAATGTGATGAAGCATTTAAGTGATGCATATATCCCTTAGAGAAAGGAATGAGAGATATGAGAATGACACGAAAAATCCGTAGAATCTATTTGATGAGATGAATTAAACAAACAGTAGGCATCACAATCCCCGAAAAAAAAGTTTGAATAATGCGGGTTAAATATTTATACACTCACTTAAACAACAAAGTTCTATCTAGTATTGTTTATTTAAAATGAAAGGGCGCGCGCGCGAAAGCGAGAAAGGAGAGAGAGAGAAACGAACGATAGAAAAGTGTAGAAATTTCCATTATCACTTTCGTGTTTCATGCATTAATTTCTGAATGTCATATTCCTAATGGAATAATGAACTCTTAAAAAAAGGGAATAATGTTGTATGTAAGTTATGAAAAAGAAAAATTATGATACCACAAAATATACTACTTAGTGCTTCCGTTTAAATCCCTTCCCACACGTTATATTAATAATCTCTGTTTATTCTTTCACCTTATGGTGTATTTTTCTCACAGTTTAGCTGTATGAATATTAATTACTCTTTAGTTGAGTTATCTATCCATCAAATAGGTAACCTTAGACAGTTATATATACGTATATATGTCCATTTATGCAATGAATTCAAATTGTATTCGACGTTATCCTGAAAAAGAGAATTAGATATATAGGGAAATGCAGAGTATATGGGGTATATTCTACCTCACAAAATAGCAATAATAATAAGAATAAAATCAGTTTCCATAACGAAAACGTATCCGCAGACAATAATGATCTAGGGTGTGGTGTACATTATGAAAAGAGAAGAGAATCTGGTAACCGATTAGAACTTTCATTAGACGCTTTTGTTGTTGTTGGGAGGGAACAAAACTTTTCACATACATCAGCAAAAATCAAGCAAAACAAAAAATGGACACATGGATGAATGGATGAAAGTATAAACTTCCCAAATGGTGAGTTATCAACAACAACAAAAAGCAAAAACAAAAACGATAAAAACAAACTTGGGATAAGTGATTTCAACTGATTCAATTCTTAATTGAATCAGTTGAAATCACTTATGTCCTGTGAAGAAAGTCAAAGTATTTCCCGGGGAATTTGAAATTCATGAGATAGATAGATACATATCTTCTATCGCTTTTATTTTCTCTAAATTACATTTCATCTGGCTAAACTTTATGATACTCAAAATAAAAATCTAATTATACAAAGTAATTAATTTGAATAAAAACGATAATTTTTTGTAATTTCCCCTTTCTATGTATCCGTTTCGGCAAGTGAATATTGTCGAATTTGATCACTGATTGATATTATATACATTTATTGCCCTTAATTAATTTAAACAAAGCAAGAACTATAGTTTTAGCAGAATAAAGTGGTACCATCAGTGTTTATTTCGTTGCCTTCTCGTCAGCTGCTTACAGGCCAAAGACATTATTAAATATATTTACAAAAGCAATCTTAACATATATATATATATATATATATATATATATATATATATATATATATATATATATATATATATATATATATATATAATATTAAGCATTATTCCGAACAATAATGATCATACACAATAGAAACATATCAGCATTTCGCATTCAGATGAAAGAGGATGAAAATATCCAGTTAACAGGCAGAGGAAACAAAGACTGATATCCGCTTCTTTCTGGAGGCGTAAATCAGGTTTCAGGCGCTTGATGGAAATGGCTTCAGCAAACTTGAGGAGAATTGAGCTCCTTTATCGCCTATTGATAATTTTGAACGACTTTTCGACATTCAACTCATGACCCGTGTCAAGGCGATGGTTGGCGATGGCACTGTTTAAAGCATTTGTTCCCAGCTGTAGACATAAGCTTTTTGGTTCAGAAAATCGTAGATATGCCCTTCTTCGTTCTGTCCTTCCAATATAACTGCTCCCTCAGGTACATGTAAATATGTATACACAGTTGGAGTTGTCAACATGAGAATGATATCTATCGATTTTTGATTGCACCAAAGAGGAGGTTGTTCGACAGACGGGAACCAACTTAGCTGCAGGATTGGCTCTGGCTAGTGACGTTCTCAATCTTCTGTTGACAATTGCTGTAATATTTTCACCTTTAAAATCAAGTTGAATGTAAATTGGCTTTTTACCCACTGTGATTTATTTTACATTTGTGACTTCAGATCTTCCATACTTGTTGATGAACCTTTTAGGGTACCCACTGCTCTTCAATATCTTTTCAAGAAACTCAAATTCTTCCTCTAATTTCCCTATAGAGCATGTTCTCTTCGCTCTCTACAGAGTACAGAGTCTTGACTAGTCCGTACTTAAAGCTATTTCGACAAAAGCTATTGAGATGTAAGTATTGTTCTTTCCATGTAGGCTTTCGATATTAGTTAGAGAACCATTGGAGAAAAACCGGTAGGGAGTACTGGACAGTTGTTTCATCCTAGTTTATCTGTCACTCTTCATCAGTATCCACTCATCAGAGGTCGAACTGGCGATCATCTAGTTATGCCATTTCACCACTGGGTAAAAGGAACCAGTTCCACCCACCTCAACTCTAACTTATTAGTACTCCACACCTGCCAGTGTTATTGGTGGGTATTTTAGCCTCACGGTCGTGGAAAATGAATATTATTTCTGGGTTATTTTTTGTACAAAAGATTATTTAGATGTTGACAGTAAGTCTCAGCTAAGGAGGGAAGTGTTTGCTCATAGTGTGGTAGTACTTTTGGAATAATAATTCTTGTGAAATGACAATATTTTCAATTGAATGGGAAGTTATCACGGAGTGATTAAATCTTTCCTTGGTTGTGATTACGTTGACTCTAAGATTCACTCTGTGTAAGTCACTTCAACTGGATGCACTTTCTTCCTAACTTGGAGTTCTGGGAGCAGTATTTTACGAGTAATAAACACCGGAGCATTGACAGTCCTTACTTTTTAATCCTCGGTGGTTCATTAGCAAAGTGCTTGTCAACCACGCAAGTGGTCTAAGCTCGATTCCTGGTAGAAGAACTCCTAAAATCTTGCCTAACCGGTTGTAAGTCTGGGTCAGAGGAATGCAATACAATCAATAAAAAAGTTGTATTGTCTGTGTCATCTGTCATTACTGACTAAATAGAAGGAATGAAAATTCTTCAGGTTTATGAGCTCTGTGTTTGTAGAAAAGCACAGAAATTTCTACCAAGCCTCAGTTTAAACTTGATACCCAAATTATTGAAAAAACTGTTGACAAAGTTCCACATCAAACAGCTCCATAATAGTTATTTAATTGAATTTTAGATTTCCCCGTCGATTGATTGGATCAAAATGCTCGGCTTCTTGTGCAGATGCTTCGACGATGTCTGGGCATGTAATTAGAATTTAACTGGTGTAAGGTGACTAGCAGTGGTATCCAGGATGCGCATTTCGGCCTATTTGGGACTCGCCAGCCAGTGGATGTACCTGCATTCCCAAGTGGTGGCCCAAGTGGTCTAGTGGATAACGCTTTGGCATCTGAAACTATAGGCACTGGTTTCGAGTCTCGGCGGGAACATCGTCACTCACCGAGGAATGCAGGCATATCCAGCTGGCGGACGAGTCCCAAATAGGACAGGCGAAATGCGCATCCTAGATTTTATTGTTAGTCACCAAACACCAATTAAGCTTCATAATAGAGTTAGACAATTTAGTCACCTAGGCTGTTTCTTACCTCATTGAATAATATCTTTAGTTATTGTTAATTTATTCTATTTCGCTTTTTTCTTCTCCTCTTGATACAGACGAATGTTCCCGCCATTCAAAGTGAAAATTACTGGTTTAGAGAAACGCGCCAAATATATTGTTTTAATGGATATTGTAGCCTTAGATGATTGTAGATACAAATTTCAAAATAATTTATGGACAGTTGCTGGTAAAGCAGATCCTGAAATGCCTAAACGTATGTACATACATCCAGATTCTCCGTCAACTGGTGAACAATGGATGCAAAAGATTATCTCATTTCATAAACTTAAACTGACTAACAATATTTCTGATAAACATGGCTACGTAAGTTTAGCATATTAATTGTACCTTTTTTTTGATTGTCTAAGTAATATAATATTGTTTTGTAAATGCAATTTTGGTTGAGAATTCGAGGGCTTTGGTGAGTTTATTGTTCCTGTTCAGACTGACTTCCAACTGGTTGGTTGGAAGTAGGTTTCAGTTATTACTAAACAGTCTTTACACGAAAAGACATATTCAGGTGTTAAATTTACTGAAATTTATTCAAGAACCTTGTAAACTAGTATGCATATAATAAGATCCTACAATGAGTAGACCCTCATTCACTTATCTAGGGAGCAGTCGGAACGGACGAGGATGTCAAATCGAGCGAGAAACACATTCATCAACCTGAAACCAATCTGGAAACCAATCTTCGTCACTCAGCCAGCATCAACAACGAAATTCCGTCGGATTTTCAATACAAACGTGGTCAAGTCAGTCAGTTCTTCTATACGGATGAGAAACTTGGCGGGGTGCGGTCACAAAGAATATTTCCAACCAACAGCCTGTTGCGGTGCAGACCTTTATCAACAACAACTGTCTTCGCTGGATCTATACTGAAGATCAGATGGCTGGGCCGGCGGAAAGAATCACAACAAGAAACTATGGTTGGAACAAACACACAAAACAAGAACAAAGCAATCGCCAACCAACAAATATGCAGGAGAGAGTGGAGATGGATGAATTGGACACTCACTCGCTGAGGAGGCCGCCACTGGGTGACATGGCGCGCGCGTCAGGCCATTGCTGGAGTGGAACCAGGCCGAAAGGGAAGGACACGGAGAGTGAGACGTCAGTGCAAGGGTGGCTGACATGGAGGAGATCGTATGAAGAGGAGTTTGTTGGAACAGTATGGACTAACATGGATGGATTCAGGTGAAAAGTACAGCAGAAGGAAGACAGAAGCAAGTGGAGAGGTGTAGTTGAAGCCCTATATTCCACTAGGAACCCAAGGGAACAATAATATTAATGATAATGAGTCAGACCCAGAACCTTCAGATTACAATAAGAAGACGTTATTCCACCCCCCCCCGAAATAGACAGTCAGTGAAAAAAACACTATCCTGAGAAATCTAACATTTGTCATGAATGTACACCACTGATTAGTGTCAGGCAAGGTGAAATGTGATTGTCAGATGTTCTTTAGGATTTCAGTGTCGGTTCCTAAAACCACATCTGCCTTGAAAAAGACGTGAAGTGTTGATCTATATGTTTCATTTGCTAAACTAAACATAATGGTCACCTAAGCTTAGATACTATTTTGTAGACTACCTTTAAAAGTTAAAGGTGAGTACAAAATGAAACTTTAACTGTTAAAACACACACACACTCATACACACACAAATACAGTACCCAGTACTTCAATGATATATGTGCCTTATTCGGTTCATTGTTCTCTTATTTATTTATTTATATCGCTGTGTTGTGTTGACTGAGAAGCAGTCATTATCTCGTGGGCCTACATAAATCATTTTATTCATCAGTATAACTAACTCCTTTGAAGTTCTTTCTGTTTAAGAAAATAAGACACCGAGAGAGGGAGAGAGAAACCTACCATGTAGTGAGCAGTAGTAATAATAATAAATTTAAACAAGTTTTTGGCGCACTTTTTGGTTGTTCACCTTTTTAAAACAAAAGTGAATACAATACTAATATAAATAAAATAATTGTCGGTAGAACAAGTGACAAAAAAGAAGAAGAAGATAATGACGAAATGTAGTTAACCCCTGTAAAATATACATTAAAAAAAACAAAATAAACAAAAGTTATCTCAGTTCAATGTACAATAATTTTTGTTTTAGTTTTGTTTTGTTTAGTGTCTGTTAACTACCTAACCTAGTGATAATAATTTAACACTAGCGTGATGATCACTTCGTGTTCATAATATCAAAATTTTTAAAGAAATAAATAAATAATTAACTGTACACATAGAACAATGAATGATAAGATGTATTTGTTGAGCATTTCAAATATTTGAATGATAATGAGTGAAAACAACATCATGTCAAAAATGGTGTTGATTTTTGAGTAAATTTACAGGGTCAGTATTACCCGCATTTTAACTGTTGCCAAAATGTCTTTTGAAAGTTATTTCGTTGTGAATATGAGTGCATATATATATAATCTATCAGGCAATATGCAATCGATAAAGAAGTTGAATATAACTCTTAAGTGCTTATGTATGTATTGTGTGCTAACCTACATGTTAATGTTTCTCTTGGTTATATATATGAGTGCCTCTCTGCTCTCTCTCTCTCACACACACACATACACACACACCTTGAGAGTATTTTGACAAGATTAGTACGACAGAATTACTCCAGTGTGATGCTTTTATTTCTACTAACAGTTTCCCAGCCAAATATATAGGCGTGTGTTCTTTTTTTCCTTCACGTTCCCAGTGGAACATAGGGCTCAAGTTAGAGATTTGAAGTTTCTGTAGCAGTGTTGTTTATTTTTACGTGATGGAATTGCTAGCCTCATGTCCAAGCTTTCCTCCTTACCAGGATTTTTCTGGCTTAGCGAGGTAAAGGAGTGCGTCAGTGGCCGGGGATCGAACCCCGGACCATGTGCATGGTCGGCGAGCATCCTAACCGCTGTGCCACCAACACACTGTTGAGGGTAATCGACTGAATTCTTAAGTAGAACTAATATGGTCCCTAAATTAATTTATAAGAGTATAGTGAGTGATACTATTGAGGGACATCAAGTACCAGGCCCATGAATGAGACCTGAATTCGAAGCGACTAATCGGGCATCAGAGAGTGATACGGAGAAGAATATATAAGGTGGGGGTGGGGTGGGGGCGTGAATGCTTGTGAGCGATCGTCAAGTCAGTCAAAAAAATAGCAGATAACATAGGGAAGTGGAAATGTGTTGTTGGGGCTGTATGTTCTGCTCAGAACTACAGGGAATAAAAGTGTTATATGATAATGAGTTTCTACAAGCTTCAAATCATCCCCTCTATTCATGCTTTCAGAGCGTGTCATAATCTGGGTCTTCGCAAACTACAATATCCATCAAAACAGGGGTGACTATCCAAAATTACTCCACATTAATTTCATTTTCTTAAACTTAATATCAATAAGGCCAATAAGGCGATACAACCTTTTAGTAGATATATAGGTAACTCTAAACAATGGCTATCCAAACGAATGACCCTCATGATGACGGTGGTTAATCAGATGAGTTCAAAGTAACACCACTAGATTGAAGTCATTTCTTTCAACGTTAAACAGTGTAAAAAACACACGCCGAATAACATCCTCGTGCATGTCTCAAAAATATCGCCCAATTCCTTATTGGAGTTTTCAGTGATAGGCTTGTAAGTCCCGATGTTAACCTCTAGATAGTCCTTAACGTCAGCACCTAAAAACCTCGCTTTCCTTGGGTAACCCTGATTAGTACTCTACCTAATGTGTTAGTACCGATTATAACGAACTCGAGGTAAAAACCTTGTGATTAGATAGTGTACTCAGACAAGGATTATATTTAAATGTCACCTATTAATTGTCAAATCTAATAGATAGGAATATTGTACAACTTACAACTTGTGTCGGTGGCACAACGGTTAGCATGCTCTCCTACCATGCATATGGTCTAGGGTTCGATCACCGGCGATGCATTCCTTTACTTCACTTATCCAATAGTAAGACTGGTAAAGAGGGATGGTTGGACATGAGGTTAGCAACCCAATTCTGTAAAATAAATTTTGCTGCAGAAACTTCAAGCCTCCAGCTTGAGGCCCTATGTTCTACTGGGAATGTGAAGGAAATAAATGAAAAATGATAATGAGTGACCTATCGTTCAACAAACACGTAGAAGAAAATGGAGATGGTTTCAGCATGTGTTGAGGAGACTGTCGAGACTGACATCGTGATCAATGCAGGCCATCGCTGGAGTGCAGCCCGAATGGGAAGCGATGGATGAGTGGGACGTTCGAGGAGATGGGAGATTATGGCCAATCGTAGACCCAGCTGAAGAGGGTAGCAAATAATAGAACAAAGTGGAGATGTGTTATTGAATCCCTATGTTCTACTCGGAACCCAAGGGAATAATAATGATTGATAACCAGAGATAAAATAAAAATCAGAATCGCGGAAGGATTCAAACCAGTGACCTCTAAATTCCTAGTCAAGTGGTCTACCAAGGGCATTACATTACCGGGAGGCCTTTATTTTCATTTCACCCTCACTTATCCTCACTTATTACATGAATAGTAGTCATATTTCAAAAAGTTCAACTACCAGAAGGTTAACTTTATAAATCGTTTTTATTCTTATGCATTCCAAGTGTAAGATAAAGTTTCAAGGTTGATCTCTGAAGTTCCACTAGTAATGATCTGTTTTTTGGGGGGGGGGGGTGGATTTGTTGTTCTAACGCCCGAACTTCGTTCTCCGAGGTTATTAATGGCTAGGGGAGGTTTTAAGAGTGCATCGGCTGGAATCAGATCCCCAAGCAACGTCCACCATCGGCGAACAGTCTACCACTGAAACACTGAAGCGAAATTTACACCACTGATGAACTCAGCTCCAAACAAGCGAAGCTGCTGTCTTGTGTGTGTGTGTGTGTGTACATTACTTTAATTTGGTTAACAAACATCACTGTTTGATGTGAGTGGTATAAAACTACTCATCTCAATCAATAAGTAGTATATAGTTCTATGAATCTGAGTACACGTTTAGGAAAAGGGATGACTGCTCAAATTTCACTGGTATGTCTATCTATTAGTAACGCGTTTTTTAGGCTTTGCATCATAAATTCAGCCTGATAACTACTGTTATTCAATATACTCGAAAGCCCTTTGATTTGATACTAGACTAGTTAGTAACTAGTCTAATGTGGGTTTAGCCTTCTGTTTAATGCAGACTGAATTCTATCAGTCAAGTATGCGATGTGTCCACTATGCCACTAGGTGACTCGGTACACTTTGAATTGTTGGTATTAGATGGCTGGAAGTAGTCTGCTAGAAGATTTGCCTGACTAAGGTTTCGTGCATGTCGGCGCTCACGAGTCAGTCAGAGTCAGTCACCAAGGCATATCCGCAATCTTAAGGTGAGTCATGTCGCTTCTGAGATTCAAACCCACGTCACCCAAATAGCTCAGTGGTAACTAACACCTCTGACTGAAGCACTCTGGTTGACGTGGGTTTGAATCTCTGAGAAGCGACATGGCTTCCCTTAAGGCTGCGGATATGCCTTGCTGACCAACTGACTGGTGATGAGTGCCGACATGCATGAAACCTAGATGAAGCAAGACTTCCATACCAACTACCTCCAACCATCTAATTCTTGAAAGTAGTTTAAGAGTAATTTTTAATAAGTCCACTGTATTCACTTTTGAATAAAACAACAAAGTTTGTAAGATGCTTACTACAGACGAATGAAAAAGAAAGCCTACCACCTCGAAGAGCAAATTTCGTTACTACTATACTACTAAACTTCTATTGCATATTTTCTTTTAATATTTGTGAACAAATTAGTTGAGTCATATGGTTTCGCCTTGATTAAAAAAAAAAATTAAGCAGAACAAAAGTGTAACATCAAAGAATCATAAGAGAGAAAAAGGAAAAACAGTAACAAAGGAGGATAAGCATAATTTCTTTTTGTCTTTGACATAACACTGGTAATATTATTATCCTACTTACTCTATCATACTTGAATGAATGAATGGATGGATGGATGGTATCATGTTCTTTCCATGCGTATGTGTGTGTGTCGTCTTCTTCTTCTCCTCTCCTTTTTTATTTTAATGTTTCGGTGTCTACGCGACAACTGTGACTACCAGTTAGAAGAGTTTAGTAGCTAAGACCTTGTGTTAATTATTATTATTACTAGTATTATTCGGTTCGTCTGTTATTGTGCATATCCTTCTCAAAAATGATAATAATAATAATAATTAATACGATGAGACTACAAAGTCCTGGATACACAAGCTGGTTATTCCTTCTTATATGAATAAGTGACGGGATTATAAAGAGTGAGAATTTGAGGGAACAGTGAAAAAAAAGGAGAAGAATTTCCCACTCAATATATGGCGTATCCGTGTGTATCACATAGTAATACTAATGACATACACAACATATAAGTTGTCTACTCATCCGATATCAGTCAATGAATGGCTTAATGTATTTGATGAACAGTTTTTATGTTGAATTGAATTTTTGATTTTCCCGTCGATTGATTGGACCGAAGTGCTCGGTCTCAGGTTGACATGTCGGCTTCTTGTGCAGATGCTTCGACGATGTCTGGGGATTTGATTAGTATGCAATTGGTGGATGGTGGCTAGCAGTGGAATCCAGGATGCGCATTTCGTCCTATTTGGGACTCGTCGGCTGATGTACCTGCATTTCTCAGTGAGTGATGATGTTCCCACCGAGGCTCGAACCCAGTAACCATAGTTTCAACGCTAAAGCGTTATCCACTAGACCACTTGGGCCACGAGAGCCACCTCTTGTGCAACGGGTCATATTAATTATTGAATTGAATTTTTGATTTTCCCGTCGATTGATTGGACCGAAGTGTTCGGTCTCAGGTTGACATGTCGGCTTTTTTTTATGTTATGCGTGTTGAGAGGAATACTCAAAATGAAATCACTACAACCAATATGCGGGGGGGGGTAAGGGTGGTTTTCGTGTTAGTTTTATCGGACGTAGGTAAGGATATATATATATATATGTCGGAATTAGAACCCGGTGGTTGCGCGCTGTGAAGAGTCCAGCCTAGGACGAAACAGCTGTTCAGTACTCCCAGGTTTTCCACTGCTCCTGCAACCAATGTAACCAATCGAATCCCTGAAAACCAACCCTTAAATAAGTATATACCACTACGGAAGATAACTTCAGTGACACTAGTTTTTCATTGGTGTGTAGTGCCTACCTACTGAAATTGAGGCTGTTTAATTCATTTTTTTCATCGGTAAAATTAAACGTAATAAAGAACATGTCAGTACATACCTTTTGTCTTCATTCCTTTGAGTTCTGAGTAGAGCTTAGGGCTTCAAGTTTGAGCTTTGAAGTTATTTTTTATTTTTTGTTTTTGCGTTCAGTCCCTTCTCTTTACCACACTTACTACTACTAGTAAGGGAGGTTTAGGTTTGTGCCTGCCAGCCTGCCTGCTTGGTGAATATTCTATCACTAAATCACCGACGCATTATACATACCCTAATAAAGCATTTTCCCAAATCATATAAATTTTGAAGTTCAGGAGAGATAAATAATAATAATAATAATAACAGTGAGTTTGTTTCAAACAGTATTGGCGATTCAGTTTGGAAATTTTAGCATGTTATAGATTATCGGTTCTAATGTTCTGTTGATATAGTATAGTGAAGGGAAATACTAAATTAACAGTTCTAACACAGCTTAAATGATGCTCACACTTATGAAAAAAATAAACAAAAACAAAAATTGAGAGGATTATAAATAATAATAATAAAGTTTGATGCTGTAAGGGTGGAGGAAATGGTTTATTTAGTAGTACGTGCCAAATATGGTATAGCGGAATTTTGATACTGAGACGTACGTGCATAAAGTCTTGTGAAAAGACTTTTTGTTTTACCTGAAGAGACATAAGGTTGGAGCTGCGGGTACTGTAGTGGGTGCTCAGAGTCTGACAAAATTCCTTTAGCAAATTTGTTGCATGACATCAAGTGCTTATCAATGACAATGTCAATGATATGGCCCAATGGGATACCACTCGTCCTACTGACAGTCAGTTTTTATAGTTCTACGAAGTATGACATAGTCTTTTTTAAGCAATCCAGGAAAGAATGAGCAAGGGTGAACATTAAAGAAGAATAGGTAAGATGCACGAGTTGACAAACTGTAAGAGAAGTGGTTGGGTTATCCCTGAGTACCTCAACTTCTTACTGTAAAAGGTTAGACGAAATATTCTTTTAGAAATCGCTAAGACATGGGAAGGCCAGGATAGGTCAGAAGAAAGAATTAATCCAAGATATTTAACTTCAGACTTGATTTCTATATCAGTATCATCAATTTTGCAAGGGTCATAAGAACCACCGGCTTCATTTAACTTTCGTTTACATCGGAAACTGAAATTAACAGTCTGACATTTGGATGGATTTAGTTTAAGGCCATCATGTATGCATGTATGTTAATATAAATGCCATGTATACGGAATCAGTATGCCGACATTTTGTTAAATAAACCGTAAACAAATTGAAAAGTGTTCACACTCTGATCATAACTGAATTCTTATACTCTAATAGTGACTGTCTCAGAAACTGAGCTGAATAGGATTACAAGGAAATGACGGCTATCACAGTGAATTTGACACACATTTTTATTTTTGTGATGCGTAAGGCATCAAAAAAACTTTTAATCATATCGGAATTATACAGTTCAGGGGAACACAGGTATCAATAGAGAAATAGCGGATTCTCTGGCAGGCATATTAGACGGTAATTTTACGTCCTAAGATATGAAGAAGTTATGACTTATCTACCTTCTCCACATTTGATGACTTAAAGTTGTCCGCTTGTAAATGCAGAAGAGAAAAAATCCCTGAGATTCGAATAATTTTCACTATAGTTCTTTTTGATTTTTAACCGCTAAATTTCTCTGGTTGAATAAGTAAGCCTGCCAAAATAAATAAATATTGAGTAGTAGATTATGGATTAGTTACATTTCTGTTTCTCTGCACAAAGAACTATTTCAAGTCTCCGCTTATCAAAGTTGATGTCCTTGAGAGGGGTTTTCTGCCTCATCTTTTCTTTTCTCATCCACCTGGAACAACTCACCGTTTTCATTCGAGTTTAATTCCTACAATATATGTGTAAAACTTGGGTGCTGTGGTACTAAGTAATTCCATATATTAGTTTGTTTATTAGATGTATCACACAGTGAGTGAAACAGTATTAATATTTACTGGATGACAAAGTTTAGAACACAATTTATTACTTATTGAATTGAATTTTTGATTTTCTCGTCGATTGATTGGACCGAAGTGCTCGGTCTCAGGTTGACATGTCGGCTTCTTATGCAGATGCTTCGACGATGTCTGGGTATTTAAGTAGTATACAATTGGTGGATGGTGGCTGGCAGTGGAATCCAGGATGCGCATTTCGTCCTCTCGTGGCCCAAGTGGTCTAGTGGATAACGCTTTGGCATTTGAAACTATGGGCACTGGGTTCGAGCCTCAGTGGGAACCACCACCACTCACTGAGGAATGCAGGTACATCCAGCTGACGAGTCCCAAATAGGACGAAATGCGCATCCTGGATTCCACTGCTAGCCACCATCCACCAATTGTATACAATTTATTACTCTTCATAATCATACCAATTATAATCGCACGACTTCGAAACTTGAGTTTTATAGTTTTCTTTGTTCTCTTCTATTTGTCTTCGTAGGGGTAGTAGAATTTTTCAGATATCTGGATGGACAGGTGTTGAATCATTCCTATTACATGTATTTGTAGTTGATTCGATAAACAGTATTCCACAGTATTTAAATTCCAAAGGAAAATATACAAACAAACTGAGGGAGTTGCCGTGGGATCACCAATATCCCCGGTTGTAGCAGATAAATTCATGGATAGCTGGGAAAGCAAAAACTAAGTAGTACCAAGGAAAATCTAAGACAGGAGGTGATACACATAAAAGAAGCCTTGAAACTTAATAGTTACCCGGATAAATTAGTCAAGAAATATGTAGGGAAATGTAAAAATAAAATAAATAATGTCAGTAGTGATAGTAATAACAATAATAATAATAGTGACGATATGCATGTCAAATATGCGCAGGACAACACCAACAATAAGGAATCTCAATCATCAGTGGTAATTCCATACAAGGAAGGAACCTCGAAAACCTTACGCAGAACTCTTAACAAGGTAGGAATAAAAGTGGCTGGCATTCAAACTCACAAACTCAATTAGAAACAAGCTTTGTCGGTTAAAGGATCCTGTGGAGCCTTTAAAGCAAAACAATTTAGTTTACCTAATACCCTCCAATGATTGTCAGGTCAAATACATTTATTTTTTTAAATTTTTGATTAGAGCTTGATTCCACATAGTATTTTTCGGTACACGTATGGAATTTTCAGCATGTGATATCCGTAGCCCAAATATTGCAGGCCGACCATAGATATCAGGCGTGCGTCGGCAGTTGATCGAACCTCAGATCATGTGCATGGTCGACGAGAGTCCTAACCACTATTCCACATAGGTCAAACTAGTAGAACAGGGACAGTCAGACTAGTCGAACATAAATACCTAGCAAAATCTAGATTGGTTGGTCCAAATAAGATAAGAAATTTGGAGAATAGTTCTGCTATAGTACTACATGCAGTCACACACAACCATACAATAGGATGGATGGGATAAGATGACAGTTTTAAAATCTAATGTCACAGGGTCGGGGAAAAGACTAATAACAGAAGCTTTGTTTATCGAATCACCTGCAAATACATGTAATAGGAATGATTCAACACCTGTCCAGGCAGATATCTGGATTATTCTACTACCCCAACGACGACAAATAGGAGAGGACAAAGAAAGCTATAAAGCTCAAGTTTTGAAGTCGTGTGATTACAATTGATATGATTATGAACCACAATAAATTTTGTTCGAAACGTCATCCCGTAAATAATACTGTTTCTGTGGCTGTGATACATCTAATAAACAAACTAATATGGAATTAATTCCTACAAGTCTATTGGTAGACTGCCAGTATATATATATATATGTAAGCAGGTGTTTTGGGGCGCAATCAACCGCCGATGCACTCTTTTATCTTGCTTAGCCGGCAGTAAACCTAATAAAGATGGAAGGTTGGGCATGAGACTAGGAAACCTACCTGGTAAAATCAATTCCAATGCTACGGAAACTTCAGAGCTCCACCTTGAAGTCCTATTTCCTACTGTAAAATGAAAGAAACAAAATAAATCAATAATAATAATGTATATTTCCTAAACAGAATTGTAATTAGCTGTTGTTTTTATTCTCTTTTGTTTCTCACAACAGACAATACTGAATTCAATGCACAAATACCAACCAAGATTTCATTTGGTCCGTGCAAATGATATCCTTCGATTACCCTATTCTAAATTCCATACATATACATTCAAAGAGACTCAATTCTTAGCGGTTACTGCTTATCAAAATGAAAAGGTGAGTAGGCCTTTTTTAAAGTTACCTGGTAAGTGTGTAAGTGTTCATCAGAGGTTAATGTAAAATATTTCATGAAGCCACCATTACGTAAGCATATGTGTGTATGTGTGTGCTAGTGACTAAGTGGCATAAATAATACTTTGCTAATCACGCACATCTTCAGGGATGTGATTCCCGGCTAACACACTCTTAAACTTCTCTTATCTGGTAGTACTTCCAGTAAAGAGGGGGGGGCGGGTTGGGTGTGATGTTAGCAACTCTACCTCGTAATCGATGGTTATTGGGATTAGATCTATTTAAGGAGAAGAGAAGAGAAAAAGGGAACAATTTTAAGCGCATAAATAGTTTGTCATGTAACCATAGTACAGAAGAATTCATCAAGTCTACATAAGTTCACTCGCTGGTCAACCATTCATAAATATATATATATATATATGTGTGAAGGTGGTCCGAAATCATCACTTAATGGCTGAAAGTAAATCGTTTATATCCATGACTCATAGTGCCGGTATCTAATGCGGAATACATACCGCTTCGTATTTACACAAAGCCAAATAAAAGATAAATTCGCCTAGTGACAGGATAATTCAGCAAGTTGCAAAATGGACTTTTGTTTTATACCAATGATTTAGTAATTCTGATGAAAGGCCTCTTTTTTCCCCCAAAAAAATTACATACCATATATGAACAGGCGATCAATTTCGCTTGCTGGATGCTGACTGGCAGTGTAATCCAAGATACTCCTTTCACGTGGTTCAGTTCTCGTCAATTGATGAATGTACCTGCAGTCCACAGTTGAATAATGGTGTTTCCCTGTTGGGACTGAAACCCATCATCCATCGTTTCGAACACCAGAGCGTCATCTCCTTGACCACCTGAGCCACCGCAGCTGTTACCTCCTGTACAACAGGTGGCAGTTATTTTTTTATTGAAAACTAGCCAGTAACTAGTGTAATGTGTGTGTGTGTGTGCGTGTGCATGTCTGGTTCTATCTTTGGTGCAGACTGAATTCTATCATCAGTCAAGTTTGCAATATGGAAACCATCAAGCTAGGTGGCTCACCATCACGGTACACTGTGAATTATTGGTATTAGATGGTTGGAGGCAGTCGGCAGGAAGCAGCGTGATGTCAGGCCACCTAGCTTGATGGTGGCCATATTGCAAAGTTGACTGATAGGATTCAGTCTGCACCAAAGATAGAACCAGACATGCACGCATTACACTAGTTACTGACTAGTTTCCTACAGGAGGTCAATTGCAAGCCAGTCCGAATAGCTCAGTGACAGCGGTCTCTGATTGCAGCACTGGGTGACGCGGGTTTGAATCTCAGAAGGGACATGAATTCCTTCCAGGTTGCAGATGCGCCTTTCTGGTGAGTGCTAGCTAGCACGAAACCCAGGTCGAAGGCTTCCTGTGGCCGATTGTCTCCAACCATCTAATACTAACAGGTGTCAGTTCTGTCAACAGTGATGCACATTTCGGTCCAACCAACAAAGCAACAGGAAAACAAACTTAACTTAAACAAAAGATGAATTTTTTCTTCTTTTTCATGGGTAAAGGTAAAGATCTTTTTGTTTGTATAACATTAATATTTTCCCCCGCCTGTTGAGCATTACTTTAAATGTCCAATTTAATTGTGCTGTATTAAAATTTACAGATAACACAACTGAAGATTGACAATAATCCCTTTGCTAAAGGATTTCGTGAATCCGGTGGAGGAAGACGAGATAAAAAGTGAGTGTTGAATCTTTTATGTTTCTCACTTAATTCATTTCAAACTTTCCCATTGACTGACTGGACCGGCATCATCTGATATGTCGTCAACTCCTTATGTGGATACTTTGACGACGTCTGGAAATCAAAGCAATTTGGGGGAGTCTTCATCGTCCAAGTGGTTTAGTGGATAACGCTGTGGCGCTCGAATCTATAGGTACTGAGTTCCAGTCTCAAATGGGAAAGTCATCATTGACTGGGAAATAATATGAGTACATCGAGGATGACAAGTCACAAATAGGATGAAATGTACATCCTTGGTTCCACTGCTAGTCACCATCAACCAATATTAAACAGAATACATTTCGATACTCAGTTTAAACACCTCCCCTTGATATTTCGAAAATAGAAAAACTGCTCAAAGAAATAGGAGCTGAGAAGGTAAGGGGGGAGGGGAAATAAGATGAGGATAAATTCAGTGAAGTCCGAGAGTTATTCTCATACATCGAGATAATACTGCCAACTAAGACTCTCAGTTTTACCTTCATAAACTGCATGTGTTCCAGAACTTACCAAGGTCAAATAACTTACATGTATCTTTTTAACTCCTAAGACTAAATTCAGCAATTTAATGGTTAGAGAGACTGTGCTAGAAATCCATCAAGATAAATCCACTTTTAGTATTCATTTATTGCTGACTTTTGAATAAGCTCATTTAGTAGTGTTAAGTGTACTAGACACAGAAAGACGCTAATCTATTGGCTTTAAATAAAATAATCTAGAAAAGCATCTTTCCCAGTCATCAGTCAGGGACAAGAATGTTTCACAATGAGTCACAATGGTTAGCCCCCTTATTATTTATAAAGGAGAAAACTGTTTAAGTAGATGCTTGATACATTGTATATTTTAGTAGTAAGTTAGACAATAGTTGTAAACTTTTTACTGAAAGACTACTAACAGCATTCTGGGCAGTATAACTTATTCCGAGCCCATGTAGCTACACAATAATAAGATATGTGGTCAAGTGTTTCGACAGCTGACGCTTCTTCAGCTGACGACTCATCAGTTTAGGGCACCTAGTTGTTAAATTAAATGGAGTTATTATATGAGTGATGCCTTTTATTCTTCTCACCCTCAAATAGCTTTATTATCCCATCGACATTTATATCCGTCTGTCTCCTTTTCGTTTCTTAATTGCACAGTAACTCGAGCTAAAAAGTCGGCATCATTGTTGACAGAAATTTACATGCCAGTGTGTTTTTCGAACTTATGTAGTTTTTCAAGGATTTATATCAACTTCAGGGTAGATTTCGTCACCAACTGACTTTAGTGGGAGAATCAGTGAAAATCAAGGAACATCAGGGAGCTAGCTATCTCAGCAGTGTGCACCAAGTATCACATCAGGGATTGAATCTAAGATATCTAAGTTAAGAGGGAAGTATTTTATCCTATCGTTACTGGGATAGAATTCGGTGGCTTGTAAGTTCTAGCTCTTGTCAGTTCTCAGTATAGCTCCAACCACTGGTATCGATGGGCATTTGCTTCACACCTGAAACAGGGGATTCCCACACGGATAAGACTTCTCATTGGAATTATAAAACATGTGTCCAATAGCTACTGCAATTCGTGATTTCTTGAGTTTGTGTGGATTTCAATTGATTTCAGTATAGTTATGGTGCCTAATCGACGTTACTTAGAGCACCCTACAAAGAGTTGGAAGATTAGACGAAACAGGTAACCGGTGCTGCATGTTTTTGAACAATTTTTGAACTGATGTTGGCTTCTAGTGAAATACGCTACTCGATTACTGATTGTAGTTGTCTACAGAAGTGTTTCTTCTACAGACGCTAAATAGCGATTTCAAAATCCTAATGCACCTACGCCTACAAACAGCATAGGCAGTGAAGACACAACTCCAGGTGGATATAGACAAAACAGAGGTGATGAAGATAACTAATTAACCAACCAACAACAACAAACAACAATCATCATTAACGGAAGGAATTTGAACGAAGCCACTTCTTTCACTTATCTAGACAGCCTCATTTCATCTATAGACGATATGGAAGAGGATTTCAAAAGTAGGAATGTAAAACCAACTCATCATTCTAAAATCAATCTGGAAATCTGGAGCACTCAACATATAAATAACAAGATTTGGCATTTTCAACACTCATGTCAAATCAGTCACTGTTTCTATACGGTTCAGAGACTTGGTGCGTCGTCAAAAGCATTTCTAACACGCTGCCACAGGCTTTTATCAACAACTGCCTTCTCTGGCTCTTAAATGAAGATCAGATAACTAAACGGAAAGGATTAGCGAAAAGGAACTCTGTGAACGAATCGGTCTAGAACCTGTCGCTCAACAAATATTCCGAAGAAAATAGGGATGGATAGGACACATACTGAGAAGCCCATTCAGTGAAACTGAACCCCAGGTAGGCTGTCGAGTGGAGCCCAGTTGGGAAGCGACAAGTTGGTGTCCGAAGGTGACATGGAGGAGGAGATTGTGTGAAGAAGAGGTGAGAGCTTAGTGCCAAAGAGGTCTTCAGAGAACACGATGAAATGGAGATAAGCTTCTGAAATCCTTTGTTCCCCTCGAACCCAAGGGGATGACAACAATAAATAATATGACTCCTGCGAATATTTAGTGTAGAATGTTGAGTTTAGTAAGCGATAAGTATATAAAAGAGAATTATTGATTATTCGTTTTCAGCTAATCACATATGTGAAGATTATACTACTTTTCTAAGGTTTCTTTTCTTCTCTTTACATATATTTCTTCTGTTTTCTTCATTACAGAAGGTTGGACAGTTTAAAGTATCCTAATCGGCCTATAAATCATAATAATCATAATCATAACAATAATAACTGTGACAATCCAAAGGATGTACGTGAAATCTACGAAAGTCCTGTAAACACCTCCTCTGATACAGAAAATGAACATGACTTGGACGATTTAGATATGCATTTATCCAGCCAATTCAACAAAGATAACTTATCTATAAATTCTATGAAAACATTATTGCCATTACATTTAAACAGAACAGATTTAAAATCTGTTAGATATTCCAGTAAACGTAAGTTGGGTTGTTTTTTCTCAAGTAGTTTTTACTTAACTGATATCATTCCTTTTACCCTCCCTTCTTTTTTGAAACTATTATAAAAAGTAAGCAAGATAATGTATATAATTTGTATATACAATGATACATATCAGAAAAAGATTTTATCTATTTTATTAAAGCAATTTAAAGATAAGTGATCACCTCATATTATTAAGTAACTAACTAACTAACTAACTAACTAACTAACTAACTAACTAACTAACTAACTAACTAACTAACTAACTAACTAACTAACTAACTAACTAACTAACTAACTAACTAACTAACTAACTAACTAACTAACTAACTAACTAACTAACTAACTAACTAACTAACTAACTAACTAACTAACTAACTAACTAACTAACTAACTAACTAACTAACTAACTAACTAACTAACTAACTAACTAACTAACTAACTAACTAACTAACTAACTAACTAACTAACTAACTAACTAACTAACTAACTAACTAACTAACTAACTAACTAACTAACTAACTAACTAACTAACTAACTAACTAACTAACTAACTAACTAACTAACTAACTAACTAACTAACTAACTAACTAACTAACTAACTAACTAACTAACTAACTAACTAACTAACTAACTAACTAACTAACTAACTAACTAACTAACTAACTAACTAACTAACTAACTAACTAACTAACTAACTAACTAACTAACTAACTAACTAACTAACTAACTAACTAACTAACTAACTAACTAACTAACTAACTAACTAACTAACTAACTAACTAACTAACTAACTAACTAACTAACTAACTAACTAACTAACTAACTAACTAACTAACTAACTAACTAACTAACTAACTAACTAACTAACTAACTAACTAACTAACTAACTAACTAACTAACTAACTAACTAACTAACTAACTAACTAACTAACTAACTAACTAACTAACTAACTAACTAACTAACTAACTAACTAACTAACTAACTAACTAACTAACTAACTAACTAACTAACTAACTAACTAACTAACTAACTAACTAACTAACTAACTAACTAACTAACTAACTAACTAACTAACTAACTAACTAACTAACTAACTAACTAACTAACTAACTAACTAACTAACTAACTAACTAACTAACTAACTAACTAACTAACTAACTAACTAACTAACTAAAACTAACAACTAACTAACTAACTAACTAACTAACTAACTAACTAACTAACTAACTAACTAACTAACTAACTAACTAACTAACTAACTAACTAACTAACTAACTAACTAACTAACTAACTAACTAACTAACTAACTAACTAACTAACTAACTAACTAACTAACTACTAACTAACTAACTAACTAACTAACTAACTAACTAACTAACTAACTAACTAACTAACTAACTAACTAACTAACTAACTAACTTGAAAAAATATAGAGAAGATTTGTAGCTCAGGTGGATGATTCGCAATTAATAGTCTTTTCTGAGATGTTTGGTTTAGTTTTGGGGCTTTCTACTACGCACCTGTAAACGTTTACTGTCCTGTAGAAAACCCAGAGAATGAAGGAATGTCGGACGTGAGCCTAACAACCCAGGCCCGTAAAATCAATGCCAATGCTGATGAAACTTCATAGCTTTATACATTATATTCCACGTGAAAATTGAAAAGAATTGGGGGATAGGGTAGGGGAAACAGTGTTTGTTTACTAAACCAAGTGTTATGCTATAGGGATTAGATTGATTTCAGTTGTCATCAGCTAGAGAACTGTCGGAAACAATAGAGATCAAGTGTCTTATCTTGTAACCTGACTGCCTCGGACTTCATCTCTAAGTGACTTCATCGGTGCAGACTACTGAAGCGATCTGAATTACCAGTGTATCATGGTTAATTTAGTGGTGCTCTAACTGACGTCAGTTGTCCTTGTTGTTGTTGATGTTATTGTTGTTATTGACGAAATCTACCAAGATATTTATTTTCTATGTTGTTAACTTTAAAATAATTTGACATGCGGGCAGTTTTACACATCTAATCGTTTTTATGTCTCTCTTTCTATGTGTACGTGTGTGTGTGCAGACTGAAGCAAATACATACCCAGCAGCTGTACACAAAGAAAACATGACCCGATAGCCACTTTTCTCTCTCTCTCTCTGCCTTCCTGTATGCAACTTCTACTCACAAAACACGACTAGAAAAAGGGAAACGAATGCTTTGCTGTTAAAAAAAGGAAAGAAAGAAATTATCAAACAACATAAAATGATAATTACAAACAATACTCGGAGATAATGTCGATGAAAAATTAAAGGTCAGACGTAGAGATATAAATGCGAAGGAAATCGGTTTTATTTACAGGCATTGGGTAAGGCTTTCATAGAGTCGACCAATATAGATGAGTGTGTGTCAATGCGTGTGTATGCGTGTGTGTGTGCATGTAAATGACTCTTTATTGACTACACGTGTTGACACAAATTAATAGGTTAATGGAACTTTACTCAAGAAGAAAGAAAGAAAGAAAGGGGAGAAGCGGCGGGATAGATTATGCTTGAAAAAGCAATATCAAGTTAATAGGCTTTTTCAATGAGTTCACGGGTAAAAATTTCTACGCTTTTACACATTATCAAAGTAATCACATCTTCCTACTGAGTTGAGGCGATGCGTTATTCTACATAATTACAAAAATCAAAACTATACTTATGTGTGTGTTTGTGTGTACGTTGCTAAGGTGTTTATAACATAAAAGAAGTATCAAAGTGCTTCAAAATGTGCCATAGATCAAAAGCATAACGGCGATGATAATAATAATAATAATACTGGCAAAGAGGAAATATTAAGTCCACTATTGATATCCCCTTTTTACATTATAATGCCCATTGCTTCACGCTTCATTGGATGACAAATGTGTTTCATCTGTAAGCCATTTGCATGACATACAAACTAGGTAACTGATATTTTACTGAGACAGAAATATTCACATTGGCTGGCAAGATAATCACTTAGTCTCTGTGGGGTGTCATCAATCATTGTACAGTTTTGAAGTTTTATGCCATAAACGGCTGATCTGTTTGAGTTAAGAAAGTTTTAACCCTATCAATATATATTATTATTGATTGGTCACATATAATTTCAGCATTGGTAATGGGTTTGTTAAGGATTTTTAAAAATTACAGGATTTCATCATGAGCTGACATCATTTAGAGAACCATTGGACAGCTGTTTCTTCCTAGTTCGGAACTCTTCGGCAGTACACACCCACTGGGGTTCGAATCCAGGACCTTCTGGTAACAAGGCTAGCGAGCTCGCATACCACTAAGCCACTGGGACCCGATCCAATGCCCAGTCCATAAATTCTAACCTCTGCCAATTCACGATATAGCAGGACCACTAGCCAATGTGTCCGGCAAGTATTTGTCCTCACACCCGACCTGCTACACCCTAGTGGTCACGACTTCTTCCTAGAACCCCAGGTAACTACCCATATGAATAGGGCAAGTCGCCAGTGAACATCTCATTTATATTCAAGTATAGGTTTGTAGGGATTTGATTGACTCGTTACAGGATTTCATCATGAGCTGACATTGGTTAAAAGCTTTGCATTCAATTTCTATTGTGACTACTACCATAGACGTACTCGTAAACATTATTTTACTCTATGTAAATGAGCTTTAATTGAATGGTTGTCTGTCTCCTCTGTTACCTTTTTAATAATAAATTTTCTTTAATGTCATTGTGTTTATTAACTATATCAGTAAATAATCGCTGATATTTTTTTTCTCTTTGGAACAGGTATGGGATCAAAAGGATTAGGTGATTTGGGCAGTAGAGTTGAAAAAATCCGTCGTACTAATAATCAATCTGATCAACATTTCTATGCATCAAATGAAAGTATGTACAAAACGGATTTCAGTGTGAGCAATAATAATAATAATAATAACAATCATGGAATGAGTTATCACAAAGACATCGACTCTTTACGGAATACATCCCCATCATTTCTTTGTCCAACTACACCAGGAAGTTTGTTTAATTCATGTCAACCAGATCTAAAGCATAATTATTTAACACATCTGCCTAAGTTTAGTGAGATTCCACCAAATGTAACAGTTATCCCTGGTGAATCAGGTGGACGGTTTAATAATGCCATTACTACTAATACTACTACTACTTCTACTAATACAACTAATCATAATAACAGTGAAAGTTTGTCACACTGTGATGATGAAATAAATCCTCATAAATTTAGATTTCCACATAAAAATCCGACCATCACAGATAAAAATGATCCTAGTCAATTCAATAAATTCTTATCTGCATGGACGCATCACTTTACATCCCAGCTTATTCAAAATCAGTTAATGGAACAAAAATTACATCACCATCCATCAACATCGTCGTTTACAACACCACCGGTGCCATTGACAACAAAAGCTTCAACAGACTACTACTCCCAGTCATCATTTCAACAATTGGATGATGCTGTAACACATGGAGATGTTATCAGTGGAATTAATCCCCTGTCAAGTTATGCTTCAAATCTTGCCTTTTATATGCAACAATATCCTCAATTTATCCCACACATATTATCACTTTTATATCAAAATCCTTTCCAAGCAAAAAATCAAGGGACTAACACATCCAACGCATTGTTTAATGATGATAGTATTACAAATACAAATAATAATAATAATAATAATAAATAATAGTAGTAAAACCTCAGTTACTAGTCCACCTGTCAGCACCATCGATATCAATGACTTTGGTAATTCTACCACTAGCCAAGACAATACTATTGATGTCATAAATAATGGTGATGACGTTACAGTTATGTCCAAATGTAGAAGTAATAATAATCATAATGAACAGAAGTCAACTGATTTTTCTATTTTTGCTTTAACCAGCCTACAGAATTCAACATCATCACCGAAGGTGGGCAATAACAGTAACAATAATAATAATAATAGTACTCAATCAATCCCATCATCTCCATCTTCACGTATACCTCCACCTACAAATCGATCCTCGTCTGTTCATTCCACAGAATCCGATGAACATATACTGCATAATCAAAATGGTAATGATTTATCTTATAATAAATCACCGACAGAGCGATATGACAGACCTCCATCACTCAATAATAGTAATAATAATAATAATGAGAATAACCATTAAGGCTTATCGATAAAGCATTCATTGCCTTACCACATAATACATAAATTTACACATGGAAGCAGACAGCTGATAAGACAAAGAGAGAGACAAATCGACTATTTCTGTGATCATTTTCAATTTAAGCTGACTATTATTTATTCCCACTTATAAATTGTATTATTGTGCTGTATCCATGACTGTGTAACTCAGTAATGTGGATTGAATTATATAATTGTTGTCAATTTCACTATGTTGTTACGAAACGGGAGGAAGCTGTTCAAGAGTTGTAGTGTGTTTTTGTTTGTTTGGAGTAGTATCTAAAGCTGAGTTATTTCAAAAAAACAAAATCAAATTGATGCCATTCCGTTTGTTTATTTATTTGCATACTTTATGTTGTCAAAACTTCTGTTTCGGTTTCTCTTCCTTCGTTTTTCTCTTTTCTCTAAACATCTTCGGTGAAGTAATTAATCCATTACTTATGTGCATTCTTTATACAAATATATATATACATTCATGTACGCCTCCAGTTTACTGTACAGTAAATCAAAAGACTAAAACAAACATTCCTTCACCTTTTTTTTCGGTCACCACTTGGAACTTGTCAATAAGGCAGGTGAATAGTCAGAACATGAACACCAGTCGGCTAGGTAATCCAGCTTATAGAACTGGATTTATCATTATAAAGTATGCAAACATATATTAGTAATAATAACTTCAATTTGAAATGATTTCTCCTTATATACATATATATACATATGATATACATATATTACTTAAATATATCTATCAGTAGTGATATGAATGTTCAATCTTCTCTGATGAAGAATAATTGTATTCATGATTTACTCAGTTCTGGATTGAAACTATAAGATTTTCTTCAAGTCTTCTTTCTAAAGTAAAGTATTATTATTGAAGGTGTTGTTGTTTTTTTTCTCTTCTCTGCTATGGTTATAAAAGAAGATAACATTCCTTTGTTCGAATCCTAGTTCGATTTCTTCTTGTGTCTTCTTCAAAGTTATTAGTCTTAGTATTCTTCTTCTTCGCCTCCTCCTTTATTACTTGTACTTCATATATATCGATCAGTTGGGCAGTTGAAATCTATGCTGGTTTCTTCTAAAACAAACACAGAAGGACATATATATATATATATATATATATATGCTGTACTTAACATTTTTTTCTTCAATACCGAGTAGTAAAATATTAATATTATTGACTATCATTCTTAGTATATTCTTAAAACGAATTGTAATGTACTCGTTAGACAGAGGAAGCATGTAGTAGCACCTATTCTTAGGCATCCTTTGGGGGAACTTCAAAGCTGAAAGCTTGAAAAGCCTGAATATATTTTCACTCCGAAGGCAAAGGAATGAAGAAGAAGAAGAAAACATTTGATGAAACTGTACATGACCACTGGATTATAGGTCTGCTCTGAAATCAGAGATTATATCGGGTCATGCAGGTGCAGTTGACAGTTGATTCTTTAAGAGAATCAATGGCATGAAATGACTTATACATAATTTGAAATTGTTAGGATTGAAGTTGTAGTGTTAAAAACAGAATAAAGAACACAATTTCACTATGAGCTGACATTAGTTAGAGAACCATTGGAAAACCTGGGAGTACCAGACAGATGTTTCATCCTAGTTTGGGACTCTTCAGCGGTACTCACCCCGGGATTCGAACCCAGGACCTTCCGGTTGCAAGGCGAGCTCGTATACCATCAAGCCACTGGGACCCGATCCAATGGTCCTTGAATTCTAACTTCTGCCAATTCACGACATAGCGCGACCGCTAGCCAGTGTCTTTGGCTACAAACCAACACTTGAAAGAACACAATATTCAGCGGAGACTCTTTTCAACGAATTCAATATCAACCTGTACAATCGTATATATGTAGTTTTTAAGAAATTATATCCGGTGAGGGAATTAGGTCACAGGTGTGAATACATGAAATACTAATAGTAGTATGAAATGCAATTAAAATATTTGTGATTATAATCATAGTTTAATGTCAAGTGGCAAAATAATTAATGTCATATATAGAATGATACATAAGGTGTATAGATTTTGGAAAGAGGTACACAATTATAAGATTAGTAGACGAATATAAAATGCTACATAACATTATGTGAAATTTGATAAGATAGAACTCAATATTGCAAAAATATAAAAATTAATAATTTTGGGTCTAAAATGATAAGTGGGTCGAATGGAAAAGATTCAGAGTGAGAATAGTAATAATAAGAATGATAATAAAAATACTAAAAATAATCATAGTAATAAGGGAAAAGTACATAGAATAACTAAATACACAAAATAAATAAATGTCTATCCCTCTACGGCCAAGGCAGAAGTAGGGATTGTATATACTTCTTTTGTACACAAAGGTCTGGCTGGTTTAAAATCATGAATTGCCAAGGCCTCAGCTGTCTTTAGAAGTTTGTACCGAAGAAAACGCGGTCGGCAAGTTAGCATGGATTCTATATATGATCTTGAAATCATTATCAGGGTTGGTGGAGTGACAGAAGGTGATCAGGTGTTCCAGAATAGAGCTTTGCACACTCTTTCTTTCTCCCTTGTAAAACCACGTCGGAATGTGTTCTCGTATCCGTGTGGAAAGCGTCCTCTGACTACGGCCAATGTACCTTGCTCCACAAGAGGAGCAGGTGAACTGATAGATGCCCAAGGAGGCGGTGAAAAGGGGGAGCTTATCTTTTACAGAGATAGAGAACAATTTGCCGTACAGACGCAAATTTATTATCAAGCTGTACAGCAGCTCGTTGAAAAGTCTATTCGCTGAATATTGTGTTCTTAATGCTACAATGGGAATTATTAAATTATTGAAAAAACAGAATAACATGTTGTCGTACAAAGAATATTGTCTGTATTGAGGTTTTTTGTTATCTCAGACAGAGGATGTAGTCAGTTCCTTGTGTTTATGTGTTTTTTCTGTATGTGAAATAATCTTGGCGATGCATAACTCTGTTTTATGGTCATGAAGGGTGACTGCTCGTATTCATGCTCCTATTTAGAAATTTTCTATTGCAAAATTTCTTCACGAACCAGCATTAATTAGAGAGAGAGGAGTACTGGATAGCTGTTTCGTCCTCTTGGGACTCTTCATGCCAACAACTCAGCCGGGGATCGAACCAGTGACGAAAATCCAACTGTTAAAGTGAATCCAAAAACCCCATAAATCCTATAGTCTGAATATTAATCACCAACTCATTGGATGGCTACTGGATAGAATTTCTGAAGCTGCAGTGGTAAGTCGTGAGCAGTCGGATCCACCATGTCAGCACCTAGAAGTGAATGTTGAGCGACGTCATTGGTGAGGTCAGAGTTGCATCACGAATAGACAGAGTTAGAATTCAGGGATTAACTATCGAATTCCTGCCCAATTGGCTAATTGGACAATGAGCTTGGTGTTTCAGTCTGCAGGTCCTGGATTCGATCTATGGTTTGAAGGCTATTGCTTCGCACCGTGAAGAGTCTCAAGATAGAACGAAATGGTTGTTCAGTAGGTCCTGGTCACAAATGTTCTACCTAATTGATGTTGGTTTTTGACGAGAATATAATAAAAGCCCATGAATTCTAACTTGTGCCAATTCATGACATAGGCGCGACCACTTCGCAATGTCTTTTTCGATGAGTTACTGCCTCACCTTCAGCCTGATGCACCCTATTGGTTACAGCTTCTCACCAGAACCCCTGGGCAACTGCCTTGCAACTAGAAGGACATGGGTTCGAACCCTGGCGATTGTGCATACTGATGAAGAGTCCCAAACTAGTGGGACGAAACAGCTGTCCAGTACTCCCAGGTTTTTCAGTAGTTCTCTAACCAATGTCAGCTAATGATGAAATCCTTCAACTAATCAAACAAAATCGCTACATAACCGATGCTTGAAAATATAATAAGCTGAAATTAATAAAAAATCACCACAAATTCTATAGAAAAATGCATTTATGCTGAACTAGAAGAATTTAGATATTTCTTAATTTACCAAACAGGCCTAGTTAGTCCGCCTCGTATCCGTGTCTGCTTTGATTCTTGGTAGAAGCAACTGGCAAATTTTCAGATCTGATAATCTATCGGACTAAACGTAGGTGAAATTGTAATTAATCCAAATTATTGGGACATGCAAATCCTAAAATCCTCCAAATAAACAGATCAGATAAGCAGCTGTGACTAGTTTTATGCTAGAGAATAGTTATAAGATAACCAATAGGGAAACTTTAAATCTACTGTCTTAGATCACTCATATACCAACGTATGTTGAAAAGCACTCCTTCCCGCCTCCTAGTAAACCATCTTTAGCATTTCCCAGTATTCGGTAACAATTAACAATCACTAATGACTAAACGACGGTGGTAATGTAGGAGAAGAATAAATAATACTGCAGATCAAAGATTTCTGTTTGAATTTTAGTATTATTTTGAACAATTAACTGCAATTAAAACACAGATAGATTGATTTTCAAGTATTGGTTTTGTAGAGATTTTGTTCGATTGCATGAAGGATTTCATCAGGCGCTGACGTCGGTTAAAGAACCACTGGAAAACCAGCTGGGAGTACTGGACAGCTGTTTTGTGCTAGTTTCGGACTCTTCATCAGTACGGTCTCACTGGGACTCGAACCCAGGACCTTTCGGACCATTGAATCGGTTCCCAGTGGCTCAATGGTCTACGAGCTATCTCGCCTTGTAACCACCAGAAGGTCCTGAGTTCGAACCCCAGTGGGTGGGTAGGAAAAAACAGTTGTCCAGTACTCTCAGGTTTTCCAATGGTTCTCTAACTGATGACAAATAGATTGGTTTAAAGAGTTTTGTATGAGGCAGTAAGAGTTGTACTCAAAGTGAGTGATGTTTACAAAAGTCCCTTAGGTGTGTGTGTGTATGTGTGTCAAATTTACTGTTCGCAATTCAAACAGTTCGAGGTGAAATGTCACTATAATTGTTTTTTCTGGATTCCGAAATTGTTCACATCACAATGTATGATGATCTACTTGATACCGTAAATGGCGATCAAGAAGGCAAGCCAAAAAGCTTGGTACTATACGTTACCGATTGATTAAGTGAAACAAGTAGTTGCAGTCTGAATAATTTCAGCCTCCTAAAGAAAATATAGTGAGATTTGAATCTAACTGTGCAGACCACAAACAGCTAATTAATTTGCCGGTTTGATTGGATGCATTACAAGTTTTTTTGAAGTAGCTAACCAAAGATTCGGGGTGGTGTGAATTGATTCGGCTTCCTGAGCTGGGTCACACAGGATACACCGCTGATAATCTCGTCCCCAAACAGGTGAAACGATCATCTGGTGTTTGGATCACTTCACTCTGGCTAGTAAGCTCTACTGGTTGGCACATATTGTATCCAACTACTCACCTAAAGTATTCAGTAGTATGTAGCATCGTGTAGTTTTCCCCTAGGTCTGGACATAAGGGAAATTTCATAGCTTAAAACCCTTGGAAAAAAACAACAGCAACAACAACAGACAACAATCAGCCAGCATAAATGGGAGGAACCTGAAAGAAACAACCTCGTTCACCTACCTACCTACCCACCTAGGAAGCATCGTTTCAACTACAGGCCGACGGAACTGATGAGCATATCAAATCAAGGATCGATTGAGGAAGCAAGACAGGCTTTCATTACTCTCAGGTCTGTGTGGAAGTCAACAGCACTCAGCATGACAATGAATATAACATCTGGATTTCCAACTCCAATGTGAAGTCAGTGCTACTCACCATACGGATGGATCAGAGACTTGGTCAGCGCGTCATGAAGAACACCTCAAACAAACTACAGACCTTCATCAACAGTTGTCTTCGCTCGACACTTACTCTGAGGAAACAACCCATCAAGTGATATCACTAGACAAGCCCTCGAGTAGAACGCGACAGAATCGGAAGCGGTGAGTTGGTCGTCAGTGGGATGGTGACTTGGAGGAGGTAGTGATGTGAAGAGGAGATGAAAGCATGTGGGCAGACTTGGAGCCAGGTAAAAAACGTTTTCAGAGAACCGAAGGCAATGGAGACATTTGCCTGAAGCCCTATGTTCCTCAAGGAATTAAAGGAAATAATGATAATAATGCCTTAAAACCCTTCGAGCACAAGCTAATCCTAAATATTATTAAAATAAAATAAATAAAATAGTCCCCTGGATTTGTCCTCATGTCTTGATTTTTTCACACAATTATTGATTTCAGAATTTAATCCATAGGTGAATAGCGTCAGCTTGATTGCCAACGTTTTTACACTCTTAACATTTGTGAAATAAGAGTTGACAGGTATGTCATTTGCTTTTAATTCAACTATGATTTTACCGTTGACTAATTGGAACAAACCATTGCCTACTGAATAAGAAAGACGTGGCTCTTGTGGCCAAAGCAGTCTAGTCGATAAAGCTTTGGCATTTGAAACGATGAGAGTATTGAGTTCCAGTTTTAGCCGGAATACCATCCACTAATCACTAGGGAATACACGCACGTCCAGATGACGCGTCCCCCGATAATACGAAATGTTCATCTCGGATTCCATTGGTAGTTAGTTACCATTCACCAAATGACTACAAATTAAGAAATGTAGCCTCCAATATTACAATTCCAAGTAATCTGTCTTCATTATTCTGCTATAAAAATAGGCAGTCAATAAGAACTAAGGATTAAAGTACCTGTTTTGTAAGACAAAAGAAGTGGAAATTCGATGTAACAATCTGAAGCTTTTGCTAATGTTCTCCAGGGGAGTCGTCAGTGTTCTTCCAAAGAATCGGATAATGAAGTTGAAGCTAATATTTTAATGATAGAGTTTTTACTTTCACTTTCCAGATATGCTTTTCCTGTCTCCGACACCTCTTATCATAGGTCTTACACAGATACGGTGTGTGTGTGCGCTACTGACAGAATTTATCAGTAGTACATAAAGAGACGTTCATCGGCATTAAATAGCGGAGCGATAGATTTGACATCAAAGAGATCAAATAAACCAGCGTAAAATCATGCAGTGTTATTTTCGTTTTGGCTCATCTAACAAAAATAAAGACTACTGTCTTTGTATTACTCCTTGTGTTCTGAATGGAACATTCGTCGGCTTTAGGCTTTGAATTCTTAGTAGTATTCATTATTGTTTTATGCAGTAGGGTTTCTAGTCTCACCTACCACCTTTCCTCTTTTCCAGTCTCACTATAGATTGGTAAACTAACCGAGGTCTAGGAGTTGATCGGCGGAGAGTCAAGCCTCCAACCATGTGGGTTGTTGAAGAGTATTTTACTACTGGACCAATGACACATTATAATTATCTTTATCCTTAAATGTATGTTGTTGGTTCAGCGACCCAAAGCTTGCCAAACACATATGCGGTCTGGGATTCGATTACCATCCGATGCATTTCGGTAAGGAAGAAAAGTTGGATGTAAGGCTAGCGACCTCACATCCGTGTAAAAATAGAACCAATGCTAGGGAAACTTCTTGGCTCAAGTTTGAAGCCCTATTTTTCACACGGAAAGTAAGGGAATAAAACAAAGTGATTCTTACATATTTTCTATAGTTTTGGTTTGTATGGGTTAGTTATGTTTTTTACGAGTCGATCACAGATTGATATTAGTTAGAGAAGCATTGAAAACCATCAGGGAGTACTGGATAGCTGTGTCATCCAACTAGTTTTGGAATCATCGGCAGTACGTACCCACTGGGACTCGAATCCAGGACCTTCCGGTTACAAGGGCAGCGACCTCGTATACCATTCAGTCACTGAGATGCGATTCACTGGCCAGCCCATGAATTCTAACTCCTACCAATTCGTGATTTAGCGCGACCCCAACCATTGTCGTCGGTAGGACATCCATCCTCACACGTGATATCTGGATGGACCTCACTGATCACGACTTCCCACTGGAACTCCAGGAAACTCTATCCAGTAGCAAGTCATCGGCGAGCATCAGATTAACTTTCTATAGTTTTGGTTTGTAAGGATTAGTTATGTTTTACGAGTTGATCAGGGATTGATATCAGTTAGAGAACCATTGGTTGGGGTCGTGCTAAATCATGAATAGGTAGAAGTTAGAATTCATGAGCCATTGAATCGGTTTTTTAATTATAGCTTGATTTCACACAGTATTTTTGGTACAAGTATGGAATTTTCAGCAGATTTTACAGGCCAACCATTGATATCAGGTGTGCATCATCGGCAGGGGATCGAACCCCGGATCATGTGTATGGTCGGCAAGAGTCTAACCACTGTGCCACCGACTCACAGTAGCTGAATGTTATACGAGGTCTCTGGCCTTGTAGCCGGAAGGTCCTGGATTCGAGTCCCAGTGGGTACGTACTGCCGATGATTCCAAAACTAGTTGGATGACACACAGCTATCCAGTACTCTCTGCTGGTTTTCAATGCATCTCTAACTAATATCAATCTGTGATCAACTCGTAAAAAATTCTCACAAAATTTTATTATTTTGTAAGCAATCTTTAATATGTAAGCGTCTTTTCCCACTAGATATAAACACAGAGGAGGAAATTATTCACCTACTGAGTGTCATCACCGTTAGTTATTACTATCAAACAGGGCGGTGTTTTTGTAAATACCTTCAAAATAGAGGTGAAGCGCAAAATCGGCTCCAATAGCACCGCACACGCCCACACTTGTGTCTTATCAACCCAAAACCAGATAGAAAAACAAGCGATCATAAAATACCACTAAAAGAAAAGCACAGAATTCTGCGCATTTGTGAGTGTGTTAGTTACTACAACAATTCATGTGTAAATTTATTGTTTATATCAACATATTTCTCTTAAATGAACACCAGTGTGAATTGTATAAACACTGGCGCCATTTCGAAAATAAGAATTTAAAATCAAAATATAATTTAGGTTTTAAATGTGTGATCATAAATATTTAATCTTTTCTTGAATTGTGGTAACCAGATAAAATAATAATAATAATTATTATTATTATAAAATATTTGAATCATCATTTTTTCATGGCAAGAATCTAGAAAGGCTTTAAAAAGGTTTAGTAAAAATGTAATATTATGAAATTCTGTGTGACGAAAAGGCGTCAGTGACACAGCGGCAGAATGCTCCTTACGTGTTTCCGGAGTTCCGTCCCCGGCCACCAACGCACTCCTTTACCCCCCTCGCTAAGCGGTTTTTAAGACTGGTAAAGAGGGAAGGTTTGGGGGACATGAGGCTAGCAACCTCATCTCGTAAAAATAGACACCACTGCTACAGAAACTTCACACCTCTAGCTTGAAGCCACCCTATGTGTCCACAGGGAACGTAAAGCGATACAAAAAAAACAGTGAATTGGCAAAAATTCACAAGAAATGAAGATCCCCCTTCGCTTGATCTTTCCAGCTTCCTTCAAAAATTCTACGAAAACTTATCACTTATAATGGCTTTTTTATACTGTAAGACACTGTTTATCAATCTGTATTCAATTCTGCATAGTTTTCAATGATTTTCATGCTTTCAAGTATTGGTTTTTGTAGGGATTTTGTATGCTTGGTTAAAGAATGAGTTAATCATTAGCTGAAAAAATCAGTTAGAGAAGCATTGGAGGCAGTAACTAATCGAAGAAGACATTGAGAAGTGGTCAGGCTTTGTTATGAATTGTCAGAATTGTTAGAATTCATGGGATGGCCCTTTGATTGGGTCCCAGTGACTGGCTGATCAATGGTCCACGAGCTCTCCTTGTAACCAGAAGATCGTGGGTTCGAACCCCAGTGGACTGTGTGTGTGTGTGTGTGTACTGATGAAGATTCCCAAACTAGTCTGATGAGACAGCCAGCTCTCCAGTGCTTCCAGTACATTTTAGTAGTGAGATCATACATATAAGTCAATAAAAAGCTGTTCTACACGAAAACAACTAACTGATACATTAAAGCATTTTGAAATCTCTGAATTGAACAGCATACTGCTTTATTCAATTCACTTTTTTGCTTTTCGCCTTAATTGTTTGGACCGAATTATCCAACCTCTGCTGAAATGTTCGTCCCTAGTGAAGACACTTTGATGATATCTAAGGATTAATGCCGAAAGGAATAGCACAAGCAGGTTTTTGATAGTGTTAATAGCATCTAGCAACTCTGCGACAATGAAGAGAAATTCTTTGTTTTCTGTAGTAACATCCGGTAGTAATCTGAGTATTACTGTCGACTGATTATTTAAAAAATGGTTGCACACTTAAAATACTTTGCATCATTAAAGTTACCAAAATCATCCTGATATGAGAAACACTGTAACTATAAATGTGACACTTCATTACAATAGTGTGGATGGAACTAATTCGCAGTATTAGCTAATAGAACTGCGTGTCAATGAATGCATGAGTTGGGTTCTGTAGGCACTAGATCCCTTTGAATGTTTGCAATCCGATTAGCTCTTGTCAGATGTAAAAATATGCTTCACAACTGCACTGTACGGACTCCTAGTTGGGTGTGTTGATCACTTGACTTATTTGGGAAGTAGCACCAGCCTCAAGGGACTAAGTGCTGGCTGACAAAATCTCAGCTGGTGGATACAAAAGACTTATATGTGACATTTACCAGCCTATAGCATCTCTAGCGCAGACTTGATATCCGTTTTCGATGAAAGAAGCCTTTATGCTATTCAGAAGTTTGCTCCATTATCCTTTATTGCTGTGAGACATGGTAATTTAGAGCGGAAGATGTGATGAGTTTAGCCGTTTGATACTGAAGTAAGGTGTGAAGTGCTCAGTTAAGAAGGAAGTCAATCAACTAGGTTGTGAAACTGCATCATTTGAAATGGTTAGGACACGTATCGTGCATTTCGAGCCACTACATTCATCAATGGGTAGTGTTAATTAGCATAAGATAAGATTAGAAAAGAGTTGGTAGTGGTCAAACCAAACAAAGCCTGGCATCGGTCCACGAAGTCTTTGACAGCTGGCTGCTTTCAGCCAGCCACGTATGGACCTGTAGATTGCATTTTGGAGCCCTCAGGTTGTTAAGAACCTGTGATTGGAAACTATTGGTAGTATGACTCATAATTGTTCTCACTGGCAAAGATGCATTCAATCTCTGTGCTCTCCTATATCCATCAGACCCAATTGTTCTTTCATAGTACTATTCCTTCTCCATCCTACCTCTGCTGATTATAGCTTGAATAAAGCAAGAACCGAATTGCAGAATAAAATGGCACTGTCATTATTTATTTCGTTGGCTTCCCATCAGCTGCTTACAGGCCAAAGTCACTATTAAGTATATCTACAGAAACAAGGTATAGAAAGACTGATAGCCTCTTCTTTCTGAATATATATATCGGGTTTCAGGCATTTGATGGAGATTGCTTCGGAAAACTTAAGAAAAATTGAGCTCTTTTGCCTATTGATAGTTTTGAACGACTTTTCGACGTCCACCTCATGACCCGTGTCGAGGAGACGCCTGACGATGGATGGCACTGTTTAAAGCATTTGTTCCCAGCTGTAGACATAAGCTTTTTGGTACATGTTTAGAAAATCGTAGATATGCCCTTCTTCTTTCTGTCCTTCCAATATAACTGCTCCCTCAGGTACATGTAAATATGTATACACAGTTGGAGTTGTCAACACGAGAAGGATATCTACCGATTTTTGATTGCATCAGAGAAGAGCAAGTTGTTCGATAGACGGGAACTAGCTTAGCTGCAGGATAGGCTGTGACTAGTGATGTACTCATTCTTCTGTTGATCATCGCTACAATGTTTTCACCTTTATAATCAAGCTGAATGTAGATTGGCTTTTTTCTCACTGTGATTTATTTTACATTTGTGACTTCAGATCTTCCATACTTGTTGATGAACCTTTGAGGGTACCCATTGCTCTTCAATATCTTTTCAAGAAACTCAAATTCTTCCTCTAACTTCTCTATAGAGCATATTCTCCTCGCTCTATAGTGGATAGTCTTGACTAGTTCGCGTTAAAAGCTATTTGGACAAAAGCTATTGAGATGTAAGTATTGTCCTTTCCATGTTGGCTTTCGGTAAATTGACTTCTAGAGACTACCATCTTCCAGGCGTTCTATGGCAGTGTCGAGGAAATGGAACTTTCCATCTTTTTCAAGTTCTATAGTGCGTCGTTGAATAATCTGAGTAAGTAGGAAGCATGGCTTTGATTGTTGCACACTAAAAATGTGTCATCGACATATCGATAGTAGGAAGTTGTTTCGTCAGTTGCATGCTTCAACTTTGTTCTTTCAAGGTTGGACATGAATATATCTGCTGAAACAGGGCTAAGGGGACTACCCATAGCTACACCATCTTTTAGGCGGTGAAGAATATTGTCAAATTGGAATTGCGCATCCATGGTACACAAAGCAGTAGGCGTTTGAATTCCGACTGAGGGAGTGGGTGAAGATCAAACTGTTGACAAATAATCTGAGTAGTTCCATTGATTGGAATCACTGTGAACAATGAGGTTGCGTAAAATGACACCATGAACTTATTTGTCTGAATGTTCCCCCCCCCTTCTTTCTACCTTTGTGTGTTATATGAAGTTTGATGACTTTTATGCTAAGCTATATGCTGGAACGTAGTCAGTCAGTGAAACCCGTTGTTTCATCGGTTTGATGCTTTCAGAGTACACTATTACTTTATTGTTTAAATGCTTACTATTGATTGGTAATATTTAATGTATGAATTACAATTAATTCTGCCAAAAATAAATTCCTATGTTCGACCCTGTCTGATGTTGTTTGATTTCCTGTGATTCGGTCATTGCGAAGTACTATTACAAATAACTATTCCAACTAAGAGAGAAAGAACGAACATGTTCGTTCTTTCTCTCTTCAAACTAATAAAGGGAACCGGTTGTATGATATTCCAACTAAATATGATAGAGAAGATTTGTAGCTCAGGTGGATGATTTTGATGTGGTTGTTTGTGTTCGCTAAGCTGGATAGTCAATTTGCGAAGCTTTCATCGCTCTACTAGGCAACATCCTCACCTCAGCGCATACTTTAATTCGAAGTGAAGTGAGCTTTTAGATTTCTCCACCAGTTTATTAATCACCTCTCCCGGTAACCTTGGACGTGATTGGTTGTTTTTGTGTGTTTTCACATCTTCTTTGACTTGAACTTTGACCCTTTGTGTGTGTGAAGTTTCTTTCTTATCGGTTGGTAAATTTTGTCTATCTTGATGTGTCTATTGATTGATGATTCATTGGAATGCCAGACTGGCTTCTTAAAATTCTCTAGCATTCTTGCTGTTTCCTCTGTCTAATATTTGAATATTGGTTGTCCCAGTCGAATTGATGTCCGTCGTTGTCTGTATGTAGTGAGGCGATATGAGGGAGTGGATATGATGTCTTTTGACGGCTAGCTTATGATCTTGGATTCGAAGACGAAGAGGACGTCGTCCACTTTGACCAATGTAGTGTTTTTCGCAGTTATTACAATTTATTTTATGGATGATGTTGGTTCTATCTTCTTTCGCTATTGATTCGTTTGGTTGACATAGAACTGAGTGAAGTGATCTTGTTGGTTTGAAGAGTCTTGCAGTGATTTCTGAGATATCCTTTATATAAATGGTAAGGCAACTTGCTTTGTGCTTTTCTTGGGGGTTTTTGGTTTGATAGGTTGGCTTGGGGGTATTACAACTCGAAAAAATACCCAAATTTTGATTAGAATATAATTCAACTCCATAAAAAATACCACGATTTGATATAAAGTTAGAGATTACCTTGTCTGTGTTACTTTGCGTGTTTCCTTGATACATGCTGGGGAATAGTAATATATTGTAATTCTATTTCAAAACATTCCACTTATTCTAAGTTGTTTAGGATAAATACAATGAAAGCGAAGTGTTTCACGGTAGATATGAGTCCATGAAGTGGGTACTTAATACTCTTTTGTCAAATATCAAATGAATATCGATAAATAAATGATAACACTTAAAAAATTGAGGACAATAATGCTGAGGATAGACAATTAAAAACTAAAAAAAAGCAATACAATTAAACATATTTTCAAAGACACATTTATAAACATCCCTAGTAGAGGGTTAAAAATGAACGGAAAAGTGTTAACACATGCTATTTTTAACGACAAGCAGTCATCTGTCTGAACACTACTAGCCAAAATTACTTTAGAAGTGGACGGACGAATAATATTGAATGACGACCTGTAATAATGAAATGTTGGCCATCAAGGGACCAGGTGTCAGTGCTTTAAAATTATTGGAAAATAATCAGCAAAGAGTCAGCCATCTATGAAAAGTTCACCACACTATTTTATGATCCTCAAAAAGAAAATGGCTGCCTGCCTAAATCACTGGGTTGTGTAGGATTTTCTACCTATCTATCATGATTAATATTATTTCCTTTAATTTCTAGAGGAACATAGGGCTTCACCTGCACATCTCCATTGCCTTCGGTTTTCTGCCAACTTTTTCACCCCGCTTCAAGTTTTCCCACATAATTTCATCTCCTCTTCACATGACCTCCTCCAAGTCAATCCATCCTCGCACTGACGACCAACTCGCCGCTTCCCTTTCGGTCTGGTTCCACTCGAGCGATGGCGTGGCGTGTGATGTCACTTGATGGTTTGTTTTCTCAGAGTATGGCTAATCCAATCCACCCCCATTTCTCCCTGCTTATTTGTTGCACAATCGGTTCCTGATGAGTTGGATCGCTCATTGTCAGAGATCTCTCCCTGTTGATGATCTTTTCTGACTGGCCATCTGATTTCGAGTATTGAGCTAAGACAGCTGTTGATGAAGGTTTGAAGTTTGTTTGAGATGCTATTAATGACGCCCCAAGTGTCTGATCCGTATAGTGAGTAGCACTGACTTCACATTGTAGTTAAAAATCCGGATTTTATTTCCATTTTCATGCTGAGTAGGGCTGTTGACCTCCACACAGACTTCAGAGTAATGAAAGCTTGTCTTGATTTCCCGATCCTCGCTGCTTTGATATCTTCGTCAGTTCCGTCGGCCTGTAGTTGAAACGATGCTTCCCAGGTAGGTGGGTAGGTAAAGGAGGTTGTTTCTTTCAGGTTCCTCCCATTCATGTCGGCTGCTTGTTGTCTGTTGTTGTTGTTGCTGGTGGGAGTGTTGTGTCGGCCAGGAATCTTCATCACGATGCATTGGTTTTACTCTGTTTCAAAATGTTTCAATCTCTTAATTACCCCCAATGGGTTGCAATCTATAGTTGGGCATAAAGAATGTTCTTTTATGTTCCAATAATAATCTAGTTGACCCTGATCTACTAGTTTGACCTATACAATTTACCCTGTAGTCATTGCATGGTATTTGGTAAATTATATTATTTTTCTTAGTTGGATCTTTTGGGTCCTCAAGCCGACAGTGTTTATTTTTGTGTGATAGTCGATTGGCTTAAATACCATCCTAATCCCAGCCTCATTGAAAATCCTACGTAAGACCTCTGATGTTCATTCCTTATACGGTAGAACTACAGAGGCTTTGAATTCTATACTAATTTTGTTATTTTTGTCATTTCCACTGTTAATCTAACATACATTTCTGAAAGAATTCTGGCGGGTAGTTATTCACTGGTAATATTTTCTGTATATATATATATATATATTTCCTTCACATTCCCAGTGGAACATAGGGCCTCAAGCTAGTGGCTTGAAGCTTCTGTAGAAGTGTTTGATTTTACAGGATGGGGTTGCTAGCCTCATGCCCAACCTTTCCTCTCTACCAGTCTCGTTATTGGTTTAGCTAGGTAAAAGAGTGTGTCGGCCGGAGATCGAACCCTGGACCATGTGCATGGGTCGGCGAGCATCTTAACCGCTGTGCCACCGACTCACATTTCCTGTAAATATTCGATTTCATTATTTAAATCTTCTGGAATACTAGCTACGCTTCTGCCCCGGATTATATAGATATTGAATTAAGCCTGTCTTTATCAGTTCTCGATGGGATGAATTAAAGTCTGCGTCATCCTGAGACTTGTACCGAAGTGGTTGTTTTCCATTCAGGTTTCACTCGACAGCTTGATATGTCATCTGAAGCTCCTTTCTTCAACGTGTATCCAGTCAACCTGCATTTCCTTCTGCATATCCGTTGGCTGATTTGTTGTCCACCAGAATTCCTTGTTTTGTTTATCCAGTCTTCAATGGCGAGCGAGCTGGGTAGATGTTGATTAAATTCTGATGCCTGTAGGAAACGTTTCCGAATAAATTTTCGTTTAAATACTCTTTACAGAAGACATCACTAGTGTAATACTTACAAATTCATGTCAGCAGCACACACCATATTACCAGTTCATCTAAGTAGCCAGCTATAAATCAGGTGGTTTAGACTGATTCAACTCTTTCAGTTAAGGTTTAATATTTTGAATGCCTATCGCCTCAGCTGTGTGCAGTAGACGAATACGAAGTCTATTGGAAAGATTCGGTAGGATGCAATGAATTACTTTGAAGGCTCTCGTTTTATCCACTGCATGACTACTATCAAATAAATATGACAAAATTGAGCCACAGATTGTTTTTGTCTGGGAGATGCTCAGTAACACGTTGGCTAAGCTATCTAGTAGTAGTGTGCCCAACATAACTGTCACCGCACGTGCAGTTGAATTGATAAATGCACACAGATGTGGCAAGACTATCAAGTTTATCCTTCGTTTGCGTCCCAATCATTCGTCGGCTAGAGAATGACAAACAAAAGGGATTTGAATATATTCACGATTCCTTGACCGAGATGGGTTATCCGAGTAGTTTCATAAAGAAACACATGAAAAAGTCAGAGAAAAAACCTGAGACTCTGACTGCACCTAAGAAACCTCTGTTTATTAAGATACAATTTAATGGCGACTTATCTAGTGAGATTCTATTCCGAAGACTTTCTGGGAGTATACGTAGAAAATTTTACTCAGCATACCTATGTTTGTCATTCTCTAGCCGACGAATGGTTGGAACACGAACGAAGGATAAGCTTGATAGTTTTGCCACATCTATGTGCATTTATTAATTCAACCCCACGTGTGGTGACAGTTATGTTGGGTGTACTACTAGGCAGATTAGCCAACGTGTTAGTGAACATCTCCCATCGTGGTGGTTTGGTGAAGGACAGACAAAAACAATCTGTAGCTCAATTTTGTCACATTTAATTGATAGTGGTCATGTAGTCGAGAAAACCAAAGCCTTCAAAATAATTCATCGTATTCCACCGAATCTTTAAGTTAAATCAAATCCAAAACAAAAACAGGTAAAATATCTGTCAGGTATTTGGATCACTTCTAGTTCGTTGGCAAGTACTGCTTTTTCTTAACGTGAATAGTTTCCAACTACTCAAATCTATAAGTAGTATATACCGCCATGGTTTTAGAGATGTCACACACACACACACACACTGTGTAATATAAACTAAGAAAACCTCTACATAATGCAACATACAGTCGTCTTTCTGACTGACCATTTATACTCACTTCTTAGGCGTTCTTCTCCAATTCCCTGTTTTTCTTTTCAACTTTTGATCCCAATTTTATGACATCAGATTACGAAACAGCTATCCGGCAGTAATTCCCGGCTGGCTTTCATTGGTTCTCTAACTGATATCAATCCGCGATAAAACTTGAAAGAAATCAAATCGCCTCAAACGGACTCTCCAAAATCAATCTGATGCTCGTTACAGGGGACTTGCTACAGGACAAAGTTGCCTGGAGTTCTTTATGGTGAGAAGTCGTAACCAGTGGGGTCCATCCAGTCGGGAGTGAGGACGGAGTTCCAGCCGATGACACTAGTTGCTGGTCGCGTTAAATGTCATGAATTGGTAGAAGTTATAATTCATGTAATGGTATACAAGTTTGCCTTTTAACCGGTAGGTCCTGGGTTCTCACCATGGTGGTGGGTGCCTACTGCCGATAAGTCTCGAACTAGAATGAAACAGCTGTCTAGCAGTACTTCCCAGCTGAATTTCAATGCTTCTCTAACTGACATCAATCCGTCATCTAACCTGAAACAAATATACAATCCCTACAAAAGTCAATTCTTGAAAGAAAAAAAGAAGAGAGAAAGCCATTTGAGTTTTCATCATGAGCTGACATTGGTTAGAGGACCATTGGAAAACCACCTGGAGTACTGGATAGCTGTTTCGTCCTAGTATGGGACTATTCATCAGTAAGCAACCACCGGGGTTCGAACCCGGGACCTTCCGGGTGCAGCAGATCGGGTTTGAGAACAAATACTCTCCAGCGATGACATTGGCTAGTGGTCGCGCTATATCGTGAATTGGCAGAAGTTAGCATTCATGGGCTGGCCATGGGATTGCGTCCCAGTGGGTCAGTGGTCTGTCTGTCTGTTTTCGACATAGAACTTTGCACATATGTGCACCAGTTCAAGTCGCCACACTCCATGTAGCACACAAAGTAAGAGAAAAAAGTAGAAGAAATGCATATTAGAGACAGTAAACAGAGGTGTAAGACAAAGGAATAGTAATAATGGAGAACAAAACATTTCATTGGAAATCATAAGTCAGAAGGAGTGGATGCATCTGCGTCATCCAGCCATTGAGAACGATCACTTTGAGCGATGTCACCAATTGTCTCCAACCATTGGTTTTTACCGTCCTGAGGACTCCAAGCAGTAAGTCTGCACCTTCCTTCATGTCTGGCTTACAGTAACTGTTGTAGATTTCATTGACTGGTGCCATGTTTTGGTTTGACCGCCACTGGCTCTTTTCCAACCTGACCGTATGTCACCTAACATTGCCCGTCGAGGAAGGCGACGACTAGGCATACGTAACACATGTCCTAACCATCTCAATCGATGTAATTTCACAGCGTCGTCTATTGATTTCCCCTCCACTTACCTAGCAATCTACCAACGCCTAACCTCAATATTGCTCACCTTATTATACCACTTCACACGGAGGGCGATAAAACGCAGGCACCTATGATCGAAGGCAGCTAATCTTTTCATGTAGCTTGAAAATCCCCATTGAGTCTTCTCTTTTTCATATGAATCTTTTCATGTCTTCCACTCTCAATGGCCAGGTCTCACAGCCAGCCATAAATGAGGACAGAGCGGACTGCTGAGCAATACACCCGCCCTTTGGTCGATAGTTGGATATCGCGTCTACGCCAGAGGTAGCGTAAACTGGCATATGTGAAACTAGCCCTCTGTATCCGTGCTGAGATTTCGTCCGAGATCAACCGGTTGGCGTTGATTGATGGTACTTCCCAAATAAGTGAAGCGGTCAACGTGCTCCACCACTTTACTTCCTATTTCTAATCTAGGAGTCGGTGTAGTCCAGTCCTGTAACAGCATCTTGCATTTGGCGGGAGCGAATCGCATACCAAACATTCGTAGATTGCAGCTCAAGGTGTTTGATCCGCCGTGGGTGCGCACTGATGAAGAGTCCCAAACTAGGCTGAGGAAACAGCTGTCCAGTACTCCCAGGTTTTCCAATGGTTCTTTAACCGATGTCACTTCATGATGAAATCCTGTAACCAATCAATCAAAATCCCTACAAACCAACACTTGAACATTTGAGTTTCATTCATACTCCTTCTGGTTATTTATTGATAATTTTCAATGAGTGAGTGAGTAAGTAAGTAAGTAAGCCGATCTAGATTCAAGACGTTACTTACAACAGAATGAATATCGGTGATCGGATGACTTGATATATGTATGTATGTATGTATGTATCATTTTTCTGAGAGTAATTTTAATTAGCGCTACCTGATTAATGAATAATGTAAATAATTCTGGAATTCAAATATGTGTATACTGAAATTTATTTAAACAAAGAATAAACGAAAAGAATAAACGATAAGACAACTTGTTGTTAATGTGATTCTATATAGATTTAACATAATTCTACTGGATTGTAGGCTTTTAGTAACAAGAATTCCTTCACTTTACGTGTATTAATTACCCTACTGATATTATTAGTAGTAGTAGTATTAGCAGTAGTAGCACTATTAGTAATAGTAGTATTAACTGCTAGTATTATTACGATTAAGTTAAATGAATTTCAACAGTAATTCTGAGAATATAGCACTACTAAGCAGAGAGCTATATAATATGAAAATGATTTATCGGGAAATCAAAAAAATACTGTGAGCACAAGATCATATACACAAACCTACACAGAGGTATGAATGTTCTTCATCTACGCGTTTAGGCATTCACTTGAGCGCTAGAGATATTGCTTATCAGATAATAATTACATGTGATCATAAGCCTATTAACCTTATTAGCTTATATTAGCTTGATATTTCTTTCATTAAGTGAAACAGAATTTAATTCAACCAAAAAATGTGAAAGGTATTCATAGATTGAATGAAATGAGATGTTGGTGGGTGTAACACATTAGTGTTTTGAGGAAAATAAAAGACAGATTTAGGGAAGAAAATGCTTCTTTATCGATGAAATCATCTTCCTTCAGAGGCTGTACTGTCGTATTTATGCTTATAAAAAATGTATATATATAGTGGTCTATTATTGAGTAATAGGCGTGGGGGTGACATAATTGATATAATCACTCAGAAGTGGCTTTAGAAGTGAAAAGAATTAAAAGTTGTAAATTACGTGTGACTCAACGGAACAAAGAGAGAAATTTGATAAGGTTAAAATTGCTATTGAGTGAGTGAGAATAAATGTGGTATTTGAGTGTCAATTTAACAAGTGTGAAGGGGGATGTGAAATGTACAGAAAGAGCATATGAGAGTGATAATAATGAATTAATTATTAAAGACAAGACAATAACTAGCTCAATTCTCGTATATTTGGTGAACTCAAGCCACACAGTTCCACCAGAGTCGTCTTTCAAGATGATTGTAAAAAATGACTATAAAAAAACACTCGTATAAAACATTCGTATTTCTTATATAATAGTAATGGGTCAATAACACTCGTACTATTATTTCTGAATGGACATTATCTCACATTGATTTTTAATCCAATATCTAATCCATTCCGCACATGTATATAAATGAAAGGAAAAAGTTGTGTGAGTTACTTGATATGATTATGAGCAATAGTTTGTTCTCGAAACGTCATCAGTTAATATAACTGTACGACACTGTGTGTGATTTATCGAAATAAAATCTTATCCATAATGGAGTTATACTCTACCACAGTGCCCAAGTTTTATACTTTTATCAATAGTCTTTCAAGATCATCTACAAAGTGAAGCCACATGATACAAAGAGCGTCAGGTTTCGGCTTTTGTGTATAGCGGAGGCGCTAGCAATTCGTCAATACAACCCTGAACTCTGTATACAAAAAAGTTTGTCCTGTCTCTTATATCTACCTTGGTCTTAACCTCTTTACTAATCGTTCTATGCAAAAAATTTCGATTTTTTCTTTTCTTTTTTTAATTTTTAATTTTACTTTTAGTCTGCTTTTGCTTTAATAATTAATTTACTATCATCAGTCTCATATGTACCTTTTGAACATTTTCACACCCTCTTTACACTTGTTAAATTGACACTCAAATACCACATTTATTCTCACTCACTTAATAGCAATTTTAACCTTATCAAATTTCTATCTTTGTTCCGTTGAGTCACACGTAATTTACAACTTTTAATTCTTTACACTTCTAAAGCCAATTCTGAGTGATTATATCAATTATGTCACCCCCACGCCCATTACTCAATAATAGACCACTATATATATACATTTTTTATAAGCATAAATACGACAGTACAGCCTCTGAAGGAAGATGATTTCATCGATAAAGAAGCATTTTCTCCCCTGAATCTGTCTTTTACTTTAGTGTTTTTTTTAATGTCCAGCATTGTCAGTAAGTACTAATATATATGACATATATATATATATATATATATATATGTGTGGGTGATTAGATTTCGCTCCTAGATGTTTGGAGGTGATTGGCGTACACATCAGCATGGCTAGCGTATCTATAACATCGAAGGAAATAAAATCTCCTAAGAGATTTAAAACCATGTCAAATCAATGATGAATGATTCTGAGGAAAATTATTATTTATTATTATTGTTCCCTTAGGTTCCTAGTGGAACACATAGGGCTTCAACTTCACGTCTCCACTTGCTTCTGTCCTCTGCTCTACTTTTCACTTGCATCCATCTTAGTCCACACTTTTTCAACTCCTCTTCACACGATCTCCTCCATGTTACCCTTGCACTGACGTCCCACTCGCCGCATCCTTCCCTTTCGGCCTGGTTCCAGTCGAGAGATGGACTGACGCGAGTGTCCAATCCATCTATCTCCACTTTCCCCTGCATATTATTTGGTTGGTCATTGGTTTTTGTTCTTGTTTTGTGTGTTTGTTCCAACCATAGTTTCTTGTTGGTGATTCTTTCCGGCCCGGCCCGGCCATATGATCTTCAGTATAGATCCAGCGAAGACAGTTGTTGCTTAATAAAGGTCTGGTCTGCAACAGGCTGTTGGAAATATTCTTCGTGACCCACCCACCAAGTTTCTCATCCGTATAGAAGAACTGACTGACTTAACGTTGTTTGTATTGAAAATCCGAGCGAATTTTGTTGTTGATGCTAACTGAGTGACGAAGATTGGCTTTCCAGATTGGTTTCAGGTTGATGAATGTGTTTCTCGCTCGCCCTCCCGATTCTCGCTCGATTTGACATCCTCGTCCGTTCCGACTTCCTGTAGCTGAGACAATGCTCAATGCTAGATAAGTAAGTGAATGAAGTGACCTCTTTCAAATCCCTCCCGTTGTTGATGGTGATTGGCACTGGATGTTGTTTCTGCTGTTGTTGTTGTTGGTTGGTTGGTTATTTTCATAACCTCCGTCTTGTCTATGTTCACCTGGAGTCCTGTCTTCGCCGGCTGCTTCTTCGACCAGTTTGTCGGTCGGTTTTCGCTTGTAAGCCTTCGATTTTGTGTGACATCAAACATAAACCATCGCCACGCGAAATCCAGGTCTTATAGGTTCTTTACACCGGTCGGTCCACTATATCCCTGTCTTCTCATTTCCCACTCACTGTCTGATGCATAATTCAGTCAGTCCACCCCAGTTAGGACTATCATCGTGGGTGATGATAAGCACCCTTGTCTGCCTGGGGAAAATAAAGGTTTTCAAATATTGGTTTGTAGGGATTTGATTGATCGGTCACAGGATTTCATCATCAGCCGATATCGGTTAGAGAACCACTGGAAAACCTGCAAGGAGTACTGGATAGCTGTTTCGTCTCACCAGTTTGGGACTCTTCATCAATACACACCTACCTATAACCAATCAGTCAAATCCCTACTAACCAATACTTGAATATCAATGAGATGCTCATTAGAGAGAGAGACTAGCCCCATTCAGATGGGTAATTACCTGGGGTTCTAGTGAAAAGTTGTAACCAGCAGGTCGGGTGCCAGCATAAATACTCGCCATTGATGACATTAGCTAGCTGTCGTACTATATCATGAATTGGCAGAAGTTCAAATTCATAGATTGACCAGCTCACCTTATTATGACCAAAAGGTTCTGGGTGGGTGAACAACAACACTGAAGATTCCAAACTAACCCGATGAAATGGTTAACCAATATCAGCTCATGATGAAATCCTGTAAGCAAATCAACGTTGTGTTGTACACACTGCACAGAAAATATTAAACCATTTATATTACTTCTACACCAAAAATTATTATTTGCCTTTTTTTTAAAAAAAACACTGAATGAAAAGTGCTTTTCTGCAAAAACAAGTTTTTAAAACACAGAATAGGTGAATGAAAGAAAGAAAGAAAGAAAGGAGGGAAAAAAATTGTTTAACAATGTTATTCTAATAAATGACGACCTCCTTCTTCCTTTTATTTCTATGATATAATCAAACATTATACTCGATTGCCACATTTTATCTGATCAGAAATATGTTTTTTTACATATATTTATTGTTTTGTTTTGCTCTTTTCTTGAGTTGAATGGAAAACTTTAAGCGAATCTCTTGTTGTTGTTTTTTTATTTTTTATTAGGCGTATAAATACAATGTGAATTCTCTATATGACCCAAATTCTCTCTCTCTCTCTCTGTGATACTTGTTAGCCTTGACGGTTTAACTTGTGTCTATCGAATATACATATATATAATCACTGCAAAAAACCGTATACCTCCTTGTTGTGTGTGTTTCTCTCTCTGTGTGTGTGTGTGTGTGTGTGTGTGGTAAATGTCATTGTGGATTGTGAATGAGGGTTTCCTGTTAATTTTCTGCTTCCATCACATTCTTAACTTCGATTCAATTCTTGTTTTATTTTATTTTCTTTTGTGTTACCTAATCATTGTTGGCCTCGATTCATGTTGTCTGTGTGCGTGTGTGCATATATGTGTGTATGGGTGTTTTATCCCGGTATATGTGTATACACTTCTCTGTTGTTGTCGCTGCCACTGCCGCTGATGCCAGTGCTACCTCCCCATGCTATTCTTCTTTCTTCTTCTGCTTCATTCAAATATATATGAAAGAAAAACTGTTTTACATCACACACACATACACATAGAGAAATAAAAATATTTGATATTTTGAGGAAATTACTCAAACCGCCTTCTACTATACCATTTTTTCACAGAGTTAGAAAGGGCGAAATTATAAACAATAAATGAGCAAGGAAGTGTAGAATGCTTCCCTTCCGAATACCTGAGATATATATATATATATTATATTGGAGTAAAAAGTCTTGTATGTTTGTGATTTATGAATGAGAACATGTTGAAAAACAGAGAAAAAAATAACACTACAACAAAAACAACAACTCAAAGAGTGAGTACAGTCAGTCCAACACAACAGCCTGCTGTACATGAAGGGAGAAAAACAAGCTGGTGGTTGCCGTTGAGTAGAGAGTGAATAGGAGTGTGTGTGTGTGTGTGTAGGTGTAGTAGGTGGTATACTAGCCAGGTAGCGAGCGAGAGAGAGAAGGCTTGAAATGAAAACACAAACAGGAAATATCACACAATACAAGAAAAAAAACAACGACAACGACAACAAACGCCAACAACAAGAAACGATAAAACTGTAAAGTTGAAATAAAAATCATGTGTGGTTTTTTTGGTTTGTTTATTGATGGCTGCTAATGATGACAAGATAGATAACACAACATAAGGGAAAAGAAACTGGTGGTTGTGGTAATACAATAGAATTCTAACAGAATTAAACTTTTTATGCTGAACTAACTGTATTCTATGTGTATTAAATAAAATAGGATTAACTTTCATTTTCGGGTGGGTTTTCATTAAATGGCTTGTTATTTTTTCTGGCTGTATGTGGAACTTGCTCGGTGTTTAATATTTTAGTAGGTAAGTAGTAGGTGGAGTTTATGACACATGGTGATGAAATAGTGTATTCTCAACAGTTCTTGTAAAAAAAAAATATGTAGGCTTTGTTTGTCTTGTGTGCTATGGTTGAATTATTCTAAGTGATTTTTATTATTTCCTCTAATTCCTAGAGGAACATAGGGCTTCAGCCGACCAAGTCTCCATTGCGTTCGGTTCTCTGCTAAAGATTTCACCTGGCTCAAGTCTGGCCACATGCTTTCATCTCCTCTTCATATCACCTCCTCCAAGTCGCCATCGCAATGACGACCAACTCGCCGCTTCCCAGTCGGTAGGGTTCCACTCGAGCGATGGCTTGTCTAGTGATGTCACTCACTTGATGGTTTGTTTCCTCAGACTATGGCCAATCCAATCCACCTCCATTTCTTCCTGCTTATTTGTTGCACAATCGGTTCCTGCTGGGTTGGTTTGCTCATTGCCAGAGATCCCACTCTTTCGCTGATCTTTTCTGGCAGGCCATCTGATCTTGAACAATGCGCTGATCTAAGACAGCTGTTGATGAAGGTCTGTAGTTTGTTTGAGATGCTCTTTATGACTCACCAAGTTTCTTATCCATGTGGTGCGTAGCACTGACTTCACATTGGGGTTGAAAATCCGGATCCTATTTTTCATTCTGATTGCAGTTGACCTCCACACAGACATGAGAGTAATAAAAGCTTGCCTTGCTTCCTCAATCCTCTCTTTTATATCCTCATCAATTTCGTCCACCTGTAGTTGAAACGATGCTTCTCAGGTAGGTAGGTAGGTAAAGAAGATTGCTTCTTTCAGGTTCCTCCCATCTATCCTGATTGTTGTTATTGCTGTTGCTGTTGGCCAGGAATCTTCACCACCATTTCTGTCTTCTCTCTGTTCACCTGAAGTCCTATCTTCTCTGGATGCTTCTTCTGTCGCCAACTTGTTGCTTTTCACCTGCCTATTTTCCAGTTTGTGGGAAATCAGATATATATCATCGGCGAAGTCTAAATCCTCCAAGTTTTTCGTGAGGGTTCATTTTATGCCTGTTTCCTCGCTGTCCGCCGCTCTCCGTCGCATTATCCAATCTACTGCAATCAGGAAAATCACTGATAATAGTAGGCAGCCTTGTCTTACACCCGTCAATTTTCGTATCCAGGAGATATCATATTCCAAATAAACATTCCGTTACCAGGTCTCTTATCTTCTACCGTTACATCAGTAGTAATAAAGGTGGCACTTTGTAGAGAGAGCTATCTTCTGCTCATTCATATAAAAAGTGATAATAATAATCATACACAGACAACAACTAATCAATCGTAGTCATCAAAATGGTTTGATTGAGTAATTCCATATTAGTTTGTTTATTAGATGTATCACACAGTGAAGAAACAGTATTATATACTGATTGACGTTTCGAACAAAATTTGTTGTTCATAATCACATAAGTTGTAATCACACGACTTTGAAACCTGAGTTTTATAGCTTTCTTTGTCCTCTCCTATTTGTCGTCGTTGGGGTAGTAGAATAATCCAGATATCTGCCTGGACAGGTGTTGAATCATTCCTATTACATGTATTTGCAGTTGGTTCGATAAACAAAGCTTCTGTTATCAATCTCTCCCTCCACTCTGTGACATTAGATTTTAAAACTGTCATCCTATCCCATCCTATTGTATGGTTGTGTGTCATTGCATGTAGTGCTCTCTATGGCTGTACTATTCTCTAGATTTCTTATCTTATTCGGATCAACCAATCTAGATTTTGCTAGGTTTTTATGTTTGGCTAGTCTGACTACCTATGTATTTGACCTGACAATCATTGCAGGCGTGGTATTAGATGAGCTAAATTATTTTGTTTTAAAGGTTCCACAGGATCCTTTAACCGACAAAGCTTGTTCCTAATTGATTTTGTGGGTTTGAATGCCACTTTTATTTCTGCCTTGTTAAGAATTCTGCGTAAGGTTTTCGAGGTTCCTTCCTTGTATGGAGTCACTATTGATGATTTATATTCCCTATTGTTGGTGTTGTCTGCGCATATATATGCGCATGCATGTCGTCATTAATGTTATAATTATCACTATCACTACTATCATTATTTATTTTATTTTTACATTTCCCTACACATTTCTTGACTAGTTTATCAGGGTAGTTATTAAGTTTCAAGGCTTCTCTAATATGTGTCACTTCTTATCTTAGATTTTCCCTAGTACTACTTAGTTTTTGTGCTAATGAGCAGTCGTAGAGTCGGCTCATGGAAAGGCAGCAGAGAACAGAGAGTAAAATGGGGATGTGTTGCTGAAAGTCCGTGTTTCCCCCACGCAACCAAACGGAATAGCAATAAGCAGTAGGATCTTGGACATGCATTTCGTTCGTATTAGCAGCCGAAATGACAAAAAAAGAAATCAGGTTACTCAAAATTACTTCAGTAAATGTGCCAGACAATTCTTAATTCCAGGTATTCGTAAACGATGAATGGAAATCTTTTCGTTAAAGTTTATTCAATAAACTGTGGCATAGAATCCTCATAGGTATCGCTATCCGACACACTTGATTTCAGATATCTGGTCTAGTTTCACTTCAGTAGTGAAAGCAACCACAGTAGAGTCTTCCAACTGCACATCAAACATTTCTCTTAGACCACTGAAATTGTCTTTGAAGTCCTATGCTGAATTTTCATAATAGCTTGTCTTGTAACCGAAAGGTCCTGGGTTCGAGTCCTGGTGGTGGGTGAGTACTGCCGATGATTCCCAAACTAGTTGGATGAAACAGCAGCTCTCCAGTACTCCCTATGGCTGGTTTTCAATTGGTTCTCTAACTGATATCAATCTGTGATCAACTTGTAAAAAGCATAACTAGCCCTTACAAACCAAACTATAGAAAACTTATTATTTCCATTGCCACACACACATACACACACACACATAAGCCAGATGTTCAATAATTCTTTAGCACTTTGCAGCCACTAATAAATAAAATCAAATGTGTAATTCAATTATTCCATTCATTTATTATTTCTGCGATTAATTCTCCCCACCCCACCCCACCCCCATTTTTAAGCTTTAAAGACACTTGAGATAAAAGGATAGTGCTTATTGTTTTGCCCCAAAAGAAATCATTCTGACGCATTGATTGATAAATCAAAGTCATTGTTCATCATCATCTTCTTCTTCTTCGACAGCATCAGCTCTAGGAGCAGTAGAATTTTCGCATTATTCATCATTATCCAAATTGATGAGTTGCCTGCCCACTTCGATAGAGTCATCAACACACCTGAAAATCTTTTCATCACATATACATGCCTCCTTTTTTTTCATAAGTACCAGAAGATACAGTTATTAGACACTTGAGAAGCTTACCTCTACTCACTAAGGGCTTTTATAAGGGTTATTAAGTGAATTTATATTTATTGTTTTTCTTGGTTTGTTTGTCTGTTTGTTTGCTTGTTTTTTGAATACATTGTATTTCAGTTTATACCATACTTTTTGTTTAAACATGTGTTAATTTTTATAGGCGCTATTTTTGAAGAGCTGATTACTCTTTTGATGATGATGATGATGACGATGATAATGGCAAAAAATCCCAAGAGAAGTGAGTGTTATCAACTTATCAACATCATCACCTTATGAGTATGAATGAATCAAGAGAATAAAAAACAAAAGCTCAAAAAAAAGAAAAGAAAGGGGAAAGAGAAGAAAGATTAAAAAGGTGGAAACTTTTGTTGAATGCAGCGAAGAGAAGAGAAGAGAAAAACATGATCATGATAATAATAATAATAATTGAGAGGCACTTATTGGGTTCATTTGTTTCATTGTAACACTTAACATAATATCAACTATGCGTGTCCGCACGTGTTCATTTGCTCTGTTTAATTGACTATCTAGGGGAAGAGAACATTGAAGAAGTAAGTGGTCAAGGTTAACTACAATCTTTTGTTTTGGTTTTTGCTTCTAACAAACACTTCAGTGGATCTGATGCTAAATCAATCTGGTGTTCGCTATTGATTGGATGCAGGACAAAGCTGTCTGGAGTTTTAGTAACCAGTAAGGTAATTTGTGAGTCGGGACCCACTAGCTGAATGATCTACTAGCTTGCTTGCTTGTAACTAGAATGTAGTGGGTCCGAACCCCAGTGCGGTGCTTGTGTACTACCGATGAAAGCCTGAGTAGGATGAAACAGCTGTCCAGTGATCCCTGATTTTCCAATGGTTCTGTCATGATGAAATCCTGTAACCAATCAACCAAATCCCTACAAACCAATACTTGAATATCTATGAGATGCTCACTAGCGACTTGCCCTATTCAGGTAGATAGTCACCTGGGGTTCTAGTGAGAAGTCGTGACCAGCAGGGTGTGAGGGCAAATACTCGCCAGCGATGACATTGGCTAGTGGTCGCGCTATGTCATGAATTGGCAGAAGTTAGAATTCATTGGTCATTGGATCGGGTCCCAGTGGCTGGATGGTCTACGAGCTCGCTAGCCTTGTAACGAGAAGGTCCTGGGTTCGAACCCTGGCGGTGGGTGCACATTGATGAAGAGTCCCAAATTAGGGTGAAACAGTTGTCCAGTACTCCCAGCCTATTTTCGAATGGTTCTCTAACCGATGTTAGCTCATGATGGAATCCTGTAAACTAAAATGTGTTTCCTCCATTTGTCTAAATAATGAATACTTTCGGGGGTTTCTATCCCTAGAGAAAAGTATACAGACAAAAAATCTGTAAGTGAACGAGGGATGTCAGAGCATTCGCCTTCCAAAAATGAACATCACTAGGATACACACGCCTGCTGCTTAGATATGACTATAAAACAGAACTTTACTGCCACAGACCGGGACGGCTTGTTCATTGAAACTGATGAATATAACGGTATGCTTTGCCATTACTCAAATTAACATTTTTTACAATTAATAGAAGCAGAATTTCTAATTTAGGTACGATTGATTGACAGAACCCGAATATCCGTCCCCTGTTGACATATTGGCTCCTAGCACGGACCATTCATCGATATCTGAGGATTAACTTGAAGTGATTTGATGGATGGTGACTGACAGTGGAATTTAGAAGGCGCGTTTCGTCCTATTTGAGACTCGTCAACTAGATATGTACCTGCACTCCCCACTGAATCACTCACGATATTCCAAATGACACTAGAACCCAGTACCAAGCCTTTCACACGCTAAAGCGTTATCCACTAGACTGTACTTAGGCCATGAAAACCAACTCCTCTGCAACGGACAATATTACACAATAATACACCCATTGACTGACTAACTGGCCATTTACATACTGATTTTCAGGAGAATCAAACACACTCGTCTCAGCCTCCAACGAGAAAAAGAAGCAATGTTTTGATGATTAGACTTCGAATTAAGTAATTAACTGGTTGATTAATAAACACTGAGAATCCTTCGCTTTAAAACTCAGGTCAATTAATGAATTATTGCTCAGGTCAGATGGAGGCTTGTGTAAGAATAATAGTTTCAAATATTGATGGTGGTTAGGACCTCACCGATCGTACACATGATCTGGGGTTCGATCCCCGCCCGGCGCACTCCTTTTTTTGCGTCAGTGGCACAGTGGTTAGGACTCTCGCCGACCATGCATATGGTCCGGAGTTCGAGCCCACGCCGACGCACACCTGATATCTATTGTCGGCCTGCAAAATTTGGGCTACGATATCCACGCTGAAAATTCCACACTTGTACCAAAAGTACAGTGTGGAATCAAGCTGTAAACAAAAATAATAAAAATAATAATAAATCTAGGAAATTCTGTAACTGAAGTCTATTCACGATGAAATATCCTCGAAGTATTTGCACAAGAAGCCAGTATATGTCAACTCGAAAGCCGAACACTTCGGTTCAATCAATCAGTGGGAAATTTCAAAACTGAATTAAATTATTATTATTGATACCCATTGCATAAGAAGTGTGTCTGTTGCAGCCCAAGTGGTCTAATGGATGATAACGTTTTGGTGTTGGAAATAGTTAATGGGTCGTGTAGAATGTAGACACACCCAGATATGACGAGTCCCAGGTAGGATGAAATGTGCATCCTGAAGTCCATTTCTAGTATCATTAACCTCCAATTTAATATCAATACTGTTTCACTGAACTTCAACTCAAGATATTCATATGATTTCATTTTATTTAATAATAATAATTTAAATTTAAAATAATTTCTTAATGTTTTAGTAGCGCTAATCAAACTCCATTTTTACTGTATACCTTAAGTTCAAATGAAAAAAAAACAACTGTACGTGTGTATGCCTGTATTAAAAAGTAACAAGTTAAAATTTATGTTAATTTTCTTGTACTTGTTGTTGTTGTTGTCGTCGTCCGTTTAAACATCATTGAACATTGAACATTGTTGTGTTTTTATTGTTAAATGTTCAGCGCATAAAATCAATTGGTCGTTATTCGTTTTATTTATTGTTTACCATATACACAATTTAAAAAAAATTGTTGTTTAAACACTTGCATACATTACACTCATTGATGATGGATAGACCTAACTTAAGCCTAGTTAAGTGGAGGAAGCGGTAATTGCGTAGACCTTAATTTATGTAGAGAGTAGAGTTGACTTACAACCAGTTGGATGACAGTGGTAATTATAATTCCGTATACATGTGTACATAGATATATATATGTATATATCTACTTTAAGTGATACAATTAATGGGGTGTACACGCATATTTTGCAAACAACCCTATGGACTGGTATTAGTGACAACACAGCTCTACTTGTTGTTCTGTTTTCATGTGATGAGCATATTAATTAAGATGTTAAAACAAAATAATGATGAATTATTGAAATTCATTTAATCATCTATATATATTCACCATTTTAATTTTTCAATTATATAATTACGTGTTATTATGATCATAAACATCATAACCCCACAACAAAAGCAATGCAATGGATAACACACAGGATTCAATTTTATTTATCGAGATATTCAGTTAGATTTTTACCACAAATCGTCATTAGTTACAGAACAACTGAAAAACAGTATGCACTACTAGATAGCTTGGAAGTGTTTAGAGAAAATCAACACGCACACACACACACACACAGATCAAATACTCAACTTTACTAGCAATAATCCAATTACTCACTCACAAAAGAAACTGTGTGCAGACATTGTTCACAAGGGGGTTCAAACACACTGTAGCACTCCAGAGTTGAAAAGAATGGAAGAAAAATACCTACAAACAGTCTTCAAAAAGAATAATTATCCACAAAATTTCATCAAAAAGTGTTTAAAGTTGAATCACTACACCAACAAGGAACCATCATCAAAGAACACAAGAAAATTCATCCTATCATACATGAGAAATATCTCTGAAATAACAGCTAGAATACTGAAACCGTTTGACATAGACATAGAACACAAGCCAGTCAAATGGCCTAATTCGATATTGTGCAAACCAATAGACACATCCAACAGAAAAAGGAGATAAAATTGATACCATTTACAAAATAAATTGCATGTATGAACTGTAACAGGCATTACATCGACCAAAGTGGGAGTCCCCTTCGAATCGGAATCCAGGAACACAAATCAGCTGTGAAAAGACACGATGTATATTCCGGTTTCATATCAATGCATATAGGTAATTATGGACATCAGTTTGATAACTGGGATAATGTCGAAATCTTAGACAGACCAAATAGATAGACCAAATATACCAACGAATAAAAAGTTAATCATGTGACCAGAAAGTTTAAAATCCAAGTCAATAATAAAAATGGTCACTACATATGTAAAGATGGTTACTGGGAGACGCACGCAATTTTATCACTCATGGTAAAATTCTAAATCATTTCACTTTATGCTAAAAATTGCACTGAAATGGGATGTTGTCCAGAAGGGGAGAGGGGACGAAAGCTCCGCAAGTAAACCAACCAGCACAAAGAACACTATTAATTGCAAGTGTTTAGAGGTGTACACCCACCACCACCTTACTAGAGGTGGAAGCCAGGACTTTCTCAGGTAAGAAGGCCAGCTTACTGATCACTGTGTTATGGGAGAAGACAACAGACCCAATAATGGAATGTTTACTGGCAATTTGATGTATGCATATAGGAAAGTTATGTGCATGCAGCTTATATGTGAAAGTCGTTGTGCTATTTGTGCCTTTCGTGCTGTCCTTCTTTGTAGTCTCTCCATGTCTCGCATATTTTTTGTCGCAAAAATGGCCCTATCTCTGTCTCTCCTCTCCTATTTGATATTTTTATGTGCCGATGAATACCTCTTTATTCATACTACTGATAAATCTTGTAAGTAGCACACCCAACATTTCAGTGGTAGAATACTCACCACCCAAGCACGTGATCAGAGTTCGATTCCCAGCTGACACGCACATTCACTCCCAAACCTCACTTAGTCTGGAAAAAAAGGCAGTTTGGGAACGGGGTTAGCAAACCCTCCCCGGCAAAAAATGCATCAGCTCTAGTGAAACACTTAAAAGCTCAACCAATACTTGAGGAAAGGAAAAGGAGCCTATGAGCCTATTCTAATTTCTGTCAGTTTGTGATATATACGGGCATAGCCAACCACTTCAGCAGTTACAACTGCTCATTGGAACTTTAACATATCTGTCGTCATCAGCTAGTCACCAAATGAGCAGAAGATACCCAACTAGAACAAGTAGCTATTCATCACTCCTACTAGGCTTCTGGCTGTTTTCTGAGTAATGTTGGCGGCTGTTGGTGAAATTCAGCATGCAGTTTAGAGGAATAAATAATATTCTTCAACTAACGAATTTTAGTCATAATTCTTTTTCGTATATTTCTCAATTAGGGTCGATAGTGAATTACACAAACCAACAACTAGCATAACCAGTGCTTTCATCCACACACACACACACATACTCAACCACAGTTTGATAGTTAGAAAGATACAAAATACGGTTGAAGTCTATGAATTATTTTATTTTTAATTATTGACAAAACTTTCTACCTCACTAAACGTCCATCAACCTAATTCAATACCTATATAATGGTGCTATGTGTCAAGTGATTCACAATGGAAAGCTCAATGAAGCCTTTGAATTCAACAAAGCATAGGACACGGCTGACTACTATCACCGATGATATTCGTGATTGTGGTGGACTGGGTTGTGCAAAAAACTGTGGGTCGGGGGGGGTGTAAGAGGACAGGTATACGTTGAGAAGGAAGACTGAAGAAGATATGGACGATTCCCAGATGATGTCCACTGCCAGACAAATTCGAAGATCTAAAAAGCGATAGATAATCAACAAGTTTGGTAGAAGAAGTAGGCAGCCAAGACAGGAATTCAGGTGAACATAAAGAAGACAGAGGTTATGAAGGATATTTATTCAAAAACTATAAACACCAATAACTGTGAATGGGGGGGGGGGAGAAATTTAAGTGAAGCCACCTCTTCAACTTATCTAGGCAGTATCTTACCAACTACTGGCAGAACAGACGAGGATGTCAAAGAAAATCTGTTGCAGTCATAAGATTCATATGTGTAACAATAATGTCGATTTAGTCAGTGTTTCTGCAAGCTTCAGAGATTTGGCTGAAAACTTTTATCAACAGCTGCCTTCATTGTCTGAATACTGAAGAAGAGACAGACGGTCAGAGCGGATACACGATAAAGAACTCTAGCAAGCTGTGAAACAGTCAACAACCTATCAGATGAATTAAACATTTAATGAGGAAACTGCTGAAGGAGAGAGACATCAAGCGCCAGTTCATCGAGTAGAACCAGTGTTGGGAGGAGAAGAGTTGATTTTGGGTTTGACAGTAACTTAGAGGAGGTGATGAAAGCTTATCGTCAATCGTGGAGCTAGCTGAATAAAACTGTTGAAGACAGGAAGAAATATTCGATGTGTTTCTGAAGCCCTTTGCTCCACTCGGAACTCAAGGAAATAATCCATCATAAATCGTATTAGGGATATGCTGTCCATTATTCCCTGTTACTTCTTTAATTGTCTTCGCTATTGAAAATCAAGACGGTTTTATCGATTAAATAGAAAGCATCATCACTTTGCTACAGAAGGTACTGCTTTTATATTACTTTAAGTAGTACATTTCATAAATTCACTAAGTACGAATCAAAACTCAGCAGTCTCACAGCAAGTCTCCTGACTTGCTGGTCAAATTACACGCTTCATCGATTGAAATGGGTTAGTGCCATGGACAACTAGAGGAGACAATATTCACTACTGCTGACTGTTCACTGAATACAACTTCACTATTGGACACTAGAGTAATGTGTCTAGTCCCCTTTGTTTGTTGCAGACTGAATTCTATCAGTCACATTTAGAATGGGGCTCGCCCTCACTGTGCACTGTCGACTGTTGTTATTAGACGGTTGGAGGCTATCAGTAGGAAGCCTTGCCTGACCTAGGTTTTGTGCTAGTTGGCGCTCGGCAATCCTGAAAGAACTCATACGCCTTCTGAGGCGTAAGGTCTCTAACTTCAGCACTGGTTGATACGAGTCCGAATCCTAGAGAGGATATGATTTCTTTCAAGGTTGTAGATAAGCCCTGCTGACTGCTGAGTGTCAAATAGCACGAAACCTAGGTCGGGGAGTTTCCTGCTGATTGCTTCCAACCATCATTATTGATGCGAAACATTTATACTTAATTGAAGACTTCACGAAAGTAAGAAAAACACAACTATTAATTGATTAGAAGTATCCGTTAAAAATTTCAAAAGATTGATTTGCGATCAAAGAATATTCTTTTAGACTAATTCTTCCTTAGGTTCTGCAGTTACATGTCCGTAATAATTAAAGAGCTGTTTTTACTGACAACAGTAATGTTGTAAATAACAATGAATCAATAATGTCAACAGACTACAGTCCCAAAGCATCTAGAAACGAAACTGTACATCAGAATAACACTCAAACTGAATATCACGTAAGTTAAGAAGAAGAAGAAGAATACAGGATTTATGAATTTACAGATTCCATGGCAGACCAGAGTAGCAGTAGTGGTTGACTGGACCTATTTCTTCTGCACACAGAACTCCAGTCGTTTTAAGCGGACTGCGATGGCCTCCAGATGTCAGGAGTATTCACTACACGATAGGTGAATACTAGCTTTATGACTTGTTTGAACTACACCTTTAATTAGCCACACTGGTAGGTGTTCTCAAGCAGGAAAAACTAAGTTAGTCTCTGGAGCGACGACCAATCTAACTGGCTCTACGGAAGCAGTTGAAAATATGAGCTGCAAATCAACAGGATTAAAAGTCCTTTAAATCAATTTTCTTAACATGTCGGCTATTGTTTCACTTGGTACATCACCTCTGAATTGCAACAGTATATATATATATATATATATATATATATATATATATATATAGAGAGAGAGAGAGAGAAGCTCCTTGTCATCCGATACAGAGGAGTTCTTTTCCACTTTGTACTCAGTGTGCTTCATGATAAACTTTTCTGGATAGTTTTCTGACAAACTTAAGATGTCAAATACAGTCTTAAGTTTATTTCCAATTACATCTTCGGAATAAATAGATCTGAACCTGTAGCTGAGTCTTTGCCAAATTTCTTTTGTACTCAAGGGAAACAAAGCTATGGGAATGTGTAATATTGTCATGTCAATGTATACTTCTTATGCAAATTTCCTTTTATAGTATCAAGAATTCAGTGTATCAGACAACAATCAGCCAGCGTAAGTGGGAGGAACCTGAAAGAAACAACCTCGTTTACCTACCCATCTACCTGGGAAGCATCGTTTGAAATACATGTCGATGGGACTGACGAGGATATCAAAGCAGCGAGGATCGGAAAAGCAAGACAAGCTGTCATCACACTCATCATGTCTGTGTGGAGGTCAACAGCCCTACTCAGCATGAAAATGAAAATAAAATCCGGATTTTTAACTACAATGTGAAGTCAGTGCTACTCACTATACGGATCAGATACTTGGCGCCGCGTCATGAATAGCACCTCAAACAAACTACAGACCTTCATCAATAGCTGTCTTCCCTCAACACCTTGCTCAAGATCAGATGGCCTGCCAGAAAAGATCAGCGAAAGAGTGGGATCTCTGGCAATGAGCGAACCAACTCAGCAGGAACTGATTGTGCAACATATAAGCAGGAAGAAATGGAGGTGGATTGGATTGGCCATACTCTGCGGAAACAAACCATCAAGTGACATCATTAGACAAGCCATCGCTCGAGTGGAACCCTACCGACTGGGAAGCGGCGAGTTGGTCGTCAGTGCGAGGGGTTGACTTGGAGGAGGTGATGTGAAGAGGAGATGAAAGCATGTGGTCAGACTTGGAGCCAGGTGAAAACGTTGACAGAGAACCGAACGCAATGGAGACGTTTGGCTGAAGCCCTATGTTCCTCTAGGAATTAAAGGAAATAATAATATAATAATAATATTATGATTATTATTAATTCCTTCACGTTCCCAATGGAACACAGTGCTTCACGCTAGAGGCAGTGTTTATTTTTACAGGGTGGGGTTGCTAGCCTCATGCTCAACCTTTCCTCTTTATCAGCGCTTTTATTTCTGGCTTAGCGAGGTAAAGGAGTGCGTCGGTGGCCGGGGATCGAACTCCGGACCATGTGCATGGTCGGCAAGCTTCCTAACCGCTGTACCACCGACACATCGGCGTATTCTAATGTCAGTATTTAACACAAGTAAGCACCAGCAAGAGAACACACTGAGCTGAGTTCACATATCCATTCTACCACTGATTTTCCCTTCTAACTACTACTTACTACTTACACACACACACACATTGAAATGATTTAACAGTTTACTTAGTTTACTACTTACTGTACATCTATTAAAAAACTTCCTGTCTGATAGGAAACTATTGATCATTTTAGTCAAATTTACTCACCTATATATATACGCATAATTGCTAAAAGTAAACTAAGTTATTCTATAAATTTAATAACATAAGGACCAACTGAAATGATTGAGAATACGAGTTATTGATCTTCTTTGTAGTTAATGAATATTATTATTATTATCTGAAATAAATCGATGCATATGGCGATATAGAAGAAGGTGGATTTGTGTCATAGACACTCATGAAGATTAAAAAAAATTTGGTAGGTAGACGCAACGAACTGAAAGAAAAACAAAACACCTGGAAAAATGATGGAAGAAATGAAACAGAAATATTTTCGGCTTTTCGATGCATATGGTGAGAGCTTCCACAGTACAAAGAAGTCGGAAACACACCGCTTTTGATAGATTTTTATCTACTTGGTAAATGACTTTAAATGATGAGTTAGTTGAGATTCTTTGATAAGTATTGACGTGGTGTTCAGTTATTGCTCTTCGGATTGAACCAGTGCCTCCTCTTTGCAGCCATGCTGGATGATTTTCTCTAACACGTCTTGATAAGACCCGCATAGAACGACCTATGTACCTAGCTCCATAAGAGCAGGTGAACTGATATATGCACAATGAAGTGTGTCATATGATGTGGAAGTTTGTCCTTCCCCGTTGCTCCGAAAAAGTGGACGGCTAGAGAATATCACTCTTAGAGTTGCTGCCGGAAAGTTCTCCTTCAGGGAATTGGAGATTCTCCTTTTAGGGAATTCTACTGCTAGGTCTCCCCTGAGTTCCAGATTCGAATAAAGTGTTTTCTTTTGCACTGAAGTGTATTCTTCTCTTTTTGGCCTTGGTTTCATGTTCTTCTCCATGAAACGCGATGGGTATGCATTTTGAACCAGGATGCTTTTGAGAAACAAGAGCTCTTCTTCTAAACATTCCTCACTACAAATTCTTCTGGTGCGGCGGATTAGTGAGATGATGAGAGCTCTTTTACGGCTGATAGGTATTCAACTGTAGAAGAGGCACTGGTTCAATCAGAAGCGCAATAACTGGATATCTCGTCAATACCTGCCACAGAATCTCAACTAGCTCATCATTTAGAGTCATTTACAAAGTAGGTAAAAATCTACCAAAGGCGGTGTGCTTCCGACTTCTTTGTACTGCAGAAGCTTTCGCCATATGCATCGAAAAGCCGGAGCTATGTGTTCAAAAGAAACTAGTCCATCCTTTACAACTACCATGGACCTAGTTCGGTATGTTCCCTTATCCTTCAGCTTTTTGTTTTGTTCTCTGTGTGTGTGTGTAATTTTCCCTCTTGGTCTTCATTCAATTCATTCCATTTTTTCAGTTATAAAGTCAGTTATTTTAGGTTTGTTTCCGTGCTCCTCCTGATCACACTTATAATCCGTTTAGAAATATTTTCAACGTATTACATAAAAATGGATCTACCTTTCCCCCAAAGATGATCACAATTCTTATTTTTATGGCTAATGTCTATAAAGGCAAAGGTGATTCTAAGTACGCTCTAAATGTTTCGCGCATTGTCTTTTTGAGTGAATATAAGGAGTATTCGATTACTCTAAACTATAGCGACCCAAAACGAAACTACTGAATGAAGACCTTGACAAATCCCTATCAACCAATCAGATTGGTCCTAGGTAAAAGTGCGTAACTTATAAAAATACCCATTTATATAAAAGTAATGCATTGTTTAAAAAAAAATATATTTACATATGTTCCAAGAAAACCCCACAATTTATCATAGGGGTCCTCACTCATAGTTAGGTGAAATCAGTTCCGAGATAACTGTGTAAATCATCGCGCTTCTTCACCCATTCACTGTTTTGATCCTCTTTTCTTGGTGATTCCAGAAACTTTTGATGGAGTTTGTGTGTGAGTGTCCCATAGAAACGATTAATGAAATCATCTATACGATTGACGATGTTGTGAATATAGCCGAGGGATGAAAGTCCTCTGTTGCTACTCCACTGGTATGTGTAAATTGTTGTGCCAGGTAGGACTGAAAGTTGGATATTAGGTAATAAAACATTTACACTATGAGAATAGGAATCGTGTGGATGTATCCTTTCCAAAGGGTGGTGCTAGTGTATTCCCAAAACCTAGTACTGTTGATCAGCACTTAAATCCACCGTTTCCTCCCCTCCTATGAGCCTGTTATCCACATAGTACTTAAACATTAGATCTAGATGAAATTTGCTACGTACTTCGTGTCCAGCATCCACCATTGCACTTATATATATAACGGACTAATCTAGTCTGTTTGTCTGTTTTCGACATAGAACTTTACACCGATGTGCAGCAGTTCAAGTCAGCTAACATTTCCCGTCGAGGAAGACGATGATCAGGCATTTGTAGCACATGTCCTAACCATCTCAGTCGATGTAACTTCACACCCTCGTCGATTGATTTCCCCTCCTTACCTAGAACTCGGTCGAAGCCTCACCTTAATATTGCTCACCTTATTATACCACTTCACACGGGAGATAAAGCGCAGGCACCTGTGATCAGAGAGAGCTTTCCAACCTTTTCATGTCTTCCACTCTCAATGGCCAGGTCTCACAGCCAATCTAGACTAATCAACATCGGTAAGGCAAGATACACACACCTTAATCAATCTGAAATCGGTTTGTAAATCTTCTGCACTCAGCGTTAGAAAAAAAAACAAGATTCAGATTTTCAACACCAATGTGAAGTCAGTCATTCGCCTCTTCTATATGGTTCAGAAACTTACACTGGGCGGGGGAGGGGGGCACGGAAAGCGTTTCCAACAGCCTACTGTGGACTTTTATCAACAGCTGCCTTCGCCAGTTCCATATCGAGTATCAAATGGTCGGAAAGAATTATTGTCGAGAAATTATGGGAACAAAGTAACCAGGAATCTATTGTTCAACAAATATATGTAGGAGAAAATGGATTGGGCATACTTTGAGGAGGGCGCCGAATGATATCGCACTTGAGTGGAACCCGAACGGAGACAATCAGTGTGGGTCGTCTATGCCAGGGTGACATGGAAGAGATCGTGCAAAGAGGAGATGAGAGATTATAGGCAGTTGTGGGCTCAAATGAAACGGGCAGCAGAGAGTAGAACAAAGTGGAGATGTGTTTCTGAATTCATATGTTCTGTTAGGAACCTAAGGGAATAATCATAGTTTAATCTGACTGGTAACTCATAGTTGCTTATCCGTTCATTCAGGTAGTTTCGTTTTGAAATGCTATAGTTTATAGTTTTAAGAAAAGACTTTGACAGTTTCGAAACTTCACTTGGTTACTGTAGTCTACAGCAGGTATTGTTTTGATGTCATATATAAATTCTGATACTTAATAATGAGGATGTTCCGTTGGATGCTGACGTGTACTTTTTACATATGGATATTGTTTCCAGCCTGATCACGAACCGACTTCAGTTAGAGAGTCATTGGAAAACCAGAAAGAACTGAATGCCTGTTTCCTTCTTGCTTGGAACGTCTCAGAAATAGGCATCGTGTGAACCAACAGCTAGAGTTCGAACCTTGAACCTTCAGGTTACTAGCCGCGAGCCTGTTGACAGTTCAGCTACCTGGACGGAATCCGACTGCCTGTCAGCTCTAACTTTTTAACAGTTCGCGGTACTTAGTGTGGCTAACAACCAGCTAATTTCATCAGTGAGTATCATATCCTAATATCCAACAGGATGCATCTCACTAGAGCAGGCAACTGAATCGTATAGTGATCCACCAGGGAGCACTAGACTAATTTTGCAAGGATTTGACTGATTTCAGTTTTCAGCATGAATAGGCTTCAGTTACAGAAATTCCCACTAATCAATATTATTCTTACACAATAAGCCTCCATCTGACCTCAGCATGATTCACTAACCGACTGCTCACCTGAGTATTAAGGCGAAGGGTTCTCACTGTTAATTAATCAACCAATCAATCAGTTAGTGACTTAATTCGAAGTCTGATCATCGAAAAATTGACTATTCTTCTCGTAAGAGGCTGAGACGAGTGTGTTTGGTTCTCCTGAAAAACAGTATTTAAATAGCCAGCTGGTCAGCCAATGGGTGTATTATTGTGTAATATTGTCCGTCGCAGAGGAGTTGGTTCTCATGGCCTAATTACAGTCTAGTGGATAACGCTTTAGCGTCTGAAAGGCTTTGTAATGATTTCTAGTGTTATTTGGATTACTCTGAGTCACCCAGTGGGGAATTCAGGTACATCTGCTTGACAAGTCTCAAATAGGACGAATTGTGCCTCCTTAATTCCACTGCTAGTCACCATCCATCAAATCACTTCAAGTTAATTCTCAGATGTAGTCGAAATATCTTTACAAGAAACCAACATGTCAACCTGAGGCCAAGTAATTCGGTCGAATCAGTCGATGGGAAAGTTCAAAGTGAATCAAATAGCGTTGATATTAGTTATAAAAAAGTGGCTTAGTCTACTGGTTCGTCAGTAATCTGAGTGACAGCTAATACAATTTCAAACAGACTCATTTTAGAAGTTAAAAATGCCGGTTTTTGAGATGATTGCCAATTGTTTACTACTAATCGTCCTCAAATATCCATTGAAAAGAGAAATTATATTTCTTTATCAGTAACAGTGGATAAGTCTGCCACATTTAACCGCATGGTTGCGAGTCTCCGAGATATGAGAAATGATTCTTGGCTTATGTCACACTTCTTGTTATGATTGTTTTGAACAGAAGTTCATCTTTTGTATTTAACTCTAAACAAGTTAAATTCTTCAACTGGCAATAAATAACACTTACCAAGGACAATCGAACTGATGCTTCAATTTGATAGTTACACATTACACTCTGAAATCGTTAAGAAGATCTGCAGAACACTCAGCTTAAGGAACAAAATCTGAACTTTTAAAATTAGTGTCAAGTCAGAGACTTGGTGTGTGTGTGTGTCACGTAAAGCATTCCAAGTAGGATGCTGTAGGTATGCATCAATAGCTGCCTTTGTTACCTCGATAGTGAACATCAGATGACTTGCCAAAAATGATAAGCGTCAAGGAACTGTGGCAGACAGTGAACCAGCCAACAACCTACTACCCAACAAACATGTTCAAGGAAATGAAGATGGATTGAACATACTCTGAGAAGATCGTTGAGTGCCATCGCACGCTGAGAAAGACGCTGAGTCGTACCAGAATAGAAAATAGGGAGTTGGCATAGATCAGAGGGTGATATGGAGGGGATCCTTCGAGGAAGAAGTAAAAGAAGATATTTGAACGAAGCAAGAACTACAGTTTTAGCAGATTAAAATGGTATCATCTTTTATTTCGTTGCCTTCTCGTCAGCTCGGCTGCTTACAGGCCAAAGGCATTCTTAAATATATCTACAAAAACAATTTTAACATACTTGCACAGAATCATGCTTCACAATTACTCAGATTATTCAGTGATGCACATACCAATATTGAGTTTACTATGGAATATGAAAGTGAAGGAAAGTTTCACTTCCTCGACACCGCCATGGAACGCCTAGAAGACGGTAGTCTTCAAAAGTCAGTTTATCGAAAGCCTACATGGAAAGGACAAAACTTATATTTTAATACCTTTTGTCCAAATAGCTTTAAATACGGACTAGTCAAGACTCTGTAATCTGTAGAGAGCGAGGAGAATATACTCTATAGAGAAATTAGAGAAGAATTTGAGTTCCTTGAAAAGATAGTGAATAGCAGTGGGTACCCTCAAAGGTTCATCAACAAGTATGGAAGATCTGAAGTCACAAATGTAAAATAAATCACAGTGGGTAAAAGCCGATCTACATTCAACTTGATTTTAAAGGTGAAAATATTGCAGCAATTGTCAACAGAAGATTGAGGACGTCACTAGCCATAGCCTATCCTGAAGCTAAGCTCATCTCCGTCTATAGAACAACTTGCTCTTCTCTGGTGCAATCGAAAATCGGTAGATATCCTTCTCGTGTTAACTCCAACTGCATACGCAAATTTACATGTATGTGGGGGAGCAGTTACATTGGAAGGACAGAAAAAAGAAGGGCATATCTACGATTTTCTGAACACGTACCAAAAAGCTTATGTCTACAGCTGGGAACAAATGCTTTAAGCAGTGCCATCACCAGGCATCTCCTTGACACGGGTCATGAGGTGGACGTCGAAAAGTCGTTCAAAACTATCAATAGGCAAAAGAGCTCAATTTTCCTTAAGTTTTCCGAAGCAATCTCCATCAAATGCCTGAAGCAGTATATATTCAGAAAGAAGAGGCTATCAGTCTCTCTTTGCCCCGTCTGGTAACTGGATATTTCCATCTGTCTTTCATCTGAGTGCGTAATGCTGAAAATTTTCCATTGTGTATGATTATTATTGTTCGGAATAGTGTTTAATATTTCATATATATGTATATATTTTATTAGTGTGTACGTATATTGATCGATTGACTTTTGTTTAAAATGAACTCTGTGCAAGTATGTTAAAATTGTTTCTGTAGATATATTTAAGAATGTCTTTGCCCTGTGAGCAACTGACGAGAAGGCAACGAAATAAACGATGGTACCAGTTTATTCTGCTAAAACTGTAGTTCTTGCTCTGTTCAAATTCTTTAAGGGGAATAAATGTTTGAAATATAAAAGGCGATAGTCAGTCATTAAGCTGGCTGAAAATCATAGCACAGAACAGAATGAAATGACAATGAGCTGCTGAAGCACTAGGTACCACTTGGAACCCGTGGGAATAATAATAATAAATTAAGACAGTGCCAGGCTTTTGTCGCGAAAAATAAGTTATGTGATATCTCAAATCTCCTGAAATTGAAACCATTTAATTCTACTGTTCTATTTATTAAGTATTTCACAATGAAGAAGTTGTTGGCTTCTAGGGTTCATTTCATACAAGCTAACAATGAATGACTGATTCACTACTCACTAGTGAATATCTATAAGATGAATTTTCAAACAAGAACACATGATGGGTGGGCCCCCCCATGAAGTGGGGTGTGAGGACAGCTGCTCCCTGATGGCATTGTCTGGTGGTGATACTGTATATCATGAACTGGTAAAAGTTTAAATGGTAGTTTGCTCACCTTATAACTTGCAAGGCCATAATCTCGACCTTTAATGGCGTCATGAGTGCACATTACTGAAGAGTCCCGGGTTAGAATGAAACAGCTATCAGTGTTACCTGGTTTTCAATGGTTCTCTAACAGTAGTCTGTTCTTTAGGGAATTTAGCGTGATACTGACTGATTTTTCTAGCATAGTCAGCTACTTACTTACACTAAAATATGCTGCCATACTGTGCAATATTACATTCAGTAAGGTGACACGTAACTTAATTAAATCATTGGCCAGTTAATTTTTGTTTATCCAGTGTAATACAGTGAATTTTACAGTTAACGCTTATGTATTTCAAGTTTCTTCGTGGATTGATATCAGTTGGGGAATCACTGAGAAGTCCAGGGAGTACTGAACAGGCGTTTCGTCCTAATAGTTTGGAGCTCATCGGAAGTACAGCACCCCCAAGGGTTCCAATCCGGGACCTTCCGATTACAACGTCAGCAAGTTCATAGACTGTTCAGCCTCTGGGACCCGATTCAGTGGCTCATGAATTCTAAATTCTATCAATTCGTGATTTTAGTGAGACCATCAGCCCCAAAATCAGGACGAAACAGCTGTCAGTACTCCTTGTGGTTTTCAATGGTATATACATCAATCCATGATAAAATCAAAAATCTCTAAAGACAACTCTCGAAAACTTACGTATTTCTTACACGGTTTTCGACAGATCGCCTTACATTTACTGACGTTTAACATGGAAATAGATTGTAGCCTGATACGCCTCAAATTTAGGAAGACTAGGCTTAATGAGACATTAGATGGTTGGAGGCAATCGGTCACAGGAAGCCTTCGACCTAGGTTTCGGGCTAGTTGGCACTCACCGTTAGCAAGGCGTATCTGCAACCTTGAAGGAACTCATGTTCTTTCTGAGATTCGACCCGCGTCACCCAGTGCTGCAGTCAGGGACGTTACAACTGAGCTATTCGGGCTGGCTCGCGATTGACCTCCTGTAGGCTGTAGTGGATATTTTGATTTGACACTAGTAACTAGTGTGATGTGTCTAGTTCTCCTTGGTGCAGACTGAATTCTATCAGTCAGGTAACGTCTCTGACTGCAGCACTGGGTGACGCGGGTTCGAATCTCAGAAAGAACATGAGTTCCTTCAAGGTTGCATATACGCCTTGCTAACTGGTGAGTGCCAACTAGCACGAAACCTAGGTCGAAGGCTTCCTGTGGCCGATTGCCTTCAACCATCTAATATCATCAAATCAATGTGCGCTGTGATGGCGAGCTACCTAGAATGGTGACCACATTACAACCTGACTGACAGAATTTAGTCTGCACTAAAGAGAGGACTAGGCACATCACACTAGTTACTAATGTCAAATCAAAATAAATGACACATTATCCATCACTACTTTTGTGTAAGATAATGTAAAAGGTGTAGGTGTCAAATCAGTCCTCCCAAGTAATTTGTGACAACTTAGGTGGTTTGATTTGATCTGGTTCTCCGAACTGAGCTTAAGTGAGTACACGGCTGATGAGGTCAGCTTCAAATGAGCAGAACGAGTGTCTAAAGTTTAGATCACTGTAAACTTAATATCCAGAATAAAGTTATTAATATTATTACTATTACTACTCCAGCTTAGAATTACACAATTATCATAATGTATAACTTCTGTTCTTATAACGATGAGGTAATTTGGCTCATGAAATTTATAATTTCTAATCATCTACACTTCGAATTATAAAAAATAATTTAATCTGGTTCTCACTAGTGACTGGCCCTATTCAGATAGGTAGTTACGTGGGTTCTGGTGGGAAGTCGTGACCAGTAGGGTGCAGCAAGTCGGGTGTGAGGACAAATACTCTCCAGGGATGACACTGGTTGGTGGTCGCTCTACATTGTGAGTTGGCAGGAGTTGAAATTCATGAACTAGCCACTGGATCTGGTCCCAACTAATTAATGGTCTACCAGTTCGCCTCATAACCAGAAGGTCAGGGGCTGGAACCCTGACAGTGATTGTGTATTGTGTAGAGTCCCAAACTGGGACGAAACAGTCAGCTATCCAGTACTCCCTGGTGGGGTTTACAATGTTTCTGTATCCGATGTCAGTTCACGGTGAAAATCCTGTTGTGGTGATAGCTAGCTGCAAGCCAAAAACCGTAGACGGCAATTTACGCCAATGTTACGTCCTTAATCGGGGTCATGGGAAAAAAAACATTGACAAAGCCCGACGCCGATATGGATGACCTGTCGGAGGACGCGTTGTCCAGGTCGAGTTATCGCAGCAGAGCGTGGTTGACTGAGGAGACAGTCTCCACGTGCCGACCGGGCTGTCACATGGCCACTACTCACAGGCGCTATCCAGCTACCTCATCACCTGGTGACTTCTGCGGGCTGGATTTCCCCCGGGCCTGTGCACCCCTCGTTAGTCGACCTGGACAACCCGTCCTCCGACAGGTCATCCACAGCAGTGCCGTACTTTGTTATTGTTTTTTTCACAACCGCGATTCGGGACACAACGTTGACGTAAATTGCTGTCTACGGTTTTTGGCTTGCAGCTAGCTCTTACCAGACTGTAACCCATCAAATCAAATCCCTGAAAACCAACACTTGAATATAAGAAATTAGGCTGAGTGGAAATTTCATCTGTGATAAGTAAGCTATCTTTCCCACAATTAATGCATTATCTTCTACCTACCTATTCGTTTTTATTATTTTTATTTTACTGCTTTACGTTCCCTGTGAAAGAAACATTGGGCTTCAAGCCGAGGCTGTGAAGTCTCGTTAACAATGGGCCTAACCTTCCCCCTTTACCGGACTTACTACAGGCTTAGCTAGCTAGGTTTAGGAATGCGCCGGCCTAGGATCGAACCCTGGACCACGTTAGGCGTGGTTGACGAGTATTCCGCCAGTGAACAACCGATGCACATTTACCTACCTACCTACCTACCCGTTTCTTTTTAGAGTATTCAAAACAGTTGCCTATTCATCACAACAGAGTAACACTCGTTCTTCGCTTTTATACAATTTTCATACTAGGTGTGAACAGTTGAGGGGAAGAGAGGGATGATTCATATTAGTAGTATTAGTAGTAGACAATTGTATACTTGCGCATACTTATAATCAAACACCTAAATTATTTTCCATCGCGTTAACTAATAGTAGTGTGTCCTCGTAGCAGGAATTAAAACACTTACTTATCATCCTAATTTCCTATAAAAAATTGTTTTTCTTCCCTCACAGTTATATTTCACTCCTCAATCGCATGGATAGGTAGGTGTGAAAAGGGACAATAGAAAACAAACAAACAAACAAACAATCCAGTCTTCACTTGTTAGTTATTTGTTTTCACACGATAAAAGGGTGTGAATTGTTGTAGGCAATATTAATAGTCTTAATAATAATAACGACAACGCGATATAGAGAAAAAGTTCTATTTACTAGGGTGTGTGTGTGTGTGAATGAATGGATGAATAACAAGCCTTCATGAATAATTCATTGAACCAATAGAATAATTCATAATGTGAATATACCTACAATTTTTAGCGTTTATAAAGGTGTGAAAAATGCGCGCACGTGTACAGACAAAGAGTTAAACCCATTAAAAAATTAGGATAGACTGAAATATTTATTTTTATAGTTACTAATTGATATAGAATTTTAATTATCACCCTTTTACGTTTAACATAGGGCGACAAAAAAAGAGACAGTGGGACACAGAATGATTCGTACTAATTTCTAGTGATTTTTATGAATGTGGTTATCTGCTTAGATTAATCATCAATAATTATACATCTCCTTCAACAGTTGTACGATAATGCTGTACTGCATGTCAAGTAATCTACAACGGGAAACTTACCAAATCCTTTGAAGTGAAGACGGGAGTAAGACAAGACTGGTTGGTTGCCTACTATCTCCAATGTTTTTCCTGATTGTGATAGATTGGATAATGCGACAGACAGCGGTGGGCAACTAGGAGATACACATAAAATGGACTCACACAAAAAACTTTGAGGATCTGGACATCACCGATGATATATGTCTGATTTCCCACAAACTAGAAGATATGCAAGTGAAAAGCAATAAGTTGGTGATAGAAGAAGCATCCAGAGAAGATAGGAATTCAGGTGGACATAGAGAAAACAGAGGTGATGAAGATTCCTGGATAACACCAACAGCAATAGCAACAACAACAGACAACAATCAGCCAGCATAAATGGGAGGAACCTGAAAGAAACAACCTCCTTTACCTACCCACCTACCTGGGAAGCATCGTTTGAAATACATGTGAATGGGACTGACGAGGATCGGGGAAGCAAGACAAGCTGTCATCACACTCATCAAGTCTGTGTGGAGGTCAATAGCCCTAGTCAGAATGACAATGAAAACAAGATCCGGATTTTCAACTCCGATGTGAAGTCAGTACTACTCACCACACGGATCAGAGACTTGGCGAGTGATGAAGGCCACTTCGAACAACTACAGACTTTCATCAACATCTGTCTTCGCTCAGTACTCAAGATCAGATCGCCAGAATAGATCAGCAACAGGGATCTCTGGCAATGAGCGAACCAACCAGGAACCAATTTTGCAACAAATGAGCAGGAAGAAATAGAGGTGGATTGGCCATACTCTGAGGAAACCATCAAGTAAGTGACATCACCAGACAAGCCATAGCTTGAGTGGAACCAGGTCGAAAGGGAAGCGGAGAGTTGGTCGTCAGTGCGAGATGGGGTAACTTGGAGGAGGTGATGTGAAGAGGAGATGAACACGTGTGGACACACTTGGAGCCAGGTGAAAACTTTAGCACAGAACCGAACGCAATGGAGAAGTTAGGCTGAAACCCTGTTTCTCTAGGAATTAAAGGAAATTATAATAATACTACCACAAAAACTGAAGATCTCACCGTAGAATTTTCAATATATGCAAATATCTGCGAAAAAGAGAGCTTAGGGCTTTGCATCTCATGGTGCTCGTCATCTGCTGACAGTCTAAAACATGGTGTAAGTTATTATAAATGCAAAATAGATATGACACAATTCAATTCAAAGAGTATATTTATGGAATAAGAGGAATGGAGAACAGATAGCTAATTGTCTAGCATCCACGGTTGACTTATACATAATTTAATGCGGAGTTCGACAGAGAAGGTTGGACGAAATGGCAAGCTGCAGTAAAGTTACAGGATTTTCATCATGAGGTGACATCGGTTAGAAAACCATTGGCAAACTAGCAGATAGTACTGGAAAACTGTTTCGTCAGCCTAGTTCTGGACTCTTCAGCAGTATGGTGAATTGGCAGAAGTTGGAACTCATGGGCTGGCTATTGGATTGGGTTCCAGCTTGTCTTGAAGAAATTATTTTAGGGATTCAGTTATGCCTCACATCTACTATCTTTAAGTTCCAAGGCAAAATATATAGACAAACAGAAGGTGTAGCAATGGGATCACCAATATCCCCTATCCTAGCGGATATATTTTTGGACAGCTGGGAAAATATTGCTCTTAATACATTTAATCCTACTCCAAAAATATGATGGAGATATGTGGATGACACTTTCACAGTGTTAAAAACAGAACATATCTCTAGCTTCTTGACACATATAAACTCACAAGTTGAGGGAATAAAATTCACATTTGAATCAGAAAATGAACAAGGAGAATTAGCTATGTTAGATTGTAAAATAAAAAGAATAGAAGGCAAACTACACACTAGTGTTTATAGAAAACCAACGCATTCTAATAGATATTTAGACTTTAATTCGTCTCATCCTTTAACTGTTAAGGCAGGCTTAGTTAAATGTTTAACAAACCGAGCAGTGGCACTAAGTAGCACAAAAAAAGATCTAAATGATGAATTAAAACAGATAGAAGAAGCGTTGGTGTTGAATAACTATCCTATAAAATTCATTAGGAAGATCATTAAAGGCCAAAAACAAAATAAAAATAATTGTGAAACTAGTAATAATAACATAAATAAGAAAGAATATAAGTCATCCACAGTTATACCATATAAAGAGGGGACATCTGAGACACTACGTAGGATTCTGAATAAAATAGGAATTAGGGTGGCATTCGAACCTACAAACTCACTCAGGGACAAGCTCTGTAGGTTAAAGGACCCAGTTGACCCAATTAGACAAAATAATATTATTTACAAAATACCATGCAATGACTGTGAGGTCAACTACATAGGTCAAACTAGTAGGTCAGGGGTAGTCAGATTGTCAGAGCATAAAAATTTAGCTAAGGTAAGAATGGTTGACCCCGAGAAGATAAGTAATTTAGAAAAAAGCTCAGCAATTGCAATGCATGCGCTAACACACAACCACACAATAGGGTGGGAGAGGGTTAAAATTCTAAAAAGTAATCTAGGTAGGTGGAGAGAGAGGTTGATTACTGAATCCTTGTTCATCGAGTCTACACCCAACACATGCAATAGGAATGACTCGTCACTCATACCTGAAATATGGAAAATACTATTACCAATCAAATCAAGTGAAAATCAAGAGAAAAACAATGGAACTATATAAATGAATTTGGGAAGTCGTATGATTACCTTGATATGATTATGAGCAATAAATTGTGCTCGAAACGTCATCAGTAAACATTACTGTATAACGCTGTGAGACTTTATCAAAATAAAATTTACCCATAATCAAATGACTATATAATCAGATGAAATAGAGAATAAAGACATCCATTTACCAAGAGAGGCAAGGAAAGGCTGATAACTGCCTCTTTGAGAACACATAAATCGAGTTTCATGCGTTTCGTAGACATTGTCGCTTCGGCAAACGTGAGGAGAATCACGCCATTTTGTCCGTTGGTAATTTTAAAGTGTTTTGAGATTTCCACCTTATTACCACTTGGTGTGAAGTCAACGAAATAAATGATGGTACCATATTATTCTGCAGAAACTGTTGTTTTTTGCTTTATTTTATATAGTTTAGTTTGTAAGGGTTAGCTATGTTTTAACGAGTTGACCACGGATTGATGTCAGTTAGAGAACCATTGAAAACCAGGGAGTACTGGACAGCTGCTGTTTCATCCTAGTTTCAACCTAGTTCGAATCCCAGTGGGTGCGAACTGCCGATGATTCACAAACTAGGAAGAAACAGCAGCTGTCCAGTACTCCCTGGTTTTCAATGGTTCTCTAACTGATATCAATCCGTGATCAACTCGTAAAACATAACTAATCCTTACAAACCAAACTATAGGAGATTAATCTGATGCTCGCTAGTGACTTGCTACATGACGGAGTTTCCTGGAGTTCTAGTGAGAAGTCGTGACCAGTGAGGTCCATCCAGATGTCACGTGTGTGGATGGATGTCTCACCAAGGACGATGGTTGGGGTCGCGCTAAATCACGATTTGGTAGAAGTTAGAATTTAGGCACTGGCCATTGAATCGGGTCCCAGTGGCTGAATGGTATACGAGCTCGCTGGCCTTGTAACCAGAAGGTCCTGGGTTAGAATCCCAGTGGGTGCGTACTGCCTAGGGTTCTTGCTTTATTCAAATTCATGAAGGGGAATAAATGTATAAAGAAAGAAAAAAAATCTGTGACGTGACAAAAACACAAAGGAACAGAACAGAGATATCTTGTTACCAGGTCAGGGCGAGATTAATCACACTATCATTCTGTATACAGACATTAGGTTGAAATCGGTTGATCGTGATGGTTTCTGAGAACCAAAATAGTGAGACTTCTGTCTCTCTGTACTCATCTTATTGAATGCCCCGTGTCACTTTCTTGTTTTTTTTTACATGAATACTGTTAAGGATATGCTCAAAAACTTAATTAGTGGATGGTAACTAGCAGTGGAATCCAGGATGCGCGTTTCATCCTATTTGGGACTCGTCTGCCAGCTGAATGTACCTGCATTTCTCAGTGAGTGATGATGTTCCCACCGAGGTTCGAATCCAGTGCCCATAGTTTCAAACGCCAAAGCGTTATTCACTAGACCACTTGCTCAGAAAATTTGATAGACGCTTTCCTCTCAGTCCTTTCTATGTACTTGCTACCACATATGTGTTTGTATGTGAAATGGTACATACTTTTAAAGTTAACATAAACAGGATGCCTATCTACTTTGGAGACTGTATTACTGAGTATTTCGTATCATAAAGAGGAATTAACCTACCAGAGGGGAAAATATTCTTTTCTTCAATGCACTCTTGATTCTTTTTTCTACGCTTTTTAGCGCTTCTTCGCCTTTGTATGCCAAGCAAATAAAAAGTGGGTTTTCGTCAACCCCTCTACAAGTTTCAGTCTTGGTTTTTGATGACGATAACCCCAGTGCCATGATAATTATAGACGTTTTTATAATAACTAGCTTTAATTACATTCATATCTCCATTTACTTTTACTTTGTATGTCTTCCACTCTTCCCTCTTGGAGGTTCTATCACATTGTGTATATAAACCCTGGTTGTGTAGTTTATTGAAAATGTCCGCTATACATATCTCTTGTTCCACAACTCTGCCGTTTGAGTAAAAATAATTTTTTGAAGGGTGCATACTAACTTATTTCATGTTTTAGGCTGTTACCAGCTGATGAAATGCAGTGAGACAAAAAATCCTGAATACTTTTTGTATCATGAAAATATTTCCATTCTCTTTTTGGTCAAACTAATCCAGGGAACTAGTTGTATTCCATGCAAATATCATGAGATCTCTATAAAAAAAAGCAAATCATTTTCCATCATCAGACGGAACTGTCTGACTACGTGGGGATTTTATACTCTGTCGTCAACTACAATTATACAGCCTTCTAAACTAGAGTTTATTTTTAAAAATGTGATGTCTTTTTTTAAATAAATAAAAAAGCACATATACTTGTCAGCTGAGTTGATATTAGAAGCAAAAAAGGGAGGTCAATCTAGGAACTGCCTTTCAATGGCTACGCTTAGATAGAGTACCTTTATGCATCAGTAATTCCTTTCGAGCCATATAGTCCATTCGCTCGATTAATATAGAATTAAGGCTTTTTTAGTGGATGTTAATTATTATTATTGTTTCCTTTAGTTTCTAGAGGAACATAGGGCTTCACCCAAACGTCTCCATTGCGTTCAGTTCTCTTCCAACGTTTTCACCTGGATCCACGTTTGCCCACATGCTTTCACCTCCCCTTCGAATCACCTTCTCCTCCATGTCATCCCACCATCACACTGGACACCAACTCGACACTTTCCATTCGGTTTCCACTCGAGCGATGGCCTGGCGTGTGATGTCAATCACTTGATGGTTTGTTTCCTCAGAGTATGGCCAATCCAATCCACCTCCATTTCTTCCTGTATATTTGTTGTACAAATGGTTCCTGCTGGGTTGGTTGGTTGGTTCGTTTATTGCCAGATATCCCTCCCTGTTGCTGATCTTTTCTGGTAGACCATCTAATCTTCAGTAGCATTGGGCGAAGACATGTGCTGATGAAAGTATGTAGTTTGTTCGAAGTGGTCTTCATGACTCGCCAAGTCTCCCTCTCTCTCATCCGTGTGGTGTAGTAGTAGTGCTGACTTCACATTCGAGTTGAAAATTAGAATGTTATTCTCATTTTCATGCTCAGTGCTGTTGATCTCCTCCACACAGACTTGAGAGCGACCAAAGCTTGACTAGATTTCCTGATCCTCGCTACTTTGATATCCACATCAGTTCCGTTCGCCAGTAGATGAAATGATATCAGTAAACACAGATTATTTACATTCTCTCTCTTACTATGACAGCAATATCATAGCAACATTAGAGAAGCAAAAAGAGGGATCTCATGGTATAGGCAATGAACCCATAGCAGCATGACAATATTTCGAGAAGAAGAAAAGGTCGCACAACCACTTTAATATGCACTAATAATGAATAGTTCGTTGTAAATTCTAGGATTTCCACCTATAACTTGGCATGTTTGCTGGAAATCTCTTCTTTTTTGATTCAATATTTCCTCCGCGTCTGTATTCCAATCTTTCATTTTTTAAAAGTTAGCTAGCATAACTATATCATAGGACATTATGTCATAGCTTTCCTTTGGAGACATGACTTCTCTGGAAGACATCTACAAAGGACTATGGAAACAATAAAATTCAGCACAGAAGAAAAAATTGGAGAAAGAGATTATTTCAGTTTATCAGAGTTACGATAAGTAACTACATAGAGCTTTACAGCGTGCAGATGGCATCCTTTGCAATTAATAGTGTTCTCTGAGCTGGTTGGTTTATTTGCGGAGCTTTCGTCGTCCTTCTTGCTGGACAACATTTTCGGCACAAGTTTTAGCATAAAGTGAAATGATTTAAATTTTCCATGAATGGTAGAGTTGCGTCTCCTAGCAACCACCTTTACATCTGCATTGATCATTTTCTATTGACTTGGGTTTTAAACCTTCCGGTCACATGATTTACCTTTTATTAGTTGGTATATTTGGTTTGTATTAATTAACGTGTTTGTTAATTACACATTCATTTGAGCGCCAACCAGGCTTCTAGAAATTCCTTGACTCCACTTTTGGTGGTGTTTCCTCTGTCTAAGATTTCGACATTATCCCAGTTATCAAACTGATGTCCATAATTACCTATATGCATTGATATGAAACCGGAATATACGTCGTGTCTTTTTACAGCTGATTTGTGTTCCTGGATTCTGATTCGAAATGGGGACGTCCACTTCGGCCTATGTAATGTTTGTTACAGGTCATGCAATTTATTTTGTAATTGGTATTAATTTTATCTCCTTTTTCTGTTGGATGTGTCTATTGGTTTGCACAATATCGAATTAGGCTATTTGACTGGCTTGTGTTCTATATCTATATCAAACGGTTTCAGTATTCTAACTGTTATTTCACAGATATTTCTCATGTATGGTAGGATGAATTTTCTTGTGGTCTTTGATGATCGTTCCTTGTTGGTGTAGTGATTCGATTTGAAACACTTTTTGATGAAATTTTGTGGATAATTATTCTTTTTGAAGACTGTTTGTAGGTATTTCTCTTCCATTCTTCTCAACTCTGGAGTGCTACAGTGTGTTTGAACCCTGTTGTGAACAATGTCTGCACACAGTTTCTCTTGTGAGTGAGTAATTCGATTATTGCTATTATAGTTGAGTATTTGATCCGTGTGCGTCGATTTTCTACATACTTGTGTTTCTAAATTACCCGTGTTATTTTTCCTGATTGAGACATTTAGAAATGGGATTTTGTTATCTAATTCTTCTTCTCTTGCTGTGAATTTGATGTCTTCAAATATGTTGTTTATTAATTTATGGGTATATTCTAAATCATTTCTTTTGATTATTAAAAATGTATCATCAACGTAACGTACCTGTCCAGATTTTCGGTTTAATTATAGTTGGTAGAACTATTGATTCTAATCTTTGCATGACGGCTTCAGCTATCCATTCTGATATGGGCGATGATCTCATTGGTGTTCCTTTTATCTGTTCATATATTTGAGTATTGAATTGGAAGTATGTTGTAAGGCATAATTCTCTATGAGTTCTACCCAAGTTGAACATTGCGTCTTTATGTTTTCATCACTACAGAGTAACTGTTGCATAGTTTCTGGTGCTAGTTTTGGACTAATTGAAGTATATAATGCTGTGACATTAAAGGACACCATTATTTTACTGTCATCTACTCGTATGTATTTAATTTTCTCTAAAAACTGGATTGATGAATTGATAGAATGGTCGCATGATTCTGTTAGGTAATTTAATTTCCTGAATAGTTCTTTAGATAGATTATATGTTGGTGTTCCTGGAAACGAAATGACTGGTAGTAATGGAATGTAGGGGAACGGCATCCTTATTTTGTATCTTAGTATTTCTTCTTGTATTCAGTAATGCTCTTCATATTACATATTCCTTTCATATTCGTTATTTTCTTGATTCGTAGAATCTTAACCGACTGACTACTATTTTTTCCTGAGTTTAATCAGTATCACGATAATTATAAGCGTTTTTATAATAAGTAGCTTTAATTCCAGTCATATTTCTATTTAAAGATTGCTAAGATTACATTCCTATTCAGTTTATAGACATTTCATTCCCAGAAACTTCCAGTTGTAATATGTTTTTTTTCTGCTGACGTCTTCTTCTCAAAATTAAATAGCTAATCTACGTCCTAATTTGTAGAAGCTTTATTGCTCCGCTGGTAATCTTCAAGAATTTAGTCAACCTTCAAAAAATTGTTGTGCCCTTCATTTTCATTATTCTACTACCAATTATGTTGCTTAAAAATCCCCACTGAGTCAATATCTAAGAAAAGGCGTTCAGCGAAGAGTTACTCTTCCCAGTGATTTCATTTTTCAAGCTGTACGATATATATATATATATATATATATTGCTACCTCCTTAGGAAGAACCCACGTTGAACGACTGATATATCTAGCTTCATTTGAACAAATGGACAGATTTATAAGAATAAAACTGGTTGCAAACTAATAATCTATCGAAGAAAACAAACACTTCTCAACGCAGTTGTAACCAACCAATGTTCTTTACTGGGAGGTTGAAATCTTATAGTCCCGAACGTTTGATATCCACATTATTTCCGTCCTCCTGTAATTAAAATGATGCTTAATAAAATTAACATTACTCTTAGATGTTGTCAGTTGGTATTTGTCGTCAGTTTTCTGTAGTGGTAATAAGAGACAAGGTGGTAGAGTTAGTAAGGAAAACGAGGGTGGTAAAACAGAGAGAGTGTTCTCTGCCTCCCGATAGGTGGAGGGAAAAAAGCGGGGCAACAAAAATGCCCAATAAACACAAATGTTACACAAAAGGGTATCGCGGGGCCGGGGAAAATATGTGGAAAATGTGACATGGCTCAAAATCGTTCTCAGTGGCGCAGATGCATCCACTCCTTGTGACTTATGATCTCTAATGAAACTGTTTTGTTTTTCTTTATTACTCCTTTGTCTCACACCTCTGCTCACTGTTTCTATTATGCTTTTCTTGTACTTTCTTCTCTCGCTTCGCGTGCTACACGGAGTGTGGCGACTTGAACTTCCGCACATTTGTGCAAAGTTCTATGTCGAAAACAGACAGACAGACAGAGATTTGTCGTCAGTGTAGTGCTACTTGACTTAGTTATCATAATGCATCAATGGATTTCAATGATAATGCTTAGGACTACACAGCTACAGTAATCATCATACCACCAGTAATCTGTGTTAAATGAATATATATGTATATATTCTAGTTGGAAACTTGAGCAAACCTGTATGGCATAGAATCATATTCGTGACTTGTAAATCATATAGTTCGAGGGGAAGTTTCACTAATGCTTTTTACAGAAACTAAAGTTATTCAAACTACAATATGTGCAACCTGTGTGATGCCATAAATGGAAATCACGAAAGAAGGGATAATGCATAATGTTTTAGACTTTTAATTGATATGCGTATCTGGAAACCACCTACTTCGACCAGTTCTGCTTCAGCTAGCCAGCAGACATGTGATGCTTGAAGTGCAGTCTAATTAGAAAGAGAAACCATCATCTTATCTATCGACTGAAAGATTTCCACCAAGCATATTAAAATGGAGCACAACGATACATTATGGAAAAGAATTACTCTTCCTCAATTATAAAATGGTTGTGAAGAAAAATCCTTCACCTGATTTACAAAGACAACATATGGGAATACTTAAATATTCGTGCTACTAGCAGATTCAATGTACTACTCAATAAAATTAGTTCTGAAGGTGTCAGTGAGTCTGGTGATGAAACGTTTAACATCAGATGTAAAAGTTGTGAGAACAATAGACAATTCTATGGTAATTATTATAGTTTACTGGAAAACATTTCTCATTTGATCAGATCACACTGTCATGACACAGTGAATAAAACCTCGTAGATAGTATGAGATGAAAATAGAGAAAGCATATATATACATACATATATATCGTCGTTTCAACTACAGTTAGTCGGCACGTAGGAGGATGTCGAAGATGGACGGCTGCTGGTTACTCTGAATTCAGTGTAGATATCCACTGCACTCAGCACAAAGAGTAACATGAGAATTTGTGGAACTAATATCAGATTGGCGCCTTTATATAAGTCAGAGGCTTGATACGCGACCTCCTTTGGAAAAATCCATGTTTAACAACTGATATATCTAGCTTCATTTGAACAGATGGACAGACTTATAATCATAAAAGTCAAATTCAGCAAGGAAAATTCTCTTTGTCAACGAAATCATCTTCAGAGGCTGTACAGTCGTATTTATACTTACAAAAATATATATAGTGGGCTATTATTGAGTAATAGGGATGGAGGTGACATAATTGATGTAATTAATCATAAGTGGCTTTAGAGGTGAAAATTAAAAGTTGTAAATTACATGGTACTCAACGGAACAAAGATAGGAGTTAGGAAAGGTTAAAATTGCTCTTGAGTGAGAATAAAGTTATTAGAGTGTCAATTTAACAAGTGTGAAGAGGGTGTGAAAATATACAAAAGGAGCATATGAAATTGATAATAGTGAATTATTTATTGAAACAAAAGAAAACTAAAAGTAAAAAGAAAAAAAATCGAAATTTTTTGCGTGGAACGATTAGTGAAGAGGTTAAGACCAAGGTCGAATAAGAGACTGGACACACTTTTTCTGTATACAGAGTTCAGGGTTGTATTGATGTATTGCCAGCGCCTCCGCCATACACAAAAGCCGAAACCTGACGTCCTTTTCACCATTTGGCTTCACCTTGTAGATGATGTTGAAAGACGACTCTGGTGGAACTGTGTGGCTTGAGCTCACCAGGTACTCGAGAATTGAGATAGTAACTGTCTTGCATTGTCTTTTTGCTAACCATACCGGGTAATGTTCAGAGATGCGTTTGGAAAATGTGCGCTCAATTGTGTGCTCGGCCAATATAACTAGCTCCACACGAACGAGGTGAATTTATAAACACACATTGAAGTGGCCAGTCGAAAGCGGCAGTTTATCCTTCACACATCCATTGATCATTTGTCGGCTGTAGAAATTGATACATAGCTCTCAGCCATAAAGAAGGCTTTCCTCAGTGATCTGCATAGGCGATTCTTCAGGATCTCAGCTGCGGTATCACCTTTAAATTCAACACTCATAAATAGCAGTTTCTCCGGCACCGTGTGGATTCTTTCAGGATTTTCCCTTAACTTCATGTTTTTCTCGATAAATCTTGGAGGATATCCATTCTCTATGAGGACTTGTGGTTGAAAACTAATAATTCATTGAAGAGCACAATTCTCAACGCATTTGTAACTAATCAATATTCTTTACTGGGAAGTTGAAACCTTATAGTCCTGCAGATTAACAACTGGATCTACATTGAAGTTGAGGTTCATATATATTGCGATCTATTGGCTACGGATGATAACTGACATCTAGAACCTTTTTGAGTTGCTTGTTTTATATCCAGTATCTGATGCTTTGTAGTCCGTTGCTAGTGGCAACTGCAAACATGTCCACTACTTTAATAGCCAGTCAGTTGTTAAGAGTACAATATGCGAGTGTTTATTAAAAAAGATTAGCTAATACAGAAAACAATCACTGCCTTCTAGTGCCTTTCAAATCTCTGAAAATTATAATCATTATATATTTACATTTTTGTTGACAAGTTTTTGACAGTTTCAAAATGTGTTCACATGTTCACACGTGTATTTTGATGTATTCATAAGTGAATTTAAATACATATATATATATATATATATATATATATTTGTCACACTACGATTAGCAATTCAAATTTAGAATTTAATCAAAATAAATCACTAAATCTGTGAAGTGAAAAACACAAATAAGTCTCTTCAAGTGTTGGTTTGTAGGGATTTGATTGTTTACATGATTTCATCATGAGCTGATATTAGTTAAAGAACCATTGAAAAGACAGCTGGGAGTACTGGACAGCTGTTTCCTTTGTCCTAGTTTGGGACTCTTCATCAGTACGCACCCGTAAGTAAGTCTCTTGATCGCTTACTAACTAAGATGTTATCATCAAGGATATCGATATCTGAAAATATCGATTTATATCACAGAAATCATATCATAAATTCACAATATGTATAGATGTTGGAAGGGTTAGAATTTAGAATTCCATGGGGAGGGGGCACTGAACTCCAACCCAAATGGCTGAATGATGAATGATGTTTGCCTCGTAACTTAGAGTTTCCGGGAACGCTTCCTGGTGGGGTTGTGGATGCACACTTATGAAAAGTCCTAAACTAGATTTCTATTCCACCATCAATCATCACATATTGCTTAGACAGCAGATTGCAAACTTAAGGCTATCTTAAAAAGTATCACGAACATTGAGTAGTATGTGAATAACCAGTCGATAAACATTGGCATCCCAACGGAAATCTTAAAAGAATTGTTTTAAAGATGTACCATGAATGTAAACTTCAAATTTGGCGGCACGCTTTACAGGTGAGTGGACGGGATGGCGATGGGCTCCCCGTTGGGTCCCATTCTGGCTGATTTTTTTCTAAGTAAGCTAGAAAATGGGCCTATGAACAACCTTATCAGCAAGCTCTCATTTTATTGTCGGTATTATATAGATGGCACTCTCATTCTTTGTGATAATGATTCTGATAGGAGTACAAGAATTACTGAATTCAATGAAGTACATTCGGCTACGAAATTCACATGCGAAGAGGAATCCCAAGACAGAATGAGTTGCTTTCCTGGATGTCCTACTTACAAGAAAACCAGATGGCGGCATACAAAGAAATTCGCATAGAAAAAGTACTTGGACAGGACAATCAATATACACATTTTCACAGATTCGTTCCTAACAAGTACAAAAGAAATTCAGTGAATAACCTCACTCGGCCACAGAGTTAGAGCTATATGCTCAGAAGAAGTAATTGAAGATGAATTAAGCGTTGTATGTCATACTTTGATCGAAAATAGCTATCCCGAAAACATTTATCAAGAAACACATGACAAAACAAGTGGAAAATGACTACTCACTATCTGTAAACAAGAAGTCACTTTATATACGACTACAATTCAGGGGCGATATAGCCACTGAGATAATTACGAGGAAATTAAGAAAATCAATTCAAAGAACTTTTAATGCTGGCGAACTACACGTCTTATTCTCTAAACGACTGATGGTGCTACCTCGACTGAAAGATGAAGTACCCAGACTAGCCCCTTCAAAATGTATCTACCAATTCAACTGCGCTTGTAGTGGAGCGGGTTATATTGGCCTTTGCTCTAGGAACTTGATTTTTCGTGCTCACTCGAGAACATCTCCCACTATGGCTAAATAAAGGTGTAATGAAAACCATTGATAGTTCAATATTGGACCAACTGGTGCAAACTGGCCGGCCACAAAGCCAGTCAGCGTGGAAGAATCCTTCTGTATCATCATCTATCGGATGCCTAATAAATTGCCAAAATCATCATCGAAGCACCTCATGCTTCAAACAGCAGAGGCTATTTCAATTCGCCTCAAACAACCAGTGTTCTGTGTTCAAAAGAAGCAAGTCCAGCTAGCCCCTACTACTGCCCTGGCTAGCCTTCAGTAGAGACTAGAAATTCATGAATTTGTAATACTATCCTTCCTAATTTTTCTGACATTTTATGTTGATGCTACTTAGCTGTAATCTATCAATATTATTGATTCGCTGTTATTTAAACAGCAACATTAATGTTGTTCATAACACTAATTCATTCATTCACTATAATGTATATGTAACTGTAAAGCCTGATGATGAAGTTATCGACAATGACTTTTACCAATTTTCCCCTATGAATTCAAGTATATACCCACCACTCACCACACCTAAAGTCTTTAATCCCTTTCACAATGTAACAAAGTCTTTTTTTGTCAATAGCACAGGAGAGGTTAACATGGAGTAATTAGAGAAGAATATGTAGAAAGCAAGAATTAGCAAACTCCTAAAGTAGTGGAGATTCAGTGACACTAGACTGTCTCAACTTCCTTACGTAGAAAGTCAGAAAATATGATTCTCCAGAAATCAATATCATGCGGGGAAACTTCCAGCAATGATCAGGGGAAAGACATCGTCCGAAAAATATTGAACATACGACTCATTTTCAACTTCAGTACCCACCGATGGCAATGAACCAATTCATGGCCGTATTCAGGTAGGTAGTTACCTGGCGGACGGGGGGGGAACATGGGGATGGATATGTGCTGCCGGGTAGACTTACAAGCGGGCAGCCAAGGAACCGTTTCAGTTATCAATACAATAAATTTGGAAGATAGGTATAACTAAAAAAATCCTTTTAAATGAAGGGAACTGCAAAATAAAAATAAAGAAAAACTAGGACTCCAACTTCAGTAAACAAAACAGTGAAGGAATTTCCCTTGTACTCTTTCCTATCAGAGAAATAATAATGCGAGTACTTATCAAGTCGAGTATTCTGTCTATATCACAGCAGTAAGCATGTTTAATTAAAAAAAGCTTGGCTAAAATGTCACAGTTGGTAGATAAGATAGTGGTTTCTCTATCTAATAAGGCTGCACTTCAGGCATCATATGTTCACATGTCTACTGGGTAGCTGAAGCAGAACTGGACGAAGTGGGTGGTTTCCAGACACTCTTCTCATGTCAATCAGAAGTTTACAGCATCATGTATTATCCCTTCCTTCTTGATTTCTATTTATGATATCACGCAGGTCGCATATAGTGTAGCTTGAGTAACTTTAATTTCCAAAAAAGCACTAGTGAGATTTCCCTTCCAACTATGCGATTTATTATTATTGTTCCCTTGGGTTCCTAGTAGAACATAGGGCTTCAACTCCACGTCTCCACTTGCTTTTGTCTTCCTTTTCCTGTACTTCTCACCGGCATCCATCCATGTTAGTCCATACTCCTCTTCAAACGATCTCCTCCATGTCACCCACCCTTGCACTGACGTCCCACTCTCCACTTGCTTCCCTTTCGGCCTGGTTCCACTCCAGCAATGGCCTGACGCGCGCGCCATGTCACCCAGCGGCAGCCTCCTCAGTGAGTGAGTGTCCAATCCATCCATCTCCACTTTCTCCTGCATATTTGTTGGTTGGCGATTGCTTTGTTCTTGTTTTGTGTGTTTGTTCCCATAGTTCCTTGTTGGCGATTCTTTCCGACACGGCCATCTATCTGATCTTCAGTATAGATCCAGCGAAGACAGTTGCTGTTTAATGAAGGTCTGCATCGCAACCTGTTGGTTGGAAATATTCTCTGTGACCCGCCCGCCAAGTTTCTGATCCGTTCCATATAGAAGAACTGACTGACTTGACCAGGTTTGTATTGAAAATCCGACTGAACTTTGCTGTTGATGCTGGCTGAGTGACGAAGATTGGTTTTCCAGATTGGTTTCAGGTTGATGAATGTGTTTCTCGCTCGCCTTCCCGATTCTCGCTCGATTTGACATCCTCGTTCGTTCCGACTTCCTGTAGTTGAGACAATGCTCAATGCTAGGTAATTTCAAATCCCTCCCGTTGATGGTGATTGGCACTGGATGTTTCTGCTGTTGTCGTTGTTGTTGGTTGGTTGGTTGGTTATTTTCATAACCTCCATTTTGTCTATGTTCACCTGGAGTCCTGTCTTCGCCGGCTGCTTCTTCGGCCGGCCAGTTTGTCGGTCGGTTTTCGCTCGCTTGTAAGTCTTCGATTTTGTGACAGTGACATCAAACATAAATCATCCAGGCGCGAAATCCAGGTCTTCTTCTAGGTTCTTCACATCGGTCGGTCCAGGCTATCCCTCCCTGTCTTCTCGTTTCCCACTCACTATCTGACACATAATCCAGTCAGTCCACCACAATCAGGAATATCACTGGTGATAATAGACACGCACCCTTGTCTGACTTCTGTGTTTACTCCAAACGCCTCGCTGAGTTTTCCGTTGTGGATCACTTGACATGTGCCTTGTGTCATACAGCTGTCGAATAGGTTTGATGAATATTTGGGGCAGTGTACGCCGTAGTACTCGAGTAGTTTCCAAATTACTTCGTCGTCAACGCTACCTGTCGAAGGCCTTCTCGAAGTCTACAAATTTGAGGTAGAGGTGTGATTGCCATTCCATGCTTTGTTCTGTGATGATGATGCGTAGAGTTGCAATTTGGTTAGAACATGATTTGCCTTTCCTGAATCCAGCTTGTTCTGGTCGGAATTCTGTATCCAGTGAGTCCTTTATTCTCTTCAGGATGATGCAACTCAGAACTTTTCTTGGCGTCGACAGGAGCATGATTCTCCGCCAGTTCTTGCAGAGTCCTAATTTGCCCTTCTTTGGTAGTTTCACGATGTAACCTTCCCTCCAGTCAGTAGCCACCTTTCCCTCCTTCCAGACCCTTTTGCAATAATGAGGTCAGCATATCTGCTGTCGTGATTTACAAGTCACGAATATGATTCTATGCCATACAGGTTCGCTCAAGTTTCTAACTAGAATATATATATATATATATATATTCATCTAACACAGATTACTGGTGGTATGATGATTACTGTAACTGTGTAGTCCTAAGCATTCTAAATGAAATTTATTGATGCATTATGATAACTAAGTCAAGTAGCACTACACTGACGACGAATACCAACTGACAACATCTAAGAGTAATGTTAATTTTATTAAGCATCATTTCAAATACAGGAGGACGAAATTGATGCCGATATCATATAGCAGCGAGGATCAAGAAATCTAGTCAAGCTTTCATCGCTCTCAAGTTTGTGTGCAGGAGGGAGATCAACAGCACTCCTCAGCATGAAAATGAGAATAACATCCGGATTTTCAACTCCAATATGAAGTCAGTACTACTACTACACCACACGGATGAGAGAGAGGGAGATTTGGCGAGTCATGAAGGCCACTTCGAACAAACTACACACTTTCGTCAACACCTGTCTTCACCCAATGCTACTGAAGATTAGATGGTCTGCGAGAAAAGATCAGTAACAGGGAGGGATATCTGGCAATAAACGAACCAACCAACCCAGCAGGAACCATTTATACAACAAATATATAGGAAGAAATGGAGGTAGATTGGATTGGCCATACTCTGAGGAAACAAACCATCAAGTGATTGACATCACACGCCAGGCCATCGCTCGAGTGGAAACCGAATGGGAAGTGTCGAGTTGGTGGCCAGTGGGAGGGTGGGGTGACATGGAGGAGAGGGTGATTCGAAGGGGAGGTGAAAGCATGTGGGCAGACGTGGATCCAGGTGAAAACGTTGGAAGAGAACTGAACGCAATGGAGACGTGCAGCTGAAGGCCCATATTCCTCTAGGAATTAAGAGAAGCAACAGTAGTAATAATAATAATATAATTTCATTATGTAGAATGTAAACAATAAAAGTGAACAATCCACTTGTTTTATACATGTGAGTTAGCTCCACTAACATACGAAAGAATAATCTAGTGTCCTCAAATGCATTACAACAAGTAGTATATATCTATTCCAGGCATTGTTTGTTTTAGGCGCATAATTCTAGTAGGTGACTGCATTAAAAATGAGACATCTAAAAAAAAAAAGCACACACATACTCACTCAATCACACACTGACGTCAAAAGTTACCTGTTGTGTTAACAAAAAACTTACGATTGCGTGAATTAGAAACACAATACATCGTGTGATTAGAAAAACAAAATCACGAGAAATTCACTTGAACCTATTTGAGCAAGGAACATGAAAAAGGAGAACAAAGTAGGCGAACAATCAAATAAATAATCTCAAATTCCATTTGGTGGAAACACGTCTGCGTTTTATTCCTCTGTTAGTGCTAAGTAAGTCGTATCAAACAAACATCACTACTCACTCACTATACAGGTGAAAAGTAATCCCAATTAATAAGGCTGTTCTGTCAATCACACCAAATAAAAAATGAAAATAGAAATATACGCCTTCCTCTACTGGGTGTGTGCGCGCGTGTGTGTGTGTATCCATTATTGGCGCCCTCATTATCACAAGTAGTCATCATCGCCATCGTCAGTTATTAGCTCTCTTTTCTTCGTTCGTCAGTAAAAAAAAGAAAAGAAATGGGAGCATAGTTAGTTCTCACATAGGTATATTGTGTAGAAGAATGTTAAATTTATGTATATACATATAAGACAAATTGTGAGGAGGACGAAGGACGGGAAATCCCCTATCAAGCAAGGTATTATTAACTCTAACTCACCACACATTAAGAAATTCAAGTCTCCAGTGTATCTATCTATCTGTCTATCTATCCATCCATCCATACATACATTCATCCTTTTCCTGTCTTGTTGAATTCACAGAATCAGATAAGACGTTTGTCTTTCCAGTGGAAGCCATACTGTCTTCTTGTTAACTACCTTTTTCTTTTAAGACTCAATAGTCTTTCTTCTCCAGACGAAAATGAAAAGGATCCAGAGTGTTACTACTTGTGCTTTAGAAAGCAACAGTCCAGAGTAGTAGTGATAGAGTAAGTGAAGTATAGAAGGCCAACCGGGGGAGGGGGAACCAACAAAGTTTGTCGGGGAAAAGTGTGATTTCAGTGTACTCACATTGTTTTTTCTTTAGTTTAATTTGAAAAAATCAACTTCCGGATAAAGTCTACACAGTGATGCATTCAAACAACAACAAAAAGAATAGTTCTCCTCAAAATTGCTTACCAAATAAAGTATAGAAAGTACAGACAGAATAGGTATAAAAATAAGTAAATAAATAAATAAATATCTTCAACAACGATCTTGTTTAGCATTGCCTACTTGTGTAGGTAAAATCTTTCCTTCATTGTAGTACACCAATTCTTTTTTTCAGAAAATTGGCGTTTCACAACTTCTTTTCTTTTTTCTTTGTGGTATTGCTTTCCCCATTGTCTATAGAACCTCAAGAATTCACATAGTTTAGATAATGTGGCTAATGTCAGACACTGAAATAAATAGACTAGGGTGTTTTGAAAATATATATACATAATATATATAATCTTCACGTCTTACAAGGTGGTCCGGATGGTTATTCAAATATCTTTCTACTATCTATAGAATAAAATGTATTTATTATACAGAGTATGTGTAGTACAATATTTAATGTAGTAAAAAAAAAGGAACTTTGTGTAGTATACTTTAATCTAGTCGCAAATTGTGAATGAATTTCTGTGTTCACTGGCGCCGTTTCTTATAAACTCTCTGTACCTACCTGCCTAATGAGATTATTATTAATAACAGACTGGTAGAATTAAAGCTTTTAAAAATTAATCCTTTAGTATTACACTTCACAATTATTTATATTCATTATCGTATACATATATATTACTGGAATCCTTCGTGAATAAAACGGCATTAATCGTTGAAGAACAGCTGGTGTAAAGACACGACACGACAAGTCATCTAAAACAACAGGGTGTCGATGAAGAGTAGTAGCACTAATTAGCACAAAAAAAGGCCTAAGTTATAAAATAAAACATACAGAAGAGGCGTTGGATCAGAAAAAGTCAAAAGCAAAATAAAAATATTTGTGAAACTAGTAGTGATAACATAAATAAGAGAGAATATAAGTCATCTACTGTTATACCATATAAGGAGGGACATCTGAGGACCTACATAGGATTCTCAATAAAGCAGGAATTAGGGTGGCATTTAAACCTACAAACTCACTGAGGTAGGACAAGCTCTGTAGGTTAAAAGAGTCGGTTGACCCAATTAAACAAAATTAAATAATTTACCAAATACCCTCCAATGACTGTGAGTTAAGTCAACTATATAGGTCAAACTAGTAGATCGGGGGTAATCAGATTGCCGGAACATAAGAATTTAGCTAAGGTTAGAATGATTTACCCCACGAAGATAAGTAATTTAGAAAGAAAAAGCTCAGCAATTCCACTGCAAGCATTAACACACAATAGGGTGGGTGGGAGAGGGTTAAGATTCTAAGAAGTAATCTATGTAGGTGGAGAGAGAGATTGATTATTGAATCCTGCCTGCTTCATCGACTCTACACCCAACACATGTAACAGAAATGACTCGATGCAAATACCAGAAACATGGAAGATATTATTACCACCAGTTAGTGAAATCAGAGGAGGATAATAAATAATCTCATAATTCTATTTCAATTCGAGCACATCACAACATTCTAACAAGTTACTTATTATGACTATAAAAAACACTCGTCTTATTTCCCGTCTGATTTTAATTATTATTTCTGAATGTACATTATCCTATAATGATTTTTATTCAAATGTCTAATCATCAATTCCACATATGTATATAAATGAAGGAAAAAGTTGTGGGAGTAGTGACTTGATATGATTATGAGTGGCAATAGTTTGTGCTCGAAACGTGGTGGCATCAGTTAATATTACTGTGTAACACTGTGTGACACTTTATCAAAATAAAATCTTATCTATAATGGAGTTATACTCTACCACAGTGCCCAAGTTTCATACTTATATGTTGATGAAGAAGATCTTCTTCCTTTACTTCTGAGATCAGTATTGAAACAAATTTTGGAAAGCCCTTAATAAATTGTCGTGTGGCATTACAGACGCTAACTTTACATCTCTCAACACTAACCAGGTCAACAGTCACATAATTCATTCGGAATTTGATTTCTCTATATAGGGAAATGATATACAGCTTATATAAAAATAGTAATTTGCACAAATCTTCCGTGTTATTGTGTTACTTTTTTGTTCTTCGTACTGTGTTTCTTTGTCTTCTTTTTATGTCTTCCATGTTTTTCCGTAATACTGGTTCATTTGCTCTCTTTGATGTCCAGTCTCTCTCTCTCTCTCTCCTTTATGTGGTATAACAATGATAATAGTTTACTGTATTCTAAAAATAGTACTTATAATACAGAATGGAATTCTCAGCATTTGTCACAGCACCTAGCATGTGATTTACTCAAAATATAAATAAAATTAAAAGTGAAAACAAAATACAAAATTGACAGTTTTATAACACAGCGTAAATTATGTTCACACTTATGAAAAAAAATAAACGAAAACAAAAAATGGAAAGGTTTATACATGTAAGAAGTACAATAACAATAAAGGTTGACGTTGTAAGGCTGGAGTAAATGGTTTATTTGGTAGTGCAAAGAAGGTTAGTTAGTTCATGCCTAAGACTATTTTCATCGCATAAAGTACGTGCTAAATATGGTATAGTGGAATTTTTATACTTAGACGTACGTGCATAATATTTTCAGAAAAGACTTCTTGTTTTACCTGAAGAGACAGAAGGTTGGAGCTGGGGGTATAGTGGGTGCTCAGAGTCTGACAAAATTCCTTTAGCGAATTTGTTGCATGACATCAAATGCCTATCAGTGACAATGTCAACGATATGGCCAAATGGGATACCACCACTCGTCCTACTGACTGACAGTCTTCAGAGTTCTACGAAGTATGACATAGTCTTTTTTAAGCAATCCAGGAAAGAATAAGCAAGGGTGAACAGTACAGAAGAATAAGTAAAATATGCGAGTTGACAAACTATAAGAGGAGTGGTTGGGTTATGCCTGAGTGCCTCAACTTCTTAGTGTAAAAAGTCAGACGAAATATTCTTTTAGAAATCGCTAAGACATGGGAAGACCAGGATAGGTCAGAAGTAAGAATTATTCTAAGATACTTAACGTCAGACTTGCTTTCTGTATCACTATCATCAATTTTGCAAGGATCATAGGAACCAATGGCTTCACTTAACTTTCGTTTACATCGGAAACTGAAATTAACAGTCTGACATTTGGAAGGACCATTTGCTAATTCCTGATAGAAAGCTGTTCATCTTAGTACAGTCTAGCTGGGAGTTAACAGACATTGAAATAGTTAGATCATCGGCATACTTAACAAAGTTCATTTCATCAGAATGAGGCAAGTCATGCAAGAAGAATGAAAACAGAAAAGGAGAAAGGACAGTGCCTTGAGGGACACTAGCCTCAGTAAGCAACGAAGTGGACAACTTCCCCTGACAAACAGTGTACTGCTTTCTTCCTGAGAAATACGATTGCAGCCATTTGACAGCCTAACAGTCAGTTTCACTTTCAGCAAGCTTGTTTAAAAAATTTCGAAAGCAGATGTGTAGTCTAGGAAGGTGCAACGGACAAATTTAGCCCCCTTGTCTAAGCTGGAGACATGTGCCGATGAATGCCTCTTTATATACTACTGATAAATCTTATCAGTAGCGTATGCCACATTTCGTCACAAATCTATCACATTAAATTGATTACATCTCTTATTTGATAGTATACGCTTAAATGACACACTCAATTCCAACGTTGCAAAGAAAATTTTAGTTGAGTATGTGCATGCTGTACTTACAAAGTAGCATCATAAGTCATATCTCTCTAAATGCATTGGAAAATTATATATATGTATATTCCTTTACATTCCCAATGGAACATAGGGCTTCAAGCTAGAGACTTGAAGTTTCATTAGCAGTGTTTGTTTTTTAGAAGGTGGGATTCCCTATTTATCGGGTTTACAATCAATTGGGGAAGATTTAGGAGTATGTCGGCAGGGAAATGAACCCGGATCATATATGTGGTTGGCTAGTATTCTACCACTAAACCAACGGGACAAATTATTATTATTATTCCCTTGGCTTCCGAGTGCATCATAGGGCTTCAACAACATATCTCCACTTACTTTAATCTATTTTCTACCGTCCTCTTCAGATGGGTCTACGATCGCCCTTAATCTCTCATCTTCTCTTCACACGACCTCCTTCATGTCACCCTTGTACCGACGCCCCACCCGTCGCTTCTCATTGGGATTCCACTACAGCGATGGCCTGCACTGCACGCGATGTCATTTGACGGTCTCCCCAATGTATACCCGATCCATCTTCACTTTCTTGTACATATTTGTTGAACAATCAGCTCTCGCCTGTCGGTTTGTTGATGGCCAGAGTTTCTTTTTACTAATTCCTTTTGGAAGGGAATTAGATCTTCAGTATGGAGCCAGCCAGCGAAGTAGGCAGCTACTGATAAAAGTCTGCAGTCGGCTGTTGGAAATCCTTTTCGTGACTGACACACAGTGTAAGTTTCTGACCCGTACAGAAGAGCTGACTGATTTGACATTGGTGTTGGAAATTCAAATGTTGTTCTGTGCGCCGAGTGCAGAAGATGGCTTCCAATTTGGTTTCAATTTGATGAAGATATGTCGTATCTTGCCTTTCCCAATTCTAGCTGACTTTGACATCTTTATCCTTCCGCCTGTTCGTAGTTGAAAGGAGACAAACTAGTTGATCAGTAAGCAGTGATAATCCCCCGTGTATTCTGTTCCCAACCTCTTTGAATGCAACATAATTTTCAGTAATAAAAGAGGAGAGAGTATTTAAAAGTGATCAGAGTATGTGTAATGATTAAGACTGACATTTTTCAATGCTAAGGTACTCTGCTTTAAGAACAATCGATCCATTAATTACAGCCTGTTTCTTCTTGCTAATGAATTATACACATATATGTACATATTATTTAGTTAGTTTGTAAGTATATATATATATATATATATATATATATATATATATATATATATAATGGTTGGAGGTAATCGGTAGGAAGCCTTGGACTTAGGATTCGTGCTAGTTGGCACTCGTCAGCAAGGCGTATCTGCTACCTTGAAGGAACTCATGTCCTTCCTGAGATTCGAACCCGCGTCACCCAGTGAATGCTGCAGTTAGAGACGTTACCACTGAGCTATTCGGGCTTGCGATTGACCTCCTATAGGAGTGTAGTGGATATTTTGATTTGACACTAGTAACTAGTGTGATGTGTCTAGTCCTTTGATTGGTGTAGACTGAATTCTATCACTCAGGTTGTAATGTGGCCACCATTTGGCTAGGCGACTCCCCATCAGGGTGCACATTGATTTGATGATATTAGATGGTTGGAGGTAATCGGCAGGAAGCCTTCGACCTAGGTTTCGTGCTAGTTGGCACTGTCTGCTTAAAATCTGGGTTACCAAAAACTTCCATCTCTCTCTCTCTATTGCATATATTTTCTCTCGTTCGATTTGTTTTAATCGATTAAGGTATGACCACTAATGATATTATTATCTAATCTTGTGTGTATTTAAAAGGTTTACAAGCTCCTGAATGTCAGGTTCCTACTAAACTTGAGGAAAGGCCTGATTGTGCGAGGCAGAGTGTTCCAATGCATGAGATAACTGATCTTCGGGTATGTCCTTGCGTCTCAAAATGTACATATTCTGAACACCTTACAATTGGCTTTCAACCAGATATTGTGGATGAATTTCTTGAAGGAGGCAAAGCAGATTTAATATCATAATGGAGTAGTGGTTTGTGCTTCAGATCAGAGACCATTTTATCACAGGAAGGACATACTGTCAATTCATATTTTACTTGAAGATATTGATTGTACGAAGGGAAAATATCATGCAATAAGCTTCTCTGAAAATTCTGTACATTTTATAAATACTGTCCAGAATAAAGATGCTATTATTATTATTTGATTGACAAATAGGTTGGAGAAGCATTGGAAACCAGGTAGCACTTGTCTGGGGCTCTTCAACAGTATGCCCACACGACCCCGCTCCCCCCTGGGGATTGAATCTAAAGCCTTCAGGTTACGAGGCAGGATCACTGATCATTCAACTAGTGGGCCGGGGACAAATTGCACATCAATTCGCGATTTCTAAAGCCACCGACAGCCACTGTTAACAGCGAGTACTTGTCTTCACATCAAACCTAGTGGGTCCTACTGGTCACGACTTCCATGAACAAAGTAATACTCGAAAATTAGTCTGACTCTCACCAATGACTGACTGCATCTATCGAAGTTGTCACCAGTGTGGGATGCAACAAGTTGGATGTGGGGGGGGAAATGCTCGTTGATGGCAATAGTTGACAGTGATGCTATAAACATATAAGTCGCGAACTGAAATGATGGGCTGATCACTGTATTCTATCTCATTGGTAGAATGGTTAACGAGTTCAATCTCTCATAACTTGAAGGACCTTCGCACAATCATTGGTGGGATCACGACTGCATGCTGATGAGGAGCCCTCAAGTAGGACGAACACAGCTGTTCAGTCCTCCTAGATTTTCCAATGGTTCTCTAACTGATTGCAACTCACGATGAAATAAATCCTGTAACCACAGAAATCATTTTGTTTTTTTATTTAAATCGCTAAAAGAAATGGAATGTTTAGAGTGAAATTATTATTATACAATTTTTCTTTCTTAAATGACCAAATTTCACTTATAGGTGAAACATGTTTCTAACTAACTACCCCATCTATCCATCTACTTATTCTCTACCTTTTTTTTAGTGTAAAATTAAATTTTTCAACTGTCAAATTCTTGCCTACATCTGCATACAGATGAATACAGGCCTACAGGCATATACAATAAATAAGGTGAGAAAATATATATAAATGAGATAGGCATGTTGACACTTTAAAAATGTGTTAAATAGCACTGCTTTTACACAACATTTTTTATTTTTTCACAAACTTTTGAATTCAATTTGTTGCCATGACTTAATGGAATATTTATGGATGTATGTATGTATGTATGTATGTATGTATGTATGTATGTATGAATATTTTTCATCGTCGTGTTCATTTAAACATTTTAAAAACGGAATCTTATGTTAATAAGCTTATTCACACATAAGATGGTTGGTAGGTAGGTAGGTAGATGGGTAGGGTGGAAGTAAGTAAGCACCAGTAGTGCAATAGTGTAATACTGATAGTTTAGTGAATGTGTATATGCATATAATCACTGGTACAGTGTATTTTTTGATGAGAAGAGCCATCATCTTACAAATTACATTTTGGCGCCAATAAATATGTCGTAAGACAATAGGCACACACACTCATACAAACAAACAGACAAACAAGAGAACTTGTCTTTTTAAAAATTTCCATTTTTATTTTTCGCAACACAAAATTGAATTAATAATCATGTTATTGATGGTGATGATGATAAATAATAATGACGACAGAACAGCATGACAACTGAGAAACCACTCATAACAGAAGACAAACACTTTTTCATAAAGTTGCCAAGATTGAAAATAAACACTTACATACATGTGTGTGTAAATAAACAAAAGTTTGCGCGAAATTTAAAATTAGCCTTTCCTTTATTAGTAAATAAAATTGGAACAGAATTGTTCAATCACGAGTTGACATCAGTTAGAAAGCAGTTGGAAAAACCAACATGGAGTACTGGATAGCTGTTGACTGACAAAGTTCGAACCCACGACATTCTGGTTACAAGGTCAGCAAACTCGTAGATCATTCAGCCATTTGGACCTGACCCAGTGGTCAGTTCATGAAATCCAACTTCTGCCAGTTCGTGATGTATACATATATATGTACATGACGACAGAAGGCAAGAGTCAGGCAACAGATCGATTATTTAAAAAATTAATACATAAATATAGATTTTCATGTACATATTATAGATTACCATAAGCAAACGAACACAGTCTTCTGATTGGTGGTTTCTCACAGAAAGTTAACCTTGCACCTCATTGTGGCTGTTTCTTGAATGTCAGATCATCTATATGTTAACTGTATCCGCCTACACAGAGTCTTCTGTGTTTCGTTGTTGAGTCAGTCTTCGTTCTTATTTATCTCACGACCAATATTGGGGAAGTAAAACATTGACGTAAATTACTGTCCACCAATTTTGGCTAACAGCTAGCTCTCACCACAGTAGTAACTAGTGACATACATCTAATCCTTGATGCCGATGCCGACTGAATTCTACCAGTCAAGTTTGCACTATGGCCATCCTGCTGGGGTGGATCGGCATCACAGTGAATTCTGAATTGCTGTTAGATGGTTTTAAGCGGTCGGGATAAAGCCTTGGACCTAGGTTTCATGCTTCATGATACTCATCCGTCAACAAGGTGAATCTGCTAGGGACGTAACCACTGAGCTATTCCGACTGGCGAATAACCTCCTGTAGGGAAGTGGAATGCATAATTTGATTGGTCACTACATAGTAACTGATAATTACTGATAGCTTTTGTGACCTCACTTACAGACGGCGGACCAGTGTCTATATCCCATTCGGGTGTGGGGTGGATGTCGGGGAGGCTCAGTGTGGCTGTAGGCAAGTTAAATTGTCCCTCAAAGTGTTCTTTCCAGCGTTCAAGGCGTCTATCCTGAGAGCTAATTAAGGAACCATTTTTCTCAGAAATAGTCTCACTTATGATTTTCCTTCTCCCACCCGTTTCCCTGATGAGTCTAAATAGTTGCCTAGTGTAGCCTATCGCCGATGCTTTTTCCATCTCTTTTGCCTTTGTCAGCCACCACTGTTCACTGTCCTTGCGGAGACTTTTAGTAAGTTTCCTTTTGTGCAGCTTTCGCTCCTCATTGAATTTGGAGCTCGCCAGAATAAGTCTTCTAGCATCTATCAGTTCGGATGAGGCAGTCGAAATCCAATGGTTTTTACTCACCTTTGGATTTGCCTTATTAACAGCTTTTACAGCTGTATCTATAACTGACTGAATATTCTTCCAGGCTTCTTCAGGGTGAGCACAGCTGTCGAACTCAGATATGCGTTTAGCTAGTTCTACCTCAAATAGGGATTTAGTTTCCTGATCGAGCTGAACACGTGATGGTTTTACCGCCAGCTGTTTCCTACGTCCGTTCAGTCGTAAGCGCACACGAGCCCGGACCAGTGCGTGATCGGTATCTACACACGTGTTCCAGAAGGAGCGACAATCTCCTACCGACCCACGCCAGCGATAGCTTATTGCTATGTGGTCTATTTGTGTCCAGCGTTGGTTTGATGATGGGGGTCGCCAGGTCAAACAGTATCTCTCCTTGTGTTTAAAGTTAGTGCTTACAAGAAACAAATGATTATCTGAACAGAACTGTAGGAGACGGTCACCATTGTCGGTTCGCTGGCACGGGACTCCATAGGTGCCACCGATAACCTTCTCAGATTGATACAATTTCCCTACTTGAGCATTAAAGTCACCAGCTAGAATGACTATATCTGAGCGTTTAGCCTTTCTCACCAAACTAGACAGCTTTTGGTAGATAAGCTTAGCTGTTGACTACAAAATAGCACGGAACCCAGGTTTAAGTCTCCATGTTCACTGCTTCCGACCGTCTAACAAAGTAGTCATTTTTGATTATGTAAGAGAAGAAATACATAAAGATTATTTCATTCAAATATATGATTTCATTCATAGACCTTGTGGAATACTTTTCAACACTTATCAATATGATTACTGACGAGTAGTTAAGATGGTGATTATTGATAAAGCATACTTCCTTGGTGTCCTATTGCAAGGCAATATTATGAAAATTGTGAGCTGATGCATTTTGTAATGAAAAAAAATTTGCTATTTATAAATTACACACTTCTAGGGGTAATTTCATCATGGTCTCTCATGGAAATCCCCAAAATTTTCAGATCACAATATATTATTCATTCGATAATCAAAAAATGGTAATTAGGAAGGAGGACAACCAAGCGAAACGGTTGTCCGGCATATAAATTATATCGACCTACCTGGAAGGCACAAAAATAGTTAACGTAAGTGGTTTTCAACTACGCATAACACTCCACAGTATATACTAACTTTTGACTGGACACTAGCTTGTAACCAGTGGAATGTGTCTAGTCCCCTTTGTTTGCTGCAGACTGAATTCTATCAGTCACGTTTGCAATGTGGCCACCATTAAACTAGGTGGCTCACCATCACAGTGAACTTTGAGTTATTGATATTAGACGGTTGGAGGCTATTGGTAGGAAGCCTTGCCTGAACAAGGTTTCTTGCTAGTTGAGAATCACCAGTTAGTCAGTAAGGCGTATCTGCAACCCTGAAGGAACTCATAACACTTCTGGGATTCGAACCTGCATCACAAGCCAATGTTGCATTCAGTCAAAAACGTTACCGCTGAGCCATTCAAGCTCATGACTGATCTCCTGTAACACTGTATTGAATACTTTTGATTGGACTAGTTAGTAACTAGTGTAATATGTTCAGTCCTCTGTTTGGTAACAGTGAATCATGAAAGTGGATGCTTGTATGAAATTTAAAGAGTTACGTGTTAGCTTCGGTTAGAAATAAATTTAATCTAAAGCATACGTCCTTAAAACAAAAACCAGTAATATAGAATTCATACATTCCTGCCTATTAAAACTATATAATAATAATTATTGTTATTTTATTTGGGTCCCAAGTGGAATATAAGGCTTCAACATCACATCTCCATTCGACTATATTCTCTGCAGTCCATGTCACTCTCGGATATTTTAATTCATATTTCCCTGTTCGCGTTCTACTCAAAAGCCTGAAGTGAGGTTTCATTCAACCATCTTTTCAATGTATGTCTAAATTATCTTCATTCCCTTGTGAATATCTTTTGGGTAATAAGTTCTCTGGTGGTTCGCCACCAGCTAGGCTCCGGTTATTACTAATCCATTTCGACTGGCCATTCGATCTCAAGTATTGAGGCAGTGAAGTTGGCTGATAATGAAAGTCTACAGTAACTTTTTAGGAAGACTTTTCGAGGCGCATTAAATCTCTGAACCATATACAAGCAATGCTTCTCATTTGACATTAGTGTTGAAAATCTGAATCTTCCTCCTTATGCCGACTGCCAAAGATTTCCACACTGATTCCAAATTAATGAATATCTCACTTGCTTTTCCGATCTTACCTTTGACAGCCTCATCTATTCCACCTGTAGTTGACACGATGGTGTCTGGATAAGTAAGTGAATGAAAGAGTTGACTTCATTCAAATTTCTCCCATTCAAGATGATTGGTGTCGATTCTTGTTGTTGTTGTTGTTGATGGTGGTGGTGGTGGTCAGGCACCTTCGTCACCTCCGTCTTCTCTGCGTTCATCATTTGATGTCCTGTCTTTGCTATATCGTCTATGAAATTGTTGGTTTCCTCATATAAATCTTCAAGTTTATGCGAAACAGAACACAGGTCATCTGTGAGGTCCATATCTTCTTGTGGGTTCAAATTATTCCTGTCTTCTTTCTCCGCGACTTCTCTGGCATGATCCAGTCCTTAGAAATGAGGAATGTATAGGTGACAGTATGTAACCTTGTTTTACTCCTATCTTCATTTCAATCAGCGGCTTCATTGAGTTTTCCCTTTTGAATCACCTGACATGTCACACTGTCATATAGTTGTTGCGTGAGGTTAATAAAACTTTGGGCCAATCCTCGGTGTTGAAGTAGCTTCAAGTTACTTCATATTGGACTATATCGAAGACCTCAAAGTAGACGATGTCGAGGAAGAGGAGATTCGACTGCCATCTTATGTTCAGCTTGATGATGATTCAGAGCTTTGCAATTGGCCTCACCCATGACTTACTTTCCCTGAACGCAACTTGTTCCGAGTAAGTCTTCCCAGAATAATGGGGCTTTCTTTTTTGTTGTTTGAAGTGGATAGCAACATGATTCCGCACAAAGACTCAAATCTCCCTACTGTGATAGTTTGACAAAGTAAACCTTCTTCTTCCAGTTGGTAAGCACTTTTCTTCCCCTCTAAACCATCTGTAATAGTGGTGGGTGCATATCTTTGACGTTTCTGGATCCATTTTCAATGCTTCTGGAGAATTACATCTAGTCATATTGCTTTCTAGCTTTTAGTAACTTTATGGATAAAAGGTATCTGGTTACAGAATTGTTTATTCAGCAAAATAACATACAGTACAAGCAGTTGACACGCGTATTGTGACGTGTGTTACTGAAAAAGATTTATCATCGGGAAAAAACATCAGAAAGCAGGGAGATAGAATAAACGTCAGAGAAAGCAGATGATACACTGTGGTGGAGATACACGGAAAATGTGAAAGGAATACAAAGAAATACAGTATAAGGGTCAGAAGAAGCACAACACGGAAGATCTGAACAAATGGTACGCTGAAGATAAGGTGTAAATAATTTGACTAATATAGAGACATGCAATCCGCCGCTGACGTATACTAGATTCTTCCAGAAGTCATCATTCAATATTCAACTGACAAATAATTGTCAGTAACGCACGCCAGATGCTAAAAGCTGGAAAAGCAGCAGGACCAGACGGAATTCCAGCAGAAGAAGTGAAGTGGACCCAGAGACAACAGCGGACTTGATGACATCACTACTGGAGAAGGTGTGGAAAGAGGGCAAAGTATCCGAGGATTGGAAGAAAGGATACTTATTCAAACTACCAAAGAAAGGAGACTTAAGTCAATGCAAAAACTGGCGCGGAATTATGCTCCTGTCCATCCCAAGCAAAATACTAAGCCACATCGTCCTGGAGAGAATCAAACACGCCAATCTGGGTAAAAAACTTCGACAGGAACAGATAGGATTAAGGAGTAACAAGTCATGTATTGATCAAATCGCCACACTACGGATCATCATTGAACAGAGCTTGGACTGACAGTCACCTCTCTACCTCAACTTCATCGACTTTCAAAAGGCCTTTAACAGCGTCGATCGAGAGGTGATTTGGTAACTACTTCGTTACTACGGGGTGCCACCGACAATTGTACGATAATGCTGCACTGCATGTCAAGTAATCCACAACGGGAAACTTACTGAATCCCTCGAAGTAAAGACGGGAGTAAGGCAAGGCTGGCTGGCTGCCAACTATCTCCAATGATTTTCCTGATTGCAGTAGATTGGATAATGCGACAGACAGTGGGCTGAGCAGCGAGGAAACAGGTATAAAATGGACCCACACAAAAAACTTGGAGGATCTGGACTTCGCCGATGATATGTGTCTGATTTCCCACAAACTGGAAGACATGCAAGTGAAAAGAGACAAGCTGGCAGAAGAAACATCAAAGATAGGACTTCCTTCGATTGAACATAGATTAAACAGAGGTGATGAAGATTCTTGGCCAACACCAACAGCCACAGCAGCAACAACAGACGACAGTCAGCATAAATGGGAGGAACCTGAAAGAAACAACCTCCTTTACCCACCTATCCACCTGGGAAGCATCGTTTCATCCTCAGGCCGACAGAAATGACGAGAATATCAGGGCAGCGAAGATCGGGAAAGCAAGACAAGCTTTCATTTCTCCTTATTCTGTGTGGAGGTCAACATCACTCAGCATCAAAATGAAAATAAGATCCGGATTTTCAACTCCAATGTGAAGTCAGTGCTACTCACTATACGGATCAGAGACTTGGCGCGTCATAAAGAGCATCTCAAACAAACTTCAGACCTTCATTAACAGTTGTCTTCGCTCAATACTCAATATCAGATGGTTAGCCAGAAAAGATCAGCAACAGGGTGGGATCTCTGGGAGCAAACCCACTTAGCAGGAACCGATGTTGCAAAAAATAAGCAGGAAAAAATGGAGATGGATTGGTCATACTCTGAGCAAACAATCCATCAAGTGACATCACTAGACAAGCCATTGCTCGAGTGGGAACCAGGCCGAAAGGTGGGCGGCGAGTTGGTTGTCAGTTCGATGGTGACTTGGAGTGGGGTGAAAACGTTGGCAGAGAACCGAACGCAGTGCAGACGTTTGGCTGAAGCCCTATGTTCCTGTAGGAATTAAAGGAAATAATAATAACAACACATGCCACACACATGTATATGGTTGGTGTCTATATGCAAAGTATACATTTCCAATATTTATGCCATGTGTTTCTGTATTTCTGGGTCAATATTTACGCCTACTACTACTACTACTACTACTACTACACATTTGACTTTTAGATGTTTATTTTGTATGTTCAGGTGTATCATGATTTACTGTGTAAGTATGTCGACATAAGATGAGTAATTACTGATAAATATCTCAGTCAGTAGAAGCAAAACAAAGTAATTAATGCATTGTGCCCTTAACCTACAGCAGTGAAATCAAGTTATCACTTGAGAAATATAAAAATATCGATGCTAATTTTGCTATTTGACAAGTGAGACAATTCTTATTGTGGAGTATAATAAATACTGAGTGTATAAATGACTAATATATATAACTTAATGTTGTAAATGAACTCTAGTCACTCTTTAGAAAAGCTTCAATGTAGTCAGTCAACTTTTCACAGTATCCATTAGGTAAGTTCTATTTATTACTAATGTACACTACACAGAGAGTATTGTTACTGTGAAAATTAAAGAATCAGTAAGCATTTCTAAAACTTATCAGAGTATTGATGACATATAATAGTTCATCTGGAAAGGCTGTGGAATGCTGGTGGTAAATCATCAGTGGATGTGAGCTCTACGATCCTCTAAAGAAATGAACATTATTTACGCTTTAAGTTGAAAGCATCATCATGGTGGTTTTCTAAGGTCTCGGTCTCTGAATTCAAGTACTGCCCTATTCCTTAATACAAAATGATGGTTTTAATAAATGAAGTGTTTCTTAGAGTAGTTGTTTCTACTGCGACGATAAAATTATACTCACCTACAAATGACCTGTTACAGTGTACGGCAAATAGGCTCAAATCTGTCGCTCGAAATATCCCCAGGGAAATCCTGTCCACTGTCTTGATAGGACGAAAGGAGAGTGTTCTTCTATGAGTGAAAGAGCGCCAATGTCCTGTGATCGTTACGGGACTGGTGGATGTGAAAGGTTCACTTAAGGGAAGGGAGTCAGAAAACCCTGATTCAAAATCTACAGGAACCGGACAGTATCCCAGACCTGACATATGGTTTGGCGCATCTCTTTATACCAGACTTTTTTTTACCAAGCTCTTGTTTTAAATAAATAAAAAGTACACTTAGTAACTAAATTTATTATCATAACAATGTTCTTCTTATTCTTTAAAATGAAATGTCTCCTTTTACTCGCATCATGCTTGATTTTATTTTATTTCATCGAAGTGCAAGTCTACTTATATCGTTTTAAGTAGCTAAATGGTTCTACCCCAAAGCTGTATTTTAATGCTATATCTAACCAGTTCATTTAGACCCTTAATATCACTAACCACGCTGGTGAGACTACTAAAGTTGGAATGTGAATTTAGCAGTGTCTATGACGATGGTTTTAAAAGAGCACTTGAGACATCCTTGTCATCAATAACATTTAAGAGGGGGGAGAGAGAGAGAAAGGCAGCAATCATGAGTATCCACAGTAGTAGTAGTAGTGTAAATTTCCTGACCGGTTAAGGGTTATTCAAATTCGACCATCCATGTAAAAAGATTTTACCTGCTGATGGTAGAATGCAGACCACCGAGATTATGCCTTATCAATTGGTAGAAATAGTTTGTAATTCTGGAATGTGTTTGGTATTACTGAAGTCCAACTTTGCAATGATTTTCACATGTATAGTTAGCCTTTCAGGGTGAGAGAAATAATACCTGCTGCATATAGGTACGTATTTGAATGCTAATGGACTTACTGAGTGTATATGGAAAGTCTGTCGACATATGCTTATTCCGTCTGTCACAAGCATCTAGTCATCAGACATCGATCGGGTTGACTATAGTTTAGTCCATTCATTTTTGGATCAATTCCCATGAAGTCTGATTATTTCTTTCCTGGAGAAGATATTCAGTGACTCTTTCCACTTTACTTTTACTGCTCCTAATGTTATTGTTCCTTACAGATCGTCGTCTGATATTCTCTGCGAATTTGTAATGCTAGTGGTTTGTGCATCTGTGTCTTTAAAAACACTCCTTTTCCACAAATCCTGAGACTAGTTAGTCATGATGCTAACAGGTGGTCTGACTCTCCTGTTGAGTTATGCAATGAACAGCACATTTTTGCATTGGGATTTATAGGTACATCATGAAAAATCATGTAACTGAATAACTCCGTCCTTTATCAAATATAGCTTAGAAATATCAATTAGTCGTCATTATCCTTCAGTTTTCTTGATTTCTGTATTATCCAAAGTAATTCAGAGTTACAAATGTTGTCGTGAAAGCATTTTATCAGAGTACACAAAAATTCAATCGGTTGTTGTTGTTTAACGCCTCGTTTGTATTTCTTCTTTAAAGTTATTATTTGTGTGTGTGTGTGATGAATTTCTTGGTAATCACTGAGCGTCAGTGGCACAGTGGTTAGAACTCTCACCGACGATGTATATAAGACAGATTCAGCGAAGAAAATTTTCTTTATCGACAAAATCATCTTCAGAGGCTGTACAGTCGTATTTATACTTACAAAAATATACATAATGGTGTATTATTGAGTAATAGGGATGGAGGTGACATAATTGATGTAATTAGTCATAAGTGGCTTTAGAGGTGAAAATTAAAAGTTGTAAATTACATGGTACTCAACGGAACAAAGATAGGAGTTAGGAAAGGTTAAAATTGCTCTTGAGTGAGAATAAAGTTATTAGAGTGTCAATTTAACAAGTGTGAAGAGGGTGTGAAAATATACAAAAGGAGCATATGAAATTGATAATAGTGAATTATTTATTGAAACAAAAGAAAACTAAAAGTAAAATCAAAAATTAAGAACAAAAGAAAAAATCAAAAATGTTTTACAGGGTACGATAAGTGAAGAGGTTAAGACCAAGGAGTTCAACAGCTGCCATCATGCCATCGAATTCACGTCGGAATCAGAGATTAACTCGGAATTCCATTTTTTGGATGTTTTTCTAAAGAGGAGATCGGATGGTTTTCTTCAAAGATCGATCTACAGGAAACCAACATGGAATTGTCAGTACACAAATTTCCATAGTTGGGTCCCTTTAAGAAGAAAGAGAAATCTGATCCATTCCTTATCCTCAAGAATAAGGAGGATATGTTCAAGTGATACAATCGATGGGGAATTGGAGCGACTCAGACAAGTTCTCATGGAGAATGGATATCCTCCAAGATTTATCGAGAAAAACATGAAGTTAAGGGAAAAGCCTGAAAGAATCCAGATGATGCCGAAGAAACTCCTATTTATGAGTTTTGAATTTAAAAGTGATACTGCAGCTGAGATCCTGAAGAATCGCTTATGCACACGACTGAGGAAAGCCTTCTTTATGGCTGAGAGCTACATATCAATTTCTACAGCCGACAAATGATCAATGGATGTGTGAAGGATAAACTGCCGCTTTCGACTGGCCACTTCAATGTGTGTTTATAAATTCACCTCGTTTGTGTGGAGCTAGCTATATTGGCCGCATAAAGCTCACGCTTTCCAAACGCATCTCTGAACATTATCCAGCATGGTTAGCAAAAGGACAATGCAAGACAGTTACTATCTCAATTCTCGAGCATTTGGTGAACTCAAACCACACAGTTCCTCCAGAGTCGTCTTTCAACATCATCTACAAAGTGAGGCCGAATGGTGCAAGGGCGTCAGGTTTCGGCTTTTGTGTATGGCGGAGGCGCTGGCAATACATCAATACAACCCTGAACTCTGTATACAGAAAAAGTGTGTCCAGTCTCTTATTCTACCTTGGTCTTAACCTCTTCACTAATCGTTCCATGCAAAAAATTTCGATTTTTTCTTTTTACTTTTCTTTTGTTTCAATAAATAATTCACTATTATCAATTTCATATGCTCCTTTTGTATATTTTCACACCCTCTTCACACTTGTTAAATTGACACTCTAATAACTTTATTCTCACTCAAGAGCAATTTTAACCTTTCCTAACTCCTATCTTTGTTCCGTTGAGTACCATGTAATTTACAACTTTTAATTTTCACCTCTAAAGCCACTTATGATTAATTACATCAATTATGTCACCTCCATCCCTATTACTCAATAATACACCATTATATATATTTTTGTAAGTATAAATACGACTGTACAGCCTCTGAAGATGATTTTGTCGGTAAAGAAAATTTTCTTCGCTGAATTTATCTCTTATTTACCTCAAGGCAAGTATTGTAGATGACATGATCAATCTTCATTGATTGAAGTGAATGAGAATTGTCTTATTGTATACCGAACAGCTTCCTTCATTCAACAACGCTACTGTCTTGTTTAAAATAAGGTTGATGCAGGCGGTAGGAGTAGTTAAAAGTAAACAAGATATTAATCCATAAAATCTGTGTGGAGGTGGGAAGATAGACTGTTTGGCTCGAGTTCTGTGTTTGGCAGAAATTAATTTATTGTAAGCCTATTTTTATAGGTGATAATAGACGATTTCTTCATTGTTTTGTTCTCCGAATGAAACAGGCTTATAAAACTTTTAAGTTTCAGTAGCGGTGTTACTTATTTACGAAATGAGGTTGCTAGACTCGAACTCAACCTTCCTCTTCTACCAACCAGTAAACCGAAAAAGATTTAGTGGTACGTTAGCACAGAACCGGACTAAGTGCATGGATAGCGAACATTCTGCCACTAATGGACAAAATGACAATAATAATAATAATTTGCTTTATTCCAGAAACAGTACTAGTGATACAGTTTGGAATTTTCACCACATATCTACAATATTACATCTAATTTTATGAAACATTTAAAAATGGGTATTTCAAAAAATATATATAAAAACAACAACAACAACAAAACAAAGAAAAACAAAAATAATTTTAAAAAATGCGAAAAAATGCCAAGAAGTAGAATGGAAAGTAAACAACATGATAAATAATATCTCAGTATTTGGTAGTGGGAGCTATGATATGTGTATGCGTGGTGGACAGTAACAGCTATAACCATACAAGAAGTTATGAAATGATATTTAAGAATGTTTATAGCCAAGATGATCAGTTAATTTGATTGAACAGCACTAAACAATCATAAAATAAGCCTTTCAGGGTTTATTTTATTATCAGCTCTAATGCGGTGTTTGTAGTGGTAGTGTGAGTAATCCTGCATAATACAGAAATTCTAGGATGGTGATAATGGCGATCACAACCAAGATTGTCAGTTAATTAGTGCCGAACAAAAAACAACCACAAAACTAATACTACATGAAGGTTAATGACAGAACAATTTTGTAATACTCATAGTGATAATATAGTTGGAACCAGTAGATACGCAAAAGAAGGAATAGAATAAAGTACAAACAAGTAAGCCAATATTAATAATTTAGGTAGCTAAGTATGTTTAAGAAGGTTGTTCACTATAGAATACAAATAAGAGAGAAATAAAAGAGCCTAAAATTATGTTATTTAACAACAAAGCAAGTCATAGGTTTCACGCTTAACATTGTCTCTGTCACTTAGAACACGGGTTGGTCAAATATGGTATCGTTGAGTTCCTATACTTGGTTTTACGAGCATATATTATTTTGTACTGATTTCTGGTAGATCATCTGACACATGGCCTCATTGTCATATAGCCAGCTGCTAGCTGAGTCAAGTTGATAAAGACTTGAGCAGCGCATACCGCAGTGTTGAAGTAGTTTCCGAATTACTTCTCGGTCAACGCTGTCTGTCGAAGGCCTTTTCAGAGTACTGTATACAGTGCCCTATCAACACTATGCTTAGAAATGAGCCTTCATATTTCAAAAGGGGTTGAGAATTCCTGCTTTAGGTATTCATTTTTAGTATTTAAAGGTATGCGATTTCATTCAACCATACATTCGTCATCACAATAAGATTTTAGAAATTAAAAGGGAGGAAACTATTATTTTGAGAAGATCAGGTTTCTAAATATACATATATATGTCTGAATTACAATTTACACTACGGCAATATTTGTCTCATGAACTAAACATGTTTTTATCCACAACACAATGATAGATAGATACTCGCCGATGACATTGGCTGGTATTGGCATTTAAAATTGCAAATTGACAGAATTTGGACTTCATAGGCTATACTGGATTCCATTCCTATGGCTGAATGGTTAAGGGACTAGAGTCGGGTAATCTGACGGTCTTGTGTTCAATCGCCATCTGTGGGATCATGAACGTGTATGGCGGAAGAATCTTTGTCTATCACTCCCGCTTGTTTTCATTGGTTCTTTAACTGATTTCAATCCGTGGTTAGGCTTGAAAACAGTCAAGTCCCTACGAAACTAACATTTGAATGCAAACAAACTGGTTAGCACTCACGAGGTGTGCAACATAAAGGGCACTGAAATAGAGACCAAGTCGGAAATTGAATATCTTGGCGTCATTCTATCTATCTACTGATCTTTCCTGGTCGTCTCATATCTTGATGATTTCTAAGAAAATATTCCGTCTTATCTTCTACATGAAGAAGTTAAGGCATTCTAGCATAACCCAACCCTAAATCTTACGATTCGTTAACTCTTATATCCTGCCTATTATTCTCTATTGTTCCCCCTTAGTTTTTCCAGGGCTACTGAAGAAGGACTATATCTTATCAAGTAGGGTGTTAAAAGTTCGCAGCAGGGTAAGCAACGTGCCACTTAACCAGCAGCTTGTTAATATTCTGGTCAACAAGCACTTGGACTCATGTGAAAAATGGGCTAAATCCATTTTCATCTAACTCACACCACCCTCTTCATTCACAACTGTCCCCCCTTGTATCTCATCAGGCAGGACTAGAAGCCTATATAGAAAACTATATGTTTGCACTACCAAGTACAAAAACACAACTCAACCCTACCTACTTAGCTCGTGTTCTGTGTGATAAAGAAAGCATTAGGCGTGATACCTGTAACTTAATAAATAGTCAGTAGAACAACTGGATCTCGTCTTTCCAACTCATATCATTTATAGGTACAACGTTTCCTTTCTTTCTTTTCATCTTCTCTCTCTTTTTTCGTTATGTGCTGTTTTGTTTCTCTCTTCCTTAAAAGCTCTGCTTAAAGCATTCTTCTTCTTCGTCCTTTCACACTAAGTATATCTCGACCTTTTTGTTGTCGCTTAAAACAGTAAATAGGCTAGTGTCTACCTTTCTCTAACACCTTCAAACATTCTGTTCACTTTTGGCTTTGCTACCGATATGCTAATATGTTGTAAAAACTAACTGTGACTACTCATAATCTATGTAGAACTTTATTTATTGTTAATGTACAGAGTGGATGCAATATTGTAGTGAAATGCTGAGAATTCCATTCTCTGTCACAAGTACCGTTTTGGAATCAAGCAAATTATTATTATATCCTTTAATTCCTAGAGGAACATAGGGCTTCAGCCACACGTCTCCGTTGCCTTCTGTTTCCTGCCAACTTTTTCACTCCGCTCCACGTCTACCCACATGCTTTCATCTCCTCTTCGCATCACCTCCTCCAAGTCACCCTTGCACTGACGACCAACTCACCGATTCCCTGTCGGCCTGGTTCCACTCGAGCGATGGATTGTCTAGTGATGTCACTTGATGGTTTCTTCAGTGTATGGCCAATCCATCTCCATTTCTTCCTGCCTATTTGTTTCACAATCGGTTCCTGCTGTGTTGGTTCGTTCGTTGCCAGAGATCCCTGTTGCTGATCTTTTCTGGCTGGCCATCTGATCTTGAGTGGTATTGAGCGAAGACAGCTGTTAATGAAGGTCTGAAGTTTGTTTGAGATGCTATTTATGACGCACCAAGTGTCTGATCCGTATAGTGAGTAGCACTGACTTCACATCGGAGTTGAAAATCTGGATCTTATTTTCATTCCGAGTGCAGTTGACCTCCACACCGACTTGAGAGTAATGAAAGCTTGTCTTGCTTTCCCGATCGATCCTTAACTTGATATTTTCGTCAGTTCCGTTGGCCTGTAGTTGAAACGATGCTTCCCGTGTAGGTAGGTATGTAAAGGAGGTTGTTTCTTTCAGGTTCCTCCCATTTATGCTGGTTGATTGTTGTCTGTGGTTGTTGTTGTTGGTGTTGGCCAGGAATCTTCATCACCTCTGTTTAATCTATGTTCACTTGAAGGAGGTCCTATCTTTGATGCTTCTTCTGCCAGCTTGTTACTTTTCACTTGCATATCTTCCAGTTTGTGTGAAATCAGACATATATCATCGGCGAAGTATTATTATTATTATTAATTACCAATCAGTACATATACTCTCTCGTTAAACGCATATTGACATACAGAATATCAATACGAGATGAGTAGTAAGTTTAGCCTGAGAGTCATTAGAGTATGCCAGAGTGTGTGTGTATATATTTTACTGCTAAAAAAAGAGGTGACGAACTAATTCAATCTGCTCAACACAACCACCATCTGTTGTCCAGTTAGCTAAACAAAACGACACATCTCTTGTGAACAATTTCATTCTTCTTATCTTTGAAGCAGTGCACAAAACTTGAAAGTGACACTCAGTATTATGCAAATAAGCAGACGACTGCCAGTTGTATAGCGGTCGTCTACTGATCATTACTAACCATCAGTTAAAAAAAGTCCGGTTTTTGTGATGATTAAACAAACAGATACGCATTCACAATTAGTCAGAGAAACGAAATAAAAGTAAATAAAAAAAAACAACAGAGATAACACTTGTAATGTCATCCGAGGGGAAAAAGCATCATTTACAGATGGAAAGAGAGAGGTAGGTAGGTAGGCTGATAGAAAGAGGAGGAATGAATTAGGGAAAAGTCAGACAAATACAAGAGCATGGCGTGAAGGGTAAAAGACAACAGAAAGCAAACACTAGAGTAGATAAAATAAGTATAGGTATATATGTGTCGTTTGGGGATATCTAAGTTGCCACCTATCTATCTATATGTGCATATGGCTTAAAGCTTCTGTTCTGTTCTGTTTTTTCATTTCGCATACATCTCATGATATCTTTATTATAAGATTTGATAGTGTGAAATATTCCCATATTATGAATTAAAAGTCAATCTGAACGAAGAATATTCTTTTCAATAATTTCTCCCCTTCAGGTCCATTTCACCTACGAAGGAGAATACAACGACGTCCTACTAACGAGAAGAGAGGATGGTTCCATCAAAAGAACCATATTTAGAAAGCTAGAGACCAAAGCTCAGTATACACATTTCCTTAGCTTTGTACCGATGAAATACAAACGTAATCTAATCAGGTGCTTAGCATTTAGAGAGAGGTCTATTTGTTCCGAAGACTGCGTAGAGAAAGAACTCCAGGTCATTCGAGACATTCTAAGCGAGAACGGATATCCAGAGAAGTTCATTAAAGCCAACATAGGTTATAATAGTCGTAAACATGAACTGTCAAGTGTGGAGAAAAAGCCTCTGTTTTTACGTCTCCAATTCAAGGGAGATACTCCTGCGGAGATTCTATCCCAACGTTTAACCAGGGCGATCAAGAAAACTTTCTACTCTGCACGTCTGTGTCTATCCTTCACTAGCCGTCCAATGTTCACCCAGCAACTCAAAGGTGTCTTACCTAACCTTAGCTCTTCTTCATGCATATACCATTTCAAGTGTTCCTGTGGTTCAAATTATATAGGGTGCGCGATTAGGCAGGTTCGTCTATGGGTTCGAGAACACTTACCAGCTTGGTTCAGCAGGGGGGAAATTAAGTGTATAAAAAGCTCGATCCTGTCACACTTGGTTGATACTGGACATCGCATCGATGTCAACACAGCTTTCAGGGTTATATACCGAATTCCGAAGCCGTTATCACGTACAGTTCGCTTACGTCTCCTACACATAGCTGGAGCTGATGCAATAAGATTGACTAAACCGGAACTCTGTATCCAAAAAGAACACGTCCAGACGCTGTTCCTACCGTGGCCAACCTTGGATTGAAGATTTTTCTTCTCACCAAGAGTGCTCCTTCCCCTTAACCCTCTTGGTTTTTCTTTTTTTTACTTTGCTTATTATTATAAATATTATTATTACAGTTATTATTATTCCGGTTCACTCTGTACTCCTTTTATGCTGTGAGTCGTAGCAACTGAAAGAGGGACATACGAAAATGGCTGGCTGTCTCTGACCGAAGATGTGTATATCCTATCTTCTATGCTAAATGGTATAGTGTGGTGAGTAATACTTAGGAGGGAAAGTCAGTCCATGGGGCTTGTGAAGCTATATCTGTTGAGATGACTAGGGCAAGTGTTGTGCATGCTAAGCCACCCTCTTCTTTGACCGGTGATGTTAGTTGACACAGGGTTGCTTAGGTAAATACAGTTGGTTTTAGCAATATAGGGAAGTGTAGACTGTATGGTTGGGAGGCTACACGCAGTGCAGAAACGTAAAGTGGTGCACTTCTGACTAACTATTAACCTCAGACGGATCATAATAATAATTATTATTTATTATTATATCCTTTAATTCCTAGAGGAACATAGGGCTTCAGCCAAACGTCTCCGTTGCCTTCTGTTTCCTGCCAACTTTTTCACTCCGCTCCAAGTCTGCCCACATGCTTTCATCTCCTCCTCCAAGTCACCCTTCCACTGACGACAAACTCGCCGCTTCCCTTTCGGCCTGGTTCCACTGGAGCGATGGATTGTCTAGTGATGTCACTTGATGGTTTCTTCAGTGTATGGCCAATCCATCTCCATTTCTTCCTGCCTATTTGTTTCACAATCGGTCCCTGCTGTGTTGGTTCGTTCGTTGCCAGAGATCCCTGTTGCTGATCTTTTCTGGCTGGCCATCTGATCTTGAGTGGTATTGAGCGAAGACAGCTGTTAATGAAGGTCTGAAGTTTGTTTGAGATGCTATTTATGACGCACCAAGTGTCTGATCCGTATAGTGAGTAGCACTGACTTCACATCGGAGTTGAAAATCTGGATCCTATTTTTCATTCCGAGTGCAGTTGACCTCCACACCGACTTGAGAGTAATGAAAGCTTGTCTTGCTTTCCCGATCGATCCTTAACTTGATATTTTCGTCAGTTCCGTTGGCCTGTAGTTGAAACGATGCTTCCCGTGTAGGTAGGTATGTAAAGGAGGTTGTTTCTTTCAGGTTCCTTCCATTTATGCTGGCCGATTGTTGTCTATGGTTGTTGTTGTTGGCCAAGAATCTTCACCACCTCTGTTTAATCTATGTTCACTTGAAGGAGGTCCTATCTTTGATGCTTCTTCTGCCAGCTTGTTACTTTTCACTTGCATATCTTCCAGTTTGTGTGAAATCAGACATATATCATCATCGGCGAAGTCCAGATCCTCCAATTTTTTATTTTGTGTGAGTCCATTTTATGCCTGTTTCCTCATTGGCCGTTGTCTGTCGCATTATCCAGTCTATTGCAATCAGAAAGATCATTGGCGATAGTAGGCAGCTTTGCCTTACTCCCATCCTCACTTCGAAGGCTTCCGTAAGTTTCCCGTTGTGGATTACTTGGCAGATATCCCAAAAAAATGAAAGAAAAGTAAGATAAGCCCATTTTACTTTAAGTGCTTTAATTATTTATTTATCATAATTAGTGTAATTCCATCCATCGAGCAGCACTATGTGAGTGTATGGCACATAGAGGAAAAGGCGAAATTCACGGGTTATTGTTGTTGTTGTTCCCTTCAACGCTTTCTACTCTTCTTTTTCTTTCCTTCTTTTTTCTTTCTTGACAGTTTTTGATTGTCGCATGCACGAAGGAGAAGAACAAAAACAAAAGTTCTATCCAACTTTTAAGATCAATATTGACCACCACCACCACCATCAAGCCTAATAGGCTTGATTAGCTTTAAAGATAATACTATCGATAATCACATTTTTGCATTACTATTTACCTCTAATAAATAAGTGAGCGTAAGACAAAGTAAAAAAAGAAACCCCAAAAGAAACACTTCAAGTGTGTGGGGTTGTGTGTGTGTGTTAAAAGAACCTTTCATCATGTATGCGGAGAATTTCTCAGCTTTTCTTTACCTACAGAACTAACTCCAACGGTGTGATTATTATCTAGAAGCTGTCAAATATTTATTTACACGCTACTCCTCCTACTACTACCACTTTATATTTGAGTAGTATATTTGTCATAATCAAATGTGCGTGCATCGCTTAGAAGCCCAAAAACGACAAAACAAAAGTGTTCACGAATTAGATGAATACTTTAGAAAAAAAAAAGATATATCATTGAGTGGTGTGACAAGCGAGCTGACTGATAAAACAATAATAATAAACACAGACTATTTCGTGGTACATTTTTTTACAAATACACTAAAATTTTGCAAAAGAATATCATAGTAGATATAAGAATAAAACTTGTGCACTGTCGTAGAGTGTAATTCCATTATGGGTACATTTTGTTTTGATAAAGTCTCACAGTGTTTGTTATACAGTAATGTTTACTGATGCAATCACGTTTCAAGCACAATTTATTACTGCTCATAATCATCTCAAGGCACCTACTCACACGACTTCCTAACTTCATTTATATAGTTCCATTATTTTTCACTTGATTTGATTGACAGTAGTATTTTCCACATTTCGGGTATGAGTGACGAGTCATTCCTATTGCATGTGTTGTGTTGGGTGTAGACTCGATGAACAAGGATTCAGTAATCAACCTCTCTCTCTCTCTCCGCCTACCTAGATTACTTTATAGAATTTTAACCCTCTCCCACCATGGCACTGTGTGGTTGTGTGTTAATGCATGCATTGCAATTGATGAGCTTTTTCTTTCTAAATTACTTATCTTTTCGGGATCAACCATTCTTACCTTAACTAAATTCTTATGTTCCGACAATCTGATTACCCCCGATCTACTAGTTTGACCTATATAGTTGACTTACCTCACAGTCATTGCAGGTTATTTTGTAAATTATTTTGGCCTTCCTAATAAAATTTATTGGATAGTTATTTGATACAAACACTTCTTCTGTCTGTTTTATTTCATCATTTAGGTCTTTTCTTGTGCTACTTCATGCTACTGCTCGGTTAGTTAGAAACTTAACTAAGCCACCTGCCTTCACAGTCAGATAACAAATGAAATGAATTAAAGTCTAGCTGGGTTGGTTCGCTCATTGCCAGAGATCCCTGTTGCTGATCTTTTCTGGCCGGCCATCTGATCTTGAGTGGTATTGAGCGAAGACACCTTTTGATGAAGGTCTGTAGTTTGTTCGAGGTGCTCTTTATGACGCGCTGGCCAAGTCTTTGAACCGTATAGTGAGTAGCACTGACTTCATACTGGAGTTGAAAATCCGCATCTTATTTTCATTGTCATGCTGAGGAGTGATATTGACCTCCACACAGCGACATGAAGACAGAAAGCGAGTTAGACACAAGAAAATGCCTATGGAAACCGCATTTATGATGTTGTTTGATCGTTCGCTTTGTATGCTCAGCATTGTTTTTTTTAAACTAATTTCTACAGGACACATTTTCCATGTACTAATGAATGAGCTACATTTATTCTATGAAGACTAATGCCACTAATCAGCTGCTCAGGTTGAAGTGGGTGGAGAGGAATTAGAAACCAGGACCTACCGACCGTAAACCAACTAGCCATATCTCCATATAGAAAACAAGTGACTCAGCGAAGAGACTCTTTTCAACGAATTTATCATCAAGCTGTACAGTCGTATGTATATGGTTTTTAAGAAGTTATATCCGGTGAGGGAATTGAATCATAGGTGTGAATGCATAAAATAATTATAATAGTATGAAATGCAATTCAAAACTAAAATGTTTGTGATTATAATCATAGTTAAATGTCAAGTAGCAAAGCAAATTAATTTAATATATAGAATAATGCATAGGATGGATAGAACTTGAAAATGGTATGCAATTATAGGATTAGTAGACAAATCGAATAAAATAAAAACGTTACGTAATATTGTGTGAAATTTAATAGCACAGAATTTATCGTTGTAAAAAAGAATTGATTTAGAATGACAAGTGGAACAAGTGAAATAATACCGGGGACAGTTCAAAGTGAGAGTAGTAATAGTATCAATTGACGTAATAAGGAACAGAATACAAATTAAATAGACAAAATAAAAAATGAAAAATTGGTAGAGCAAAAATATGATTGGGGATTTCCATACTTTAGCATAGAGGGATTAAGACCATGAAAGTTGGAGGGGTTGAACCAACTTTTTCTGTACACAGAGATCTGGCTTTTCTGTTTCGATAGCCAAAGCTTCAGCAATACAGATGAGTCGGGTACGTAGGGATTTGGGTAAATTACTCTCTGTCTTGTAGATGACTTTAAAGGCGGAGGCTATAGAGATAGGGTGATCATTATCGACCAGATGTTCTATGATCGCGCTTCTTATTGCCCCACTTCCACCTTTTCGTAGCCATGCAGGATAATGTTCTTGCACCCTCTTGGACAAAACTCGAGTCGAACGACCGATATGCCTAGCTCCACACGAGCAGGTGAATTGATCAACACACATAGAGTTGGTCAACAGCGGGATCTTGTCCTCCAGATTATTGAATAGTAATGGTCAACTAGTAAAGGCTATTCTCAGAGATGCAGCAGGGAATGTTCTTTTCAAGGACTGTGATATCCTTTGTTTCATGATATCGGAAGCTAAGTCCCCTTTGAATTCCAAGCTCATGTAAATTATTTTCTTGCGAACGGATGATGAGTCACGTTTTATAGGATTTGAGTGTATATTCTTATCTATAAAACGTGGTGGAAATCCATTTTCCATTAAGATTTTCCTCAAAAGATATAATTCATCTTCCACAGTATCAGGGCTACAAATGCGCCGAATGCGAGTGACAAGCGACCGAACCAGGTTTCGTTTTTGACCAATGGGTACCCAGCTGTAGGAATTTGTCACTTGACCATTCCATGACAGCTTACGATAAATCCATCTCTTCAGAGTTCCATCGGTCCTCCTTGATAAGTTCACATCGAGGAAATAAATGCTAGACTCGTTCTTCATTTCGAGTGTGAATTTTACCACAGGATGACAATCATTAAATACATTTTATGCATTCACACCTATGATTCAATTCCCTCACCGGATATAACTTCTTAAAAAAAATCATATATATATATATATATAATAAACAGAGATATGAGGCAAAAAGCAGTAATATGGAAAAACAATAAAATTTTATTGGATATTATAAGTCACAAAGAGTCAATACATCTGCGCTGTCGTTAAAAACAATTTTGAGCCATATCAACAACTGTCTGCAGCCTTCATATTGGGTTTTACCATCTCGAGGACCCTAACCAGGAAGCCAGTTTACACCTCCCTGGCTTAAACCAAGTGTTGTGGATTCCACTGACTGGTGAAACTATGTTTTGCTTTGACCACCACTAGCTCCTTTACAACCTGATTCATCCTGTCAGCTAACATTGCTTGTTGTCGAGGAAGGCGATGGTTAGACATGCTCAATACATGTCGGAACCATCTCAATCGGTGTAACTTCAAAACCTAGTCGATTGATTTCCCTCATTAGCTAGAACTCGATGACTAACCCCAATACTGACCACCCTATTATACCGCTTCAAATAAGAGAGATAAAACGCAGGAAACCTATGATCAAAGACAACTAGCCAGGCTTCCCATGTCTTCAACTTTCAATGGCCATGTCTCACAGCCAGCTATAAAGAAGGACGGGGCGGACTGCTGAAATCTTAGTGAAAGTGAAATTAACTTTGAATTTCTAAGGAGGGATTGGTCAACATGATGATCAACTCTTTCAAAAGATGACAGAGAATATAATAAAGTTTTCTTTTACCGAGATGATTACGTAAGAACTTAATAGTTCCCATAGTATGTCATTTTCTGGTTGCTGGTCGTTGAATGCCCATGGGCACCCATTTTGTCTCAGTTACGACTTATCAGCTGAATATACCTGAATCCTCAGTGAGTAATTCACTTCTCACTGGAACTAGTACCTACAGTTTCAAACACTGAAAGTTTGCCCAGTTGACAAATCTCTAACAGGTTGAAATGACAGTCTTGGCTTCTAGTGCTAACCACCAGCAAACAAATTACATAATTTTAAACTCGGAGTATTAAATTGAAAAGAACAAGAAGTTGGCGATCTTTTCGGCGATTTCATTCTCAAAAGCTGTACAATCGCATTTATATAGATTAGTTTACATGGATACAATTATTATTTGTTTAATTCTACATAATAACGAAGGTGATAATAATTTTCAACTTGACATGAAAGTTTTATGGTACAAATATAGACTACAAGGGGCTTAGAGACAAGATTGCATAGGATTAGAAAACAGTTACAACGTATGCAAAATTAATATTTGATAACTGGAGAAATAATAGTTTTAAAGGCGAATCAGTGGTGATAATTATTTTCAACTTGATATGAATTAAAAGAGGTTTAGAAACGCAGGGATAGAACGAATTACAGGTGTGAACAAAATGACCATGGAAACAAATTGAAATCAAAATCTTCAACTTGAAATGTAAGTTAGGAGGTGTGAATATAGATTACAAGTGGCATAGAAACAAAAAATTACACAGGGTTAGAAGATAATTCAAAAATGGTTATTCTAAACGGATTACAAGCGTGATCAGGAGGAGCATGGAAACAAACCTAAAATAACTGATTTTATAACTGAAAAACAATGGGATAAATTGAATGAAGACAAACAGAGAAAATTACACACACAGATAACAAAATAAAAAGCTGAAGAATAAGGGAACATACCGAACTAGGTCTGTCTGTCTGTTTTCGACATAGAACTTTGCACAAATGTACGGAAGTTCAAGTCGCCACATTCCGTGTAGCACGCGAAGCAAGAGAAGAAAGTACAAGAAAAGCATAATAGAAACAGTGAGCAGAGGTGTGAGACAAAGGAGTAATAAAGAAATACAAAACAGTTTCATTGAAGATCATAAGTCACAGGGAGTGGATGCATCTGCGCCACTGAGAACGGTTTTGAGCCATGTCACCAATTGTTTCCAACCATAGATTTTTACCGTCCCGAGGACCCCAGCCTGGAAGTCTACACCCTCCTACGTGGCTTAGACCAACTGTTGTAGATTTCATTGACTGATGCCAAGTTTTTGTTTGACCGCTGCTAGCTTTTTTCCAGTCTGACCCTATATCCGCTAACATAGCTCGTCGAGGGAGGCGATGGCTTGGCATACGTAACACATGTCCTAACCATCTCAGTCTTTGTAGCTTCACGGCTTCGTCGATTGATTTCCCCTGTTTACCTAGAACTCTGCGCCTAACCTCCATGTTGCTCACCTTATTATGCCACTTTACACGGGAAATAGAACGCAGGCACCTACGATCAAAGACAGCTAGTCTTTTCATGTCTTCCACTCTCAGTGGCCAGGTCTCACAACCATAAAGGAGGACGGAATGCACACGAAACCTCTCTATTACTCACTCATCTTCTTCTTCATCTTCATTTCTATCATCTTGCCTTCCTTCCACTGATGCAACTCCTCGACTTGATAGCTCTCCACCGAACTAGGTCCATGGTAGTTGTAAGGGCTGGACTAGTTTCTTCTGAACACATAGCTCCGGCTTTTCAATGCATATGGCGAGAGCTTCTGCAGTACAAAGAAGTTTGAAACATACTGCCTTTAGTAGATTTTTGTTTACTTTATAAGTGACTCTAAATGATGAATCGGTCGAGATTCTGTGGCAGGTATTGACGAGATGTTCAGTTATTGCGCTTCTGATTGAACCAGTGCCTCCTCTTTGCAGCTATGCTGGATGATGTTCTGTAACACGTTTTGATAAGACCCGCATAGAACGACCTATGTACCTAGCTCCGCAAGAGCAGGTGAACTGATAAATGCACACTGAAGTGTGTCATATGTGGAAGTCTGTCCTTCCCGTTGCTTCGAAGTAGTGGGCGGCTAGACAGTACCACTCTCAGAGTTTCTGCCGGAGTATTGTCAAAACGTCTGCACTATGGTCGAGCATGTCAGCAGAAGCGCGACGTTCCAATCGAATAAAGTCAATCAACAGAAAATTTGGATAGTAATTTCAACAAAGAAAATTCTTTTTCCTTATGATTTACTTTCAAAGCTGGACAATCGTACAAGCTTCTCAAATCCCAATACTTATTTCTACTTCAATACAATATCGATCATTAAATTACTGCACAAAGAATTTTCTCAATCGAAATTTCGGTGCTTCATTACAAATCGCATAACCGAATGAAGACATGAAGATTACATTTGATTTAAAAAAATTAAAGGTCAAAGGAAAATTTTTTATTTAATTCATAAAAGGCGCTGAATAAAGTGCCTTGAAAAAAAATTCCAATCGAATCATCGGATTTCAATTAACCAGTAACAGAATCAAGGAAACGCAACCACAGACATTTTACAGAAAAGTCACTCTACATTGCTTTAATTGATCACGAGGTAGTAATCAGCATCAGGTGTCTCGTCCTTGCCTTAGTGCAGATTGAATTCTGTCAATCAAGTTTTCAGTATGGTGACTACTCACTATCGAGTCTATTCCTTGGACTAGAAACATCATGACAGTGGTCACTACCTAGTATCCAGTCAAAAAGTGTCCAGTAAAGTATTACGTGCTTGAATAGCTGTGATAACGTCGTTGACTTCAACATTGGATGACTCGGATTCGAATTTCTGAGGCGGATACGAGTCCCTTCAAGCTTACAGATACGCCTTACTGAAGAGAGCGAACATGCATCAAAAAACCTAGTTGTTGGCGCTTCCTGATGATTTTGCACCAATCATCTAACATCTCGAAAGCAATACAGATGTGCAATTGAAGCTCTATGCTGCTCCTCTAGGAACTCAAGGAGACAATAACTAATAATTACTGTCTCTCAGTAAGCTTTTAGCTTCATGCCTTAACGCACTTTTCTCATCACATAAAATGCATGCCAAATAAGCGTGTCGTTGAGTTTTAGTTGTGCGAGCGCGCAGTCTTATAATTGCTTTTGTTCCTGCCTAATAAGATAATAATAATAATAATTTTAGCTTTATTCCAAAAACAGTACTAATGATACAGGTAAGGAATTTTCAGCATTCATCTAATTTACTCAAAAACGACAAGAAAAAAAATAAACATTACATAATAACAAAACGATTGTTACAGCAGCTACATAGCAAAATACTGTATGCCATACGGTGAAAAATATGCAGAAAGTATAAAATTGTAGTAATGATAGTAATACCAACTAAAATAAAATAGCAAAATTATAATTAAACGATTGAAAGGGTGACACCATAAAATTAATTACAGAAAGATGAACAATGAAAGGATCGATTCACCATGCTAATTACATAGTAACTTATATGTTTCACGTCTAACAGTGTCTACATCACATAAAATACGGGCTAAATAGGGTATTGTAGAATTTTTGTACTTAGTGGTTCGAGAATATAACTTCTTATATTGACTTCTCGTCCTACCTGATGAGATGCAAGGCGATAGTTGTGAATAAAGGGGGTGCATTGGGTCTGACAGTATAGCCTTTGCCCATTTTGTACAGGAATTTATGTGTCTCTCGACTATAGTATTGGCGAGCAATTCAAGAGTTGTAAATATAGAGATGGTGCTCAGATTTCGACAAAATAACTTTCCCAAATTTTCCCCCTATGAATTCAAGTATATGTCCACCACTCACCACACCTAAAGTCTTTAATCCCCTTCACAATGTAACAAAGTTTTTTCTTTTTTAAATAGCACAGGAAAGATTAAGATGGAGTAATTAGAGAAGAATGTGTAGAAAGCAAGAATTAACAAACTCCTAAAGTAGTGGAGATTCAGTGACACTAGACTGTCTCAACTTCCTTACGTAAAAAGTTAGAAAAATATACTTCTCCAGAAACTAACATCATGCGGGGAAACTACCAAGAATGATCAGAGGAAAGACATCATCCAAAAAATATTGAACATACGACTTAGTTTCAACTTCATTACCCACCATTGGCAAGGAACCAATTCATGTAAATCACGTTTGCGTCTGTATGGTGAGAGATTAACAATCTGGCAATTGTGAAGGGATTCAACTTGAAACCATTCGACAAAGACTACTGATTAATTTATGAAAATACCTTATCCCGTTTTGTAACAATCTGATTAAGAAGAAACAGGTAGGGAAATAGTCAAATCCTTGGCATACTTAACAAAATTTGCGTCATCAAAATGAGACAAGTTATGTAAGAAGAGAGAACAACACCACCTTAAGGGACTCCAACTCCAGTAAACAAAACAGTGAAGGAATTTCCCTTGTACTCTTTTCTATCAGAGAAATAATAATGCAAGTACTTATCAAGTCGAGTATTCTGTCTATATCACAGCAGTAAGCATGTTTAATTAAAAAAAGCTTGGCTACAGGGTCACAGAGAGATATATAATTCATGGAGGATTTCATCATGAGCTGACATCAGTTAGAGAACCACTGGAAAACCATCTGGGAGTACTGGACAGCTGTTTCGTCCTAGTCTGGGACTCTTCAGCAGTACGCACTCAGGACCTTCTGGTTAGCATTGAGCCACTGGGACCCGATCCAATGGTCCCGACCATTTCGCGTAATGTCTTCTTCGATGAGTGAGTTACTGCGTCATCTTCAATCTGCTGTACCCTACTGGTCACGGCTTCCCACTAGAACCAGCCCAGGTTAACTGCCCACCTGAATAGGGCCAGTCACAGCCAGTGAGCATCAGATTAATTTTTAAGTATTGGTTTTGTACGGATTTTGTTTGTTTGATTGGTTGGAGGATTTCATCATGAGCTGACAGTAACATTCCTAGACTAGACGAGTAACAAGCAATTCTTTGTCTAACTAAAATTATCACTTCGCACAAGTTTCATGTTGGTATTTCTTTGTATTGTTGAATAAAAAAACCCAACCTGTAATCTAATCTATTCTATGCATAATAAACACATTCAGAAGAGAGGTGACACCATATAAGGAGTAAAAAGATCTAGATAGGATAAGCTTTTTTTCTATTAGACACAGGAGAATTATCTGCGTGATTACAAGCAATTATAACACATTAGTCCAATTATATATATATATAGTTTGTGTATGTATGTGTTAAGATGGTTGCAGGTAAAGACATTATACAAAAGAAATACTACCCCGTTGTATAATAATGTGACCTCCAAAGCAGATGAATATTCTTTTTATTATCGACAAAATTCATGCTTGCAACAGTCTAATGATACTAGTAACATGAGAATTATCAGCTATTATGAGACAACAGAAATGAAGTCATTGGTTCAGAAATTTCAAAAGTGAAGATTAGTGTATTAGGGATATTTTAAGAACAATATATTATATATAAGTGATTACTATGGAAAGTGCATTGATGGCACAGCCTTGTATGGTTCGGGGTCCGATTCCCGACCGATGCACTTTCTTTTTTACCCCGCAAAGCTAGTAATTAATAAGACTGGTAAAGAGGAAAGGTTGGGGACACGAGGCTGGCAACCACCCCCCCCCTTCCCGTAAAAATAAACACTACTACTACCGAAACTTTAAGCCTCTAGCTTGAATTCCGATGTTCCACGGGAACGTGAAGGAATAAAAGAAAATAGCTATCGAAAATGAATACACAGATTCTAAGTTTGATCACAAACTGACTCCAGCTAGGGGATGGCAGCGAAAAAGTTACATCGGCAACTAGATCGAGACACTGAGTCCTTATTTAAGGAAGAAATGGAGAAATGAATGCCTGAGGTCGACAGCAGGACTTCCCCTGAGGTAGCCTGGCACAACATACAGTTAGTGCGTCGGTGGCACAGTGGTTAGTGCTCTCGCCGACTATGCACATGGTCTGAGGTTCAATCCCCTGCCAACGCACACCTGATATCTGTGGTGGGCCTGCAAAATTTGGGCTACCGATATCCATGCTGAAAATTCCATTTTTGTACCGAAATACAGTGTGGAATCAAGCTGTAATCAAAAAATTAAAAACTTAGCTATAGACATAACTGTAAAAACTGTTAATAAGCTAAAACCAAAAGTTAGTAAAAGCCATTGGATTTCTGCCACCTCATCCGAACTTACTGACGCAAGAAGACTGATTCCGGCGACCTTCGATTATGATGAGGAGCGAAGGTTACTCAAAAGAAAACTAACAAGAAGTCTTTGCAACGACCGTGAACACTGGTGGCCGACAAAAGCGAAAGAGATAGAAAAGGCATCGGCGATCGGTAACACCAGACAACTATTCAGGCTTATCGGAGAAACAGGTGGTAAAAGGCAAATGATGAGTGAAACAATCTCTGAGAAAAATGGCACAATAATTAACTATCAGGATAGACGACCGCAACGCTGGAAAAAAACACTTTGAGGAGCAATTCATTTGGCCTACAGCCATGCTCAGTCTGCCAAACATCCAACACCTCCCTGAAAGGGACATAAACAGAGATCCTCCGTCACTAACGGAGGTTACTAAAGCCGTCACTAGTCTTGTTTGATACTCTTCAGAAGAACACAGCTGTAATCCCACCAGGGATCGAACCTAAAACCTTCAGATACTCACCGATTACAGTGGCTGGCGGTCGTGCTATAGTATCACGAATTGGTAAACAACTGGATTTTGTCCCATGGAGCACTGAGTAGTCAACAAGCTTGCCCTGCAACTTGGTAGTACTGAGTTCGATCCCTGGTAGGGCGATGCGTGTGTACTGACTGATGAGGAGTGTCAAAGAAGCAAGAAATAGCTATCTCTCTCCTTGGTTTTCTAAATGAGGTCAGTGTTATGGAGTTATGAATAACTCCATTATGGATAAGATTTTATTTTGATAAATCACACAGTGATGTTATACAGTAATATTACCTGATGACCACGTTTCGAGCACAAACTATTACTGCTCATAATCATATCAAGGCACTACTCACACAACCTTTTTTCTTCATTTATACACATGTGTGGAATTGATGATTAGACATTTGAATAAAAATCATTATAGGATAATGTACATTCAGAAATAATAATTAAAATCAGACGGGAAATAAGACGAGTGCTTTTTATAGTCATAATAAGTAACTTGTTAGAATGTTGTGGTGTGCTTAAACTGAAACAGAATTTTGAGATTATTTATTATCCTCCTCTGATTTGACTGACTGGTGGTAATAATATCTTCCATGTTTCTGGTATTTGCATTGAGTCATTTCTGTTACATGTGTTGAGTGTAGAGTCGATGAAGCAGGCAGGATTCAGTAATCAATCTCTCTCTCTCCACCTACACAGATAACTTCTTAGAATCTTAACCCTTTCCCATCCACCCTATTGTGTGTTAATGCTTGCAGTGGAATTCCTGAGCTTTTTCTTTCTAAATTACTTATCTTCGTGGGGTAAATCATTCTAACCTTAGCTAAATTCATATGTTCTTACGGACAATCTGATTACCCCCGATCTACTAGTTTGACCTATATAGTTGACTTAACTCACAGTCACTGCAGGGTATTTTGTAAATTACATTATTTTGTTTAATTGGGTCAGTCGACAGGGTCCTTTAGCCTTTTGACTTGTAAACCACCATGAAGGCATAGGTCTTCCCTTAAGAATTATCAAACCAATTATTATTTGTTTTCACAAGTGGCAGTTTTTGAGCTCATAATCGGCATCAATTGACAAAATAAACTTGATAGAATAGGGAGTGGTACACAGAATCTTTTAAAAGAACACAAATTCAAGATTTTGAGAGCAAATAATAGAATTGAATCTACGCAAGATGAAATTTACGTCAATAAAGACATATGGTGGTATTTGAGTAAAATACGTTTATAACAATCAATTGATTAGTGAGTACTATAATAGTAATCAATTATCTCAACAACAACAACAACAAAAATAAAAAAACAATTATAATTATACAGAATGAAAATTTCAGCTTTGTACACAATACAATAAATACACTACAATACTCTTCAAACCTTTAGGAATTGACGTCGTACACAAACCAACAAAGTCACTTCACTCAGCTGGCTCTATGTCAACCAAAAGACTCAACAACGAAAGAAGATTAAACCAACATTATCTACAAAATAAATTGTAACAACTGCGAAAAACACTACACTCGCCAAGGTGGACGATGTCCACTTCGTCTTCGTATCCAGGATCATAAGCTAGCCGTGAAAAGACATGAGATCCACTCCATCACTCAGATCACTACATACAGACAACCACGGACATCAATCCGACTGGGACAACCAACGTTCAAATATTACACAGAGGAAACAACAAGAATGCTAGAGAATTTTTAGAAGCCAGTCTGGCATTCCAGTAAATCATCAATCAATAGACACATCGAGATAGACAAAATTTATCAACCGATAAGAAAAAACCTCACACACACATACAAAAAAGGGTTAAAGTTCAAGTCAAAGAAACAATCAGTTCCAACACCACAAGTAGCTGCCTAGAAGGTGTGAAAACACACACAAAAACAACCAATCACGTCTAAGGTCCAGTCACCAGGAGAGATGACTAATAGTGAACTCGTGGAGAAATCTAAAAGCTCACTTCACTTCGAATTAAAGTATGCGCTGAGGTGAGTGAGGATGTTGCCTAGTAGGGGGGAGATGAAAGCTTCGCAAATTAACTATTTACCTGCTCAAAATCATCCATCTCTTTTCGCAAGCTAATAAGTAAATATGTCACTAAGGACAATAAAATCGGAAAAGATAAAGTTAATAGAGAAATGGTGTTGGTGATAAGTTCGTGTTTACAAAGTAGGTCTGTGGCATGTGCTACTCACAAAATTCACAAGTAGTATATGGACACAGGTATAAATAAGTATACTATTTGCAAGAAGATCAACACTAGTCGAGACATGGAGAGAAATGAATGGATGCTTGTGAAACAACACACATTAATAAGGTGAAGAAGCACAATATGGAGGTCATTTACAAATAGTGATTCTCATATATGGTAGATGTATTTTGCCTGAATGGTGCGTCGGTAGCACAGTGGTTAGGACGCTCGCCGACCATGCACATGGTCCGGGGACGTAATCCTTTACCTCGCTAAGCCAGAAATAATGCTAGTAAAGAGGGAACGCTTTTTGTGTTAAGTAACTCCACAAAAAAACTTACTAATTGTATTTTTTTCTACGAGTTAGGCCACGGATTGATATCACTTAGAGAACCAATGAAAACGGACATTGGAGTACTGGACAGCTGTTTCATCCTAGTTTGGGAATCATCGTCAGTACGCATCCATTGGGGTTCGAACCCAGAACATTTCGGGCTATTGAATCGGGACCCGGTGGCTGAATGGCATACGAGCTCATCTTGCCATTGGAAGTCCTGTGTTCGAACCCCAGTGGGTGCGTACCGCCAATGATTCGCAAACTAGGATGATACAGCTGTCCAGTACTCCAATGCTCGTTTTCAATGGTTCTCTAACTGATATCAATCAGCCGATCAACTAGTGAAAAAAAATCTAATCCTTACAAACTAACTCTTGAAAATTGTATTTTGGTTTGACAAATTTAATGCACACACACACACACATACAAAATAACCATATATATTTGTGATTGTACAGCTGTGAAAATGAATTCACCGTCTAACAAAATTAGGTCACTAAATAGATTTGAATAGTTCACAGGAATTAGTAATACATTTATATAAACAATTGTATAGAAATGGTTAAACCACGACAGACAGAATATTTTTATTCATGTTATAAATAATAGGGTGACAGTTGCTATTTTCGCTCTTTCAATACTCTAATGAATAGCGATAAATTACTAAAAAGAGCAGTGCTTGATTAATTCGGCTTCTATTTGAGCTGATAAGTGGTGCCATTTTTGGCCCAAGTAAACTGTCGACAGGAGTCAGCCTCACCTTCTAGTACAGCTTGACGGGATTCATTTAGTCCATACTCTCGCTTTAGTTGGAACATTGTGACATTCATGATACTTAATAATTCTTTACACTTAGGATGGAACGATATTGATCATTATCTGCCTGTAATCCCCTAGAAACGAATACCTACAAGTATGGACAAATACTTCTGATGGCATTTAATTAAACTGCTTCTCGGTATTTATCAGCTTTGTGTTCCTACACTAATATGTCGTTGTGTGAAATGTATAACACTAAATAACATGGACCGAGCGAAATTTAATCCTATTACTTATACTACTGGGTGCATAATAAGTAGCATACTGATTTTTGTGCAAAATTATCACAGACAGTTCGCTCAGAAGGCATATTCATGAGATGAAACGCTTAAATTGTTGTCAGGAAATGCATATATACTACTCTATCGTAAGTGTTTAAGATGGTAAGTTTGCTTTTTGGAAGTGACTTTATCGGAAGTTTAAAAGCACCACTTTCACTTAGTACGTCCACCAAATACAGTCCATATATGGAATCACTTTGAACTCCATTTGAGATATGACTATCCATGAGGTTGCTGTCTTAAATTTTAAAATAAATTCAGCTTTAGGGTACGTAGGGACACATTAATTTCAATCTGGAGTCCGAAATCAGATATGCCCATTCTAATATTTAAGTAAGGCATTCAGAAGACAACAAGACTACAACCTTAAAAGACTTCGTAGTTTTTCTACAGTCGCGTTACATCCGGCATTGGTTAACAATAACAAATTTGTTGAACAGTTCAAAAGTTTTATGAAACAAAAGCTCACATTAATAAACAATCATATTTCAATAGGTTGAGGTCTGAACAAAACATAGATTTGGACGCATGTGAGTAACTCACAGTGCTCGCAATATCTTCAGTTAATACTATGCGGAATAATCGACAAACAGTCATTAATACTGATCTTTTGACCAGACATGAGTGTTTTCTAATGGATTTTGCTGGACTTATATTCAGAACCAGTACATACGTGTTTTTCATGTGATTTAACAACGAATTATGAGCAAGTTTTTCTAACGATATTAGGATATTCTCTTGACTCCGATATGATAGAGAAGATTTGTAACTCAGGTGGGTGATTTTGATGTGGTTGTGTTCTCTGAGCTGGATAGTTAATTTGCCTTTTAACAGTTAACATGAGATCCACTCCATCACTCAGATCACTACATACAGACAACCACAGACGTCAATCCGACTGGGACAACCAACGTTCAAATATTTATGAAAAAATGCAAAGACCCAATGACGATGAAGGAACTTAATGGTTTCCTACGGTATTCTGTCAAACTTGCGTTAGTGAAATCCGAGATTAACTTTCTTGAAAGCTGTATCAGTAAAAAATGAATATCCTAATTTATTTTGGAAAGCGCTTAGACGTAGCCGTATATGTCCTAATTCCAAAACATTAAAGCGCCACACACTTAATCATATTGATGCAATCAGTTCTCGTGTGGTAGAATTAAACAGGAACATAACTCTGAGAAGTCATGTTCTGTTTGAACTTTCGACTGATGAACGCCGGCAATTCGAGGATTACGTTTCTTGTGTCATTGAAAAACAGTCCCAGTCTGCTAACCTCAAGCATCTTGACAGTCTCAAGCAGGTATTGGCAGAAAAGCGATTCCCGACTGACCCCAATAAATATGTATTTAATTATTCCTCCGTCACTCTTTCTGAAATTCAACTACAAGCCCTATCACTGGGCCCCAAATTCTGCAACAGTTCATCCAAAGTCAACAGACTGCATACTCAAGTGCAATTCGAAAATCTTATTAATCAGACCAACGATCTTACACCCACATCACCTGAGGAATTCCAATACGTAGCATATGTCCTAACCATCTCAATCGGTGTAACTTCACAGCCTCGTGTAATGATTTCCCTCCTTACCTAGAATTGGATGCGCCTAACCTCAATATTGCTATACACTACATTTAACACGGGAGATAGAATGCAGACACCTATGATCAAAGACAGCTAGCTAGACTTTTCATTCCTTCTACTTTCAATGGTAATATCTAACTCACAGCCATAGAGAAGGACAGAGCGAACTGCTGAGCAGTTCACACTCCTTTTGGTCGACAGCCAGATATCTTGTCTACGCCAAAGATGACGTATATTGGCATGTGCCAAACGATCCTTCTGAGATTTCGTCAGCGAGAAACCCTTTGGGACTGATGTAACAAGTACTCCATTAATAATCATAATGACTTGCCATCGTGTATGATAACAAGATGCTTAATGCTAATGTGTTCTGGACTATTAGAATTGGCAGATAATGTAATCCGTCATGATGAACCGAAAAGACGAATATTCTTTTTACCACGGCATATGAGAGTTTGTCGTGTATGGCAGTGTAATATATCAGTTGTCGTACAGTAAACGATTTGGCGTTTAGTCTATAATCAATGCGCGTTGCTGTTTGTGAATTAAATGCCAGTCCTGATGGACAAGTGTAGCCACTTAACCGCATGATAACTAGTTGGTAGTAGAAGGTACATCGAAGTATCAACATATGGACGTTTTTTGACAAGTTTTCGGTTTGCGATTTGATATATTTGACTTGAGTTATCTGTGTTGTAAAAAGTAAGTAGATGAATACTCAACCAGTGTTGTCTTAAGAAAGAGAAGTTATCCCATGAAAAGTGCATCTTGTGTGTAACAAAGCTATCTTTAATGAAACTGCCATTCAAGGGTGTTTTCAAGTCATAACAAAGATAGTTCATATGCCTCGGTTATCTGTCAAGCCCACACTCTATAATGCGTCCATTTGCCTGACCTCTTGAACATTTTCAACACCTATGTCTTCGACTGAAGGATGAGATTCTATGAAATCTACTTTACACTGTTTCTCCATGTCTACCTGCAGTTGGGAGGATGGATGTAGGTGAAGTCAAGAGATTTTGATGTGGTTGTGTTCTCTGAGCAGCTAGATAGTTAATTTGCAAAGCTTTCATCTCCCCCCTACTAGGCAACATCCTCACTCACCTCAGCGCATACTTTAATTCGAAGTGAAGTGAGCTTTTAGATTTCTCCACGAGTTCACTATTAGTCATCTCTCCTGGTGACTGGACCTTCGACGTCGTGATTAGTTGCTTTTGTGTGTGTTTTCACACCTTCTAGGCAGCTACTAGTGATGTTGGAACTGATTGTTTCTTTGACTTGAACTTTAACCCTTTTTGTATGTGTGTGTGTGAGGTTTTTTTCTTATCGGTTGGTAAATTTTGTCTATCTCGATGTGTCTATTGATTGATGATTTACTGGAATGCCAGACTGGCTTCTAAAAATTCTCTAGCATTCTTGTTGTTTCCTCTGTGTAATATTTGAACGTTGGTTGTCCCAGTCGGATTGACGTCCGTGGTTGTCTGTATGTAGTGATCTGAGTGATGGAGTGGATCTCATGTTAGTTGTTAAAAGGCAAATTAACTATCCAGCTCAGAGAACACAACCACATCAAAATCACCCACCTGAGTTACAAATCTTCTCTATCATATTGGAGTCAAGAGAATATCCCAATATCGTTAGAAAAACTTGCTCGTAATTCGTTGTTAAATCACATGAAAAACACGTATGTACTGGTTCTGAATATAAGTCCAGCAAAATCCATTAGAAAACACTCATGTCTGGTCAAAAGATCAGTATTAATGACTGTTTGTCGATTATTCCGCATAGTATTAACTGAAGATATTGCGAGCACTGTGAGTTACTCACATGCGTCCAAATCTATGTGTTGTTCAGACCTCAACCTATTGAAATATGATTGTTTATTAATGTGAGCTTTTGTTTCATAAAACTTTTGAACTGTTCAACAAATTTGTTATTGTTAACCAATGCCGGATGTAACGCGACTGTAGAAAAACTACGAAGTCTTTTAAGGTTGTAGTCTTGTTGTCTTCTGAATGCCTTACTTAAATATTAGAATGGGCATATCTGATTTCGGACTCCAGATTGAAATTAATGTGTCCCTACGTACCCTAAAGCTGAATTTATTTTAAAATTTAAGACAGCAACCTCATGGATAGTCATATCTCAAATGGAGTTCAAAGTGATTCCATATATGGACTGTATTTGGTGGACGTACTAAGCGAAAGTGGTCCTTTTAAACTTCCGATAAAGTCACTTCCAAAAAGCAAACTTACCATCTTAAACACTTACGATGGAGTAGTATATATGCATTTCCTGACAACAATTTAAGCGTTTCATCTCATGAATATGCCTTCTGAGCGAACTGTCTGTGATAATTTTGCACAAAAATCAGTATGCTACTTATTATGCACCCAGTAGTATAAGTAATAGGATTAAATTTCGCTCGGTCCATGTTATTAAGTGTTATACATTTCACACAACGACATATTAGTGTAGGAACACAAAGCTGATAAATACCGAGAAGCAGTTTAATTAAATGCTATCAGAAGTATTTGTCCATACTTGTAGGTATTCGTTTCTAGGGGATTACAGGCAGATAATGATCAATATCGTTCCATCCTAAGTAAAGTAAAGAATTATTAAGTATCATGAATGTCACAATGTTCCAACTAAAGCGAGAGTATGGACTAAATGAATCCCGTCAAGCTGTACTAGAAGGTGAGGCTGACTCCTGTCGACAGTTTACTTGGGCCAAAAATGGCACCACTTATCAGCTCAAATAGAAGCCGAATTAATCAAGCACTGCTCTTTTTAGTAATTTATCGCTATTCATAAGAGTATTGAAAAGAGCGAAAATAGCAACTGTCACCCTATTATTTATAACATGAATAAAAATATTCTGTCTGTCGTGGTTTAACCATTTCTATACAATTGTTTATATAAATGTATTACTAATTCCTGTGAACTATTCAAATCTATTTAGTGACCTAATTTTGTTAGACGGTGAATTCATTTTCACAGCTGTACAATCACAAATATATATGGTTATTTTGTATGTGTGTGTGTGTGTGCATTAAATTTGTCAAACCAAAATACAATTTTCAAGAGTTAGTTTGTAAGGATTAGATTTTTTTTCACTAGTTGATCGGCTGATTGATATCAGTTAGAGAACCATTGAAAACGAGCATTGGAGTACTGGACAGCTGTATCATCCTAGTTTGCGAATCATTGGCGGTACGCACCCACTGGGGTTCGAACACAGGACTTCCAATGGCAAGATGAGCTCGTATGCCATTCAGCCACCGGGACCCGATTCAATAGCCCGAAATGTTCTGGGTTCGAACCCCAATGGATGCGTACTGACGATGATTCCCAAACTAGGATGAAACAGCTGTCCAGTACTCCAATGCCCGTTTTCATTGGTTCTCTAAGTGATATCAATCCGTGGCCTAACTCGTAGAAAAAAATACAATTAGTAAGTTTTTTTGTGGAGTTACGTAACACAAAAAGCGTTCCCTCTTTACTAGCATTATTGCTGGCTTAGCGAGGTAAAGGATTACGTCCCCGGACCATGTGCATGGTCGGCGAGCGTCCTAACCACTGTGCTACCGACGCACCATTCAGGCAAAATACATCTACCATATATGAGAATCACTATTTGTAAATGACCTCCATATTGTGCTTCTTCACCTTATTAATGTGTGTTGTTTCACAAGCATCCATTCATTTCTCTCCATGTCTCGACTAGTGTTGATCTTCTTGCAAATAGTATACTTATTTATACCTGTGTCCATATACTACTTGTGAATTTTGTGAGTAGCACATGCCACAGACCTACTTTGTAAACACGAACTTATCACCAACACCATTTCTCTATTAACTTTATCTTTTCCGATTTTATTGTCCTTAGTGATATATTTACTTATTAGCTTGCGAAAAGAGATGGATGATTTTGAGCAGGTGGATAGTTAATTTGTGAAGCTTTCATCTCCCCCCTACTAGGCAACATCCTCACTCACATCAGCGCATACTTTAATTCGAAGTGAAGTGAGCTTTTAGATTTCTCCACGAGTTCACTATTAGTCATCTCTCCTGGTGACTGGACCTTAGACGTGATTGGTTGTTTTTGTGTGGGTTTCCACACCTTCTAGGCAGCTACTTGTGGTGTTGGAACTGATTGTTTCTTTGACATGAACTTTCTAACCCTTTTGTGTGTGTGAGGTTTCTTCTTATTGGTTGATAAATTTTGTCTATCTCGATGTGTCTATTGATTGATGATTTACTGGAATACCAGACTGGCTTCTAAAAATTTTCTAGCATTCTTGTTGTTTCTTCTGTCTAATATTTGAACATTGGTTGTCCCAGTCGGATTGACGTCCGTGGTTGTCTGTATGTAGTGATCTGAGTGATGGAGTGGATCTCATGTCTTTTCACGGCTAGCTTATGATCCTGGATACGAAGACGAAGTGGACGTCATCCACCTTGGCCAGTGTAGTGTTTTTCGCAGTTGTTACAATTTATTTTGTAGATAATGTTGGTTTAATCTTCTGTCGTTGTTGAGTCTTTTGGTTGACATAGAGCCAGCTGAGTGAAGTGACTTTGTTGGTTTGTGTACGACGTCAATTCCTAAAGGTTTGAAGAGTATTGTAGTGTATTTATTGTATTGTGTACAAAGCTGAAATTTTCATTCTGTATAATTATAATTGTTTTTTTATTTTTGTTGTTGTTGTTGTTGAGATAATTGATTACTATTATAGTACTCACTAATCAATTGATTGTTATAAACGTATTTTACTCAAATACCACCATATGTCTTTATTGACCTAAATTTCATCTTGCGTAGATTCAATTCTATTATTTGCTCTCAAAATCTTGAATTTGTGTTCTTTTGAAAGATCCTGTGTACCACTCCCTATTCTATCAAGTTTATTTTGTCAATTGATGCCGATTATTGGCCGATTATTTCAGGTACATTAGTATAGCTTATTCAAGTAGACAAACGCAGTCTTCTGATTGGTTGTTTCGGGTTTCATCGGAAAGTGGAGCCATCTATCTGCGAATCATATTTGCCCACGTTAAGTTTGCTGTGATTGGTTGTTGAAACAGCCTTGTTCATATTTTCTCACGGCCCATATTAGTGTCCTAGACATCGACGTAGATCAATGTCTACCAATTGGCTAGTGTCGGTGGCACTGCGGTTAGGACGCTCGCCGACCATGCACACGGTCTGGGGTTCGATCCCCGGCCGACGCACTCCTTTACCTCGCTAAGCCAGAAATAATGCTGGTGAAGAGGAAAGGCTGAGGCTAGCAACCCCATTCTGTGAAAATAAACACTGCTAGAGAAACTTCAAGCCACTAGCTTGAGGCCCTATGTTCCATTGGGAACGTGAAGGAAAAAAAATTGACTACTAGCCTCCTCCCACCACAATAGCAGTACTATAGTATTATCGAAACTGCTAATTTGCTAATGTTATGTATCTGTGTGATTTCACGAGACGCTTACCGTGACGTCATATTGATATGAATACTGCATTGGTTGCGGCTCTGTGCAGAATATATTGGCAGGTATCCGTGTACTAAGTAAAATGTAAGATGCATAAGTTTAATATCTGTGCTCGAAGGACAGATGGTTGGCGCGGAGTATTTCGAAAGCAGGCAAACTTCTGGGATAGCTTTGTCAGCTGTGCTTAATGACATCCTCTCTCTCTCTCTCTCTTAGTAAATTGTGCACTCGAATAGGTGACATTGCAACCACGCGGTATCTTGGATGCTTCTGATCTACTAGGATTAGTATTTATCGCATTGAATTACTTCGGTTTCCTGTGAAATGCAATTGTCAACTATTTTGGTTGTTTTAATGTAACAATGAGGTGATATCAAAATTGTGAGTAGGGATTAGCTTTGTCTGTGAGCTTGGCGTTCGTAATACTAATATGACTTGGTTATACTGTTGTTTAAAAAAAGGTTTGAGAAATGACACTAGTTGCAGTTAAATTGTAAATACGTAAATGACTATTTTCTATACCAGTCGTAGTATCTGACCACTTAGTTCTCTTCAAGCTTGTTAAATCGCGATATTTCCCTGTTAAGCTGCATTCTGTAGTCCAGTCGTCGTACTTTACGTAAACAAGTTCGTATTCAAGTTGACTTCCTCCCAGCATAAAACTTTCGGTTACTTTTACTGTCAGGTATTGCTAATGTTGTTTAGACCCACGTTGATCAGTAGTCAGCACTTGAAAATACTTTAATGACTGGTTTCAACGTAAAACTTCGCACGGATGTATAGCGGTTCAGGTGACCATGTGGTGAGAGCAGCCTGCTAGCCAATTGGTTGATATTAATCTACGTCAACGTCTAGGACACCAATATGGGCCGTGAGAAAATATGAACAAGGCTGTTTCAACAACCAATCACAGCAAACTTAAACGTGGGCAAATATGATTCGCAGATAGATGGCTCCACTTTCCGAGGAACTCGAAAACAGCCAAACAGAAGACTGCGTTTGTCTGCTTGACTAGGCTACAATAATGCATGTGAAATTTACATAAATATTTTTTTTTTCATGTTTGAACTTTCGACTGATGAACGCCGGCAATTCGAGGATTACGTTTCTTGTGTCATTGAAAAACAGTCCCAGTCTGCTAACCTCAAGCATCTTGACAGTCTCAAGCAGGTATTGGCAGAAAAGCGATTCCCGACTGACCCCAATAAATATGTATTTAATTATTCCTCCGTCACTCTTTCTGAAATTCAACTACAAGCCCTATCACTGGGCCCCAAATTCTGCAACAGTTCATCCAAAGTCAACAGACTGCATACTCAAGTGCAATTCGAAAATATGCTACGTATACCTAGGCATTGCCTTTCTCGACAACAGGCCTTGTTAGCTGACATTACTGACGGATCAGTCTGGAAAAGATCCAGTGATGGTCATACAAAACATGACCTCATCAGTCAATGAAATCCTTAACAGTCACTCTAAGTCAATCACGTAGGGAGGAGTAGACTTCTTGGTTGAGGTCCTCAGGATGGTAAAAACCAATCAAGGCCGGAGACAATTGTTGTTATGACTCAGAGATTACTTCACTCTTAGTGATTTATAATATCCAATAAAACTCTATTGTTCTTCCATATGACTATTTGTTTTGCCTCATATCTCTCTCCTCTGGCTTTGTGCGTTACGTGGAGTGTGGTTGTAACAACAGAAGACAAGGGCCAGGCAACAGATCGTTTTATTACGAAAGTCAACACGTATTTATATAAATTTCACATACATTATTATAGCTTAGTCAAGTAGACAAACACAGTCTTCTGACTGGTTGTTTCGGGTTTCATCGGAAAGTGGAGCCATCTATCTGCGAATCATATTTGCCCATGTTAAGTCTGCTGTGATTGGTTGTTGAAACAGCTTTGTTCATATTTTCTCACGGCCCATATTAGTGTCCTAGACATTGACGTAGATTAATGTCAACCAATTGGCTAGCAGGTTGCTCTCACCACATGGTCACCTGGACCGCTATACATCCGTGCGAAGTCTTACGTTGAAACCAGTCATTAAAGTATTTTCAAGTGCTGACTACTGATCAACGTGGGTCTAAACAACATTAGCAATACCTGACAGTAAAAGTAACCGAAAGCTTTATGCTGGGAGGAAGTCAACTTGTTTACGTAAAGTACGACGACTGGATTACAGAATGCAGCTTAACAGGGAAATATCGCGATTTAACAAGCTTGAAGAGAACTAAGTGGTCAGATACTACGACTGGTATAAAAAATAGTCGTTTACGTGTTTACAATTTAACTGCAACTAATGTCATTTCTCAAACCTTTTTTTAAACAACAGTATAACCAAGTCATATTAGTATTACGAACGCCAAGCTCACAGAAAAAGCTAATCCCTACTCACAATTTTGATATCACCTCATCGTTACATTAAAGCAACCAAAATAGTTGACAATTGCATTTGCATTTCACAGAAAACCGAAGTAATTCAATACGATAAATACTAATCCTAGTAGATCAGAAGCACCCAAGATACCGCGTGGTTGCAGTGTCACCTATTCGAGTGCACAATTTACTAACAGAGAGAGAGAGAGAGGATGTCATTAACCACAGCTGACAAAGCTATCCCAGAAGTTTGCCTGTTTTCGAAATACTCCGCGCCAACCATCTGTCCTTCGAGCACAGATATTAAACTTATGCATCTTACATTTTACTCAGTATACGGATACCTGCCAATATATTCTGCACAGAGCCGCAACCAATGTAGTATTCATATCAATATGACGTCACGGTAAGCGTCTCGTGAAATCACACAGATACATAACATTAGCAAATTAGCAGTTTCGATAATACTATAGTACTGCTACTGTGGTGGGAGGAGGCTAGTAGTCAATTTTTTTTCCTTCACATTCCCAATGGAACATAGGGCCTCAAGCTAGTGGCTTGAAGTTTCTCTAGCAGTGTTTATTTTTACAGAATGGGGTTGCTAGCCTCAACCTTTCCTCTTTACCAGCATTATTTCTGGCTTAGCGAGGTAAAGGAGTGCGTCGGCGGGGATCGAACCCCAGACCGTGTACATGGTCGGCGAGCGTCCTAACCGCAGTGCCACCGACACTAGCCAATTGGTAGACATTAATCTACGTCGATGTCTAGGACACTAATATGGGCCGTGAGAAAATATGAGCAAGACTGTTTCAACAACCAATCACAGCAAACTTAAACGTGGGCAAATATGATTCGCAGATAGATGGCTCCACTTTCCTAGGAACTCGAAAACAGCCAAACAAAAGACTGCGTTTGTCTACTTGACTAGGCTACAATGTATTTGAAATTTACATAAATACGTGTTGAGTTCCGTAATAAAACGATCTGTTGCCTGGCCCTTGTCTTCTGTTGCTACACTATGAAGACTTCGTCAACTGCTTGATGTTTCGAAGAACCAATTATTCAAACATGGCCACCAAATTTAGCATTAACTCTGACGAATGGTTTATGACGCATCGACAATTCGTAGATGTTCGAGATCATAAAAGCTGCTTTACTAAAACTAGAAGTGGGTGGGGACAATCAAACCGCTCTGGTTTGCAGTCCAAAATGTAATTCTCCTGTGGAACACTTCCCATAGCCTAGTCAATTTTCTATCCAATAGTGCAACTGCATAATGAAGACATTGTATTATGTAGATATCACTCCCTCAAACATTGGCGTTCAAAGTTACAATGATGTATGTATAATAAACTGTTATACACAACCATACGTGCCGCAAAACTGCACGGACAGCTAACGCATTTAACTTTATACCTCTTTATGACCGAAATACCAAAAAAACTACTTATAAATTAATGCATACTGTTGAATATACTTCAGATTTTCACAATCACCAGTCTTTCTTTAGAAATAATACTGAAACTATGTGCACTAGTTACGTCTATTTGAATATAAATAGTCATAGTAACAGTTCTCTACAGTGTCATTTCAGATGACGATTTCTAATCAGACTTTGTAGAACAAGTAAGCTATTTTATTAAAGCGATCGATTTCTGGATAATTGATTTTCACGATCAAGCATTGCAAAACCGAAAGTCATAAAACGGTATTATATACAGAGTAGGGCATATAACATTATGCACCGGTATCACTAATTCAGTAAACATTCGTAAAGCGTCTACCGGAAAGAAGTTAGAGAATTCCCCAGTACAACTACAGTAAATGATGACTATGCACCCACTAAGAGCATGTTTCTATCGCTTGACCAACATATGAGCCTTGGACAACTTCTAAAATAACCTCTTTATTTCTGAGGCCTAACTTCTGAAATAATGACAAATCACAGAGTTCAATGCAACAGGTGAGACAGATGATATGGGGTTTACATTCCAGACTAGGTGCTGCGGTATACTAATATATTTGCTGAAATAGGCACATATAGGTACAATTCAAAGATGACCCAGCTTTTTAGAACTGTGAGTGAAATTAGAAACTTATTTCGGGAGGCCTGATATCATGTCCAGTTCATTATAACAGCCACACGGCAGACCTGTGAATTTTTTAACTTCTGCTTACATTATTCATCAAACTCAAGTACATTTCAACAGTTTAAAAGTCTAAAGATGACTCTTATGGAGACTGAAAAGGTCTAAGCCTTTACGGTGAGTGGCACGTATCAATAAGTAGTTAAAGAAAGTTATTTCTACTTTAGATGACCACCACCCAGTTATAGCCTGATCACAACACTATTCACGGGGTATGTGATGGGTAACTTAGAAAATCATTAACCGCCATGTTTAGTAAGGCTTGGGTATCAGTCTTCTGGAACCTAGTTGCCCTGAAAGAATCCTTCGTGTACCAGGCTATGAACCACATGTATTGTGCGATTTGATACTATCCAACTACCTAGACACATGTAAGTCAAGCCTGATTCGAAACAAGTGCCTATCGGCTCAAAGTGGAGTGCTTAAGCCGTAATACTGTCTCCACGTTGTCAAACTTGGTAATAAAGGAACTGATCGATATTTTAACAAATCCGGTTTTCAAGGAAGCCGCTTCTTCTCCAAATAATACGCAGACATCAGCCTGATTATATTTGATGTTTGGAGAAGCTTTGAGAGCAACATACTCTAGGAGAGAAAATTCATGTAAAACCTCACTCGAGGAGTACAGGTGTGATAACTACATCCCGTTAACCTTAAATTCAAACACATCCATGACACATAACATAGTTATGCTTCTGACCACAATTGCTAAACACCAACACGTGCCTGTTGACACACTTACCAATGGTTCACAGTAATTATGAAGGATGACGACTACTTGGTCACCTAAATCTCAGTACGTGGAATAATGCTCGAAAGTGGCTAACGAATTTATGATTTTACTGAACCACCTCAACGTGCATACTCACTGCCAAACCAGTTTATACTAAATTGCCAGCAGAGATACTTGTTGCAAGAATGCACTCACTTGTGACTTTTCGGGTGTAAACTGCACAGTATGTTGACATCTTCACTTATACTGCAGACTGCTTGAGCTTTTAAAACAACTGAAGCATTAATGTGAATATAAGTCTCGACTAGTTCCAGGCAACTTAGACTTAATGCACACGACTGAGTCACGTGAATATTTTCGAAGTTAACGAGTGGCTTTGCAGTTCTAATATCCTTGAACTGAATCTTAAAAACATTCACGCCTCCTGCTAGAGTAACCTAACTGAAACTGATCGAATTTACCCACTAAGAAATCTCTTACAGAAATACTTCTTAACTTGGAAACTATGGAAAACCCACCACTTTCCGGAGAGTGAAAACAGGCGCCAGGTTGTAATCTATTACAACTAGGTAAGACTTAAGTGTGGACATCTAAGAGCAGAGAAACAATTATCATTTTCATAGGATCAATCTTGATGGCATATAATAAATCAGAACAAAAAGACGTTTCACTATCACTCGAAAAATACGTGCAAAATTTCAGCTTATATCATCAAGTAAATGATAACATATCTCAATAAATGGGCGACTATTTACAAAAACGATTGGAAGTCACGAAGACTTTAAAATTACCTAATGACTACAGAATGCATACAAAATGGAAAAATCAAAAGTATGCACAGCGTAAAAGTAAAAGCGTAAAAATGCCTAGCCAACCATAAGTCCAATACCGAAAGAGTATTTGGCTTTTACTTGATTACCCATTGCACACAAAGTTAGTGTGAAAGGAAATGGTGTTAATTTCTTCTCTAAAGAAGAAGCTACATTCCAGTTAGAGTCCATCTGAGCTTTGAAAGTGACATTTGCTTTGGGGATATCATATTTGTAACCTAGAGTTGTAGTGTTCGACTGTTGTGGATAACTGGATTCGAATTCTGCTGCCAACTGAAGACTATCGTTTACTTGAACATGAAAACTGCTGTGAAGTGAATTTTGCCAAGGTCGGATAGTCGCTGCAGCTTGCCAGTAAGAAGAAGTGTATTTCGCCCCAAAACTCCAAACACCATCCTGTCCTGTGGGTAACTGAGAAGAACATTGGTAGAAGAATGCACTTCCAAGTGCTAATCGTTTTGTTATCTGGCGCATTACATCAATAGCAGCCATGCCCTGGCCCCGAATGATATCAGGATTAATAACTGTTAAAGATGCTTGAAGTTTAGGTTTACGATATTCAATACAACCCTGCTGACCTCCAAAACGATGACGCTGAAGTTGGGCGATGTAACGTACATAAACAGACGGAAACATCCTGTGGATTATCTGGGCTTGCATATTTCCATTAGGCTGAAGTTCACTCATTAATACCGGGTACATTTCAGTATCAGAAACTTTGTTATGTCCAACATATGTAACACCAAAGCGGTAGCCCGCTTGGTCATCGGAATTTAGAGATAGGGAATGGTTAACTTGGAAGTTAGGAGATAATCCCTTGTTAACAGACAGTCTGGCACCATCAAATGGCACAGGGAAGATATCGTGGGCTTTATTATGAATATTCTCAACAGTTCCAGGACCTTCATTTGATACCGTGTCTTGGGATTTTGATGCTTCGGGGTCAACAAACGCATCGCCCTTAGAAGTGGCAGCATGTACTACATTGCCCATAATCCTAAATAGAACAAGACAGCACAATGAAAGTGATGCACAACTAGTATTGCATAGAAAAAGGGTGAGAATAATCAACAGTCAGAAAAAAATAAGCATCAGCACGCTTACGTCTGGTATAGCCCGCGACGAAAAGTAGGTATTTAAACACGTGCCTAAAATAGAAATGACTATCCAATGCATGATGACTCTAGAGAATATGTGTCAGTTTTATTTCTCACAGTAATAAATAAATCGCTTGAATGTGAAACGCTATAGCTGGACATGAATATGAGAATAGGTACTTCAAACGGAGAATGGCATTCATACGTTTTGAAGTAACTTCTGCTTCTGTTGTATAAATTGCATCGGAAGCTCTCTGGTTCACTTTAACTGGTTTAATTAGTTGAAGCATTGTTTCTCCGCACTTTGTGACTTTTGCGTGATTTTTATATGTGTTTAGGTATATATATATATATGTATATATATTTGTCTATGTGATTTAAACGACTTATACCGACATGCGTCTCAGTATTAGCTGTGGACGACCGGACTGCCACTTTCTGATGGATGATGGGATGCAGTGTTATAACTGCAACCTATGGTTTCATAAACTTTGCACTGGGTTATCATCGTCCGCCTATAGATGCAGCAAGCCATCGTCTCCATGGGTGTGCAAATATTGTAGCAGCTCGTTGGACGTCCTCATCGAAGACGTCGTAGGATTTCTTATGTCCACAAAATTGACATAAACCTCAGGTGAGGGAAAAAAGCCAGCATCTGGAACCAATACTGCCAGTGACGATTCCGAAACAGAACCACGTCTCGAAGAGACAGACATAAAAGATATACAGTGTGCACAATAGTCTGCGATGGCACTCAAAAAGCCCCGAAAACCTAAGTGAGCAAGTAGTGCCAGCATTGTAAGACCACCGGGTGATACAACCACGACGAAGTGATGCGTGTCTTGTGAACGCAAGACTTCCAACCGAGGCGAGAGCAAAGTGGAAGTAACTGACTCCACTTGTTTAGTGCTGAAAAAAAGGAAGGTGAAGAACTATAGGAAAGGGAGAAAGACTGGGCTTGGTGATAGGGGCTCAACGGCCGTAAACATCAATAAGATTGCGAAACCCTTGGATTCAAATTACAGGATATTAATTTGGAGGAATTAAAGAATGTGGATCTGGCTACCTGACATGCTGATGACGTAGAGGAAGTTAGCTTAATCACTCGTGAAGTACTTCCCGAAAAAAATAAATGGAGTACACATAAGAAAGGTCATCAGAGTCGGTAGACGAAATGCCAATGCAACGTAGGTCCTGCTGGGGAACGGGATAGAAAAAAGCAATATTCTCAGCAACGCAATCAAGACCAGGGAAAAAGATAAGAATAAGGCCTGACTGGCCTATGGAAGATAGAGTTAAGAGAAGAGAAACCGTGGCTCGATTGAAGGCCCGACTTGGAAAAGACCTTCAACATTTGGATTTTCGGGTAGCAAGGTCTCGGAAACCTATGTTGACCAGACCTCTGTTCATAAGTGGAGTGAACATGTAGGTCTTTCAGTTCACTATACGAGAGCGTGTGGTCTTAGGAATAAACTCCTTAAACTAGGAGTGTCGGCTAAATGACTACAACCCAGAGTGATTCTTATCACTGAAACATGGTTGTTAGTGGGTTTAGACTTGACTCCATTCATATCTGGGTACATCTGCATCATGGCAAACAGTGGAATTAGTTGGAAAGGTGAGGGGTTGCCCTACACATCCGGGATGACATAGGAATTAGATGATCGTTTTAGTGAGATCGTGACAGCGATGCTAATGAGGCCACAGGCCGTGTCATTAACTTGAACAAGGGCACTGTGACATTGGGTTTGTTTACAGAAGTCCTGCCAGCCAAGCTGTCGATTTCTCACTAAATAACCTCAGGACATGGAGTAGCAGAAATAGGTGTGACTTTAACGCCCCACATATTAATCGGGAGGAATTGACATCAACTGCGTTATACACTTGTTTCAACAGGGAACTCATACTGACGGTGTTTGAATGCACTTGCGCAGCATATCGATGCACCAACACGACACTACCCCGAGCATGATCCGTCCACTCTAGACTTGGCGCTAACACATGAGAAGGAGGATTTCAGTGACGTAAGGCGATTGGCGCCGCCAGGCAGTAGTGACCGCGTAGTTGTCACTTGCGTTTAGGATTCACGTGTATAGGTCAACGGCTGCTCTTCCAAACATTTAGAAAGCGAATATACGTGCAATCTGAAGTGCAACAACCCCAGCGGACTGGTCCGTTGATACACATCAGACTGGTGAGGAGGCTCACATGGGATTTAGGAATACGCTAGACTGCGTCACTGCACCCTTTGTACCTTGGTCTACGCCTTGAAAACTCTCACATAAACCACCTTGGATTACTACTGATATAAGGAGGTTAATAAAAAAAAGAAAGAACTTATGGGACCGGCTTAATGTGACTTGGAGGGGTGGGTTTCGGATGGAATACCGCAAAATTGGAGACCTGTGTAAGCACATGATTGACGAAAGTCATATAGAGTAAGAGACAGTTAGAAGTGGATTGTGTGCATTATCCAAAAAGACTGTACTCTTATTTCAAACGCAGGACTAAAACTAGCAGTGGCTTACCACCCTTCATAAGCAATACTGGGGAGGTGGCGGGGTCAGACGAAACAAAAGCTGAAAAGCTCTCGGAACACTTTTGTAACGTCTTTTCGTCTAATCGTATCAATCAGGGGTGTAGCGAGGTCACCGCTGTGGGCACTAAAATGCCCCTAACTGTGGTAGGGGTTACAATGTTTCTGAAAATGTTGCCTAAAATGAAACCAGGTCAATCACCGGACCCGACTGCTCATCTCCTTGGCGGATATTATATAAGTTCCACTTACGGAGATTTTTCAAATTTCTCTGATCCAGGATAGGCTACCTGGGGACTGAAAAGACGTTTCTATAAGCCCCATGTTCAGAGAGGGGAACAGGTAGTTGGCATCTCACTACCGGCATAAATTCTGACCTGCATTATAGCAAAGGTATTAGATACGCTCATAAGGGATCAACCCTTGGTTCATATGGAGAAACATGGCTTACTGGCAGAGGAACAGCATGGATTCTGACCACAACGATCCAGCTTGACAAACTCACTTTTGGCTAGAGAAGGCTGGGTCGAAGCCAGGGATAAGAACCACCTATTGAACATTGTCTTTGCTGTCCTTAGTGAAGCACTCGATAAGGTATCCCATTTAAGTCTTCTTGGTAAACTCAAACATTTTGGATTAAACCAACGTATATGTGAGTGGTTTAGAGACTACCTGATGGATAGAAGGCAGAGGGTAAGGGCTTATGGTGTACTGTCAGGGTGGAAGGCAGCCCTGAGTAGAGTACCTCAGGGGACTGTGATTGGCCCTCTGCTGTTCCTGTTACGCGTAAATGAACTGCCAAAAATTCTAACCTCATCTTCCCTACTATTTTTGGAGGATATCCAGATATGGAAAACTGTGAATAGTAACGATGGTAGGTTGATACTACAAAACGATAAGGGTAAATTAGCTGAATGGACTAACCTCTGGGGTCCGGAAATTAATTTCAAGAAAAGCACGGTAATGCACCTTGGGCAGAAGCCCTGCACGTCGTACCCCATGGGGGACACGGGACTTCCAGACGTTAAGGGGCAGAAGGACTTAGGAATTATCGTAAGCCACGACTTCAAAACAACGGCGAATTGTTATGGAGCCTTATATAAGGCTTTCGAGTGTTATGGACACTTCGAAGAGCTTTCATACGATTAGACGGGGGTATGTTACGAGTACTCTATGCAACATATGTAAGACCTCATCTAGAGTACCGCGTACAAGCGGCGAGGCCATGCTTCAAAAAGGAGGCACATACCCTGAAAAGACTATTAAGGGTAGGAACGAAATTAGTTAGTGGTATATCACGCCTTCCTTATGATGTGAGGATGGAGCATTTAAATATCTTCCCATTATCATACCGAAGGAGGGGAGGCGACTAAATTTTCGCATAACATATACTAAAGGATGATCTAGGGATTGACCTTTCGAATATTTTCTCTTCCTCTAGGATGAATTTACGAGGTCTGCCAATGTAGTTGAAGATTGAACGATCAATTCATGGTTGTTTGCTCAAAACCCAACTCCTCCATATTTTTCGCGGGAGTCATCAATACTGCAGTCATCGGTTCATCGTTCGCTGTTCGTTGGAAGAGAGAAAAACTATCGGAAGTATTATCGTGATTGATTGTTATGACATTTATTCTTAGGCTTTGTGTACAATAACCTAATGGTTAGCTCTGTATTGGTGCAAGAATAAACGGTTCTTGAGTTACCAATTTGTGTTCTGGGTTTTTGCGTTGGTTATTACGCATAGTTCCCGAAAATCTTCCAAGGACAGCGTGAGGTCCAATGTAGTAAGACCTGGGCATTGACAGTTTCTGATAGACTCCCTGAGTTATTCGTCTTATTTGTTGTCAGTTCGTCTTTCCTCGCGTCTGTCCGTCTTCCTTTGACAAGTGTTATTTGGTACCTTTCTGGATTGTTTGGTCAAATTGAGTAATGCATGGATCAAAGAAAGGACGAAGCAGACAGGAAAGTAAGTAATGATGAGTCGCTACTTTATGTAATGATGTGTGTGATGCTCAGCATGATAATATTGGTGTCCATGTTTGGCCGCCTAGGGATAATAGAAATTTTAAAACTTTTAAATCTTAGCTTCTGTGTTTCGGCGGAAATCCAGCTGAATATCCACAGTGTGTAAAGGAGTTTGAACTCATGTTGAGTGGGTTTGCAACAAATAACGAAATGAAGGTAATGTATTTGTTGAGGTACTGCACTGGGGTTGCCACAAGAGCTATATATTGCTGCAGGTTTATGTCTTCAAACGATGGATTTACTGAGGCAATGCGTATCCTGCGTCAAAGGTTTGGAAGACCTTCGATGATTGTAAGGAACGCATTCGAGGCTGTTAAAGGTAATGGTAGTCAATTAGGAGATGATTCCAAGGCACTCAATGAGTATCTGGATAATCTGAAGACTTACAAGAATATGTTGATTTCGATGAATTGCATGAGTGATCCGAACTCAAGTTCAGTCCTAGAGGTAAAAGCGAAACGCCTACCTGCTCACTGCAAAGGAAATGGGTTAAGATAAGCGCTCGTATAGGGGACGTAGGTTTAGAGGCAGGGTTCGACGATAAGCTTAGGTTAGTGACAGATAGTGTCAATCACGTTATGAGCAAGTTTGCTAGTATACTCCATCCCAAATCTTGAATAGAGAAATCAGAGAGCGAAACACAATCATTTATGAAGAGAGGGTCTCTGTCAGTCACGTCTCGTAAACCGTTAATGCCCAGCTCTCACTGCACTAGAGCTCACGCTGTTCCTTGAAGTTTCTCAGGAACGCTTAGTAATAACGGACGAAAAACCAAAACACCAATTGGTGACTCGAGGATTCTTCATTGTTACACCAACATTTTGCTGATCCTATTCATCTTCTGGTCGAGGTCGAACAACCCTGCATCTAAACTGAAATGAAGATTATTCCAAACCGTCTATCTCATAACCACTCAAATTCCATGAACGATCCAATTCTACCATTTGAAGACGCTGGCGAACATGCTGTAAATGAGTATTCATGATCTGAAATGAAGAAGCAACTGTTTTCAAACAGTTTTCAACATTTTACTCAACTTACGAATACAGTCCGCCATGCAGACACAAATGGAGCAAATGGAGAATTCTGGAATCGACCTCGGCACCATTTGATGCAGTAAAACAACTTAACATGACCTCATCTAGTTTCCGTATCCGCGATCAAATTTCTTTCCTGTTATAAAACTACGATAAGTCTACTGAAAAATGGAATAAATATATCACTGACCTCAACATAATACATCAATAAACTTTAAGCCAAGGGTGCTGTTCACAACAAAGTTATGTAAGAGAATTGACTTCAAGCTTTTTTTCCCAGATATCCGTATTACATTCACCTGATGTCTGGGTTTTTTTTAATGCGAAGACAATATTTCTATATCTCTTTATGTGCTACACAAACAGACTTTATAGCAGACTGTTCCTACTGACTCTAATGTCAGAAAGAACAACCAAACTGTAAATTCATTATACATTAAATTGTGTGTAATTTATATAATAACTTATCCATGCCTGTACAATTGGTATGTTCCTGCATAAACAGGAAGAAATATATATATAAAAAATGTTTCCACTAAGGTCTGTGAACAAATATTACAATAATAAATCACAATATTACTTCTGACGGTTTTCTGCTGACTTCCTTCTGAACAGCGACCGATGAGACGATGACTGTCGTATTGATGCCTCCGCGAAAATTGGGGAAGTTGGTTTCGAGCAAACAACCATGAAATGATCGTTCAATCTTCAACTGCATTGACACTCCCCCGCAAAATACGGATCCATCCATTTTTTCCATCACGACCAATACACGTTGACTTGGATGCCATTGCGAGAACCTGGGTCACACGGACAGAGCTGAAATGGAAAACAAACAGAAAAGCCAACACACCACAAGCATACTCACAGCACAATCTCACACATCAATGACGACCTGAGCCTTCCAGTTGAAGGCATCCTCTTGCAACACAATCGCCACTTGCTAGAATGACTCCTGCAGAATGCAACGTGACCATAGCACCACCTCACGGTACTCTACGCTCATCCTCTTATCTACTCACTACCAATTACCACTGCAATCGCTTGTCACTCATTCTGCCTCAGTTCTAGTAACGGTGACGTATGAGAGCCTCAGTCGTTTACACTCACTCTCCCCGGCGTGTGGGACCACAGCTAACAATTATTCCCGTATGCGTTTCATTCTGAGGAATAGCCTCCCCGGCGTATACGACCCATCTGCTGTCTCTAACATCAATCAATTCATTCACGGATGTAGAAGACTCGAAACAACTTCAGAAGTAATCACGACGAAAATTTTAACAAAACTACGCAATAACAACAAGGTACGAAAACAACGAGTAAACACAATGAATCCAAAAAACACCAATCGAAATGATACACCACACATATATACAAACAGTAGACACAAACTCGCGGATCATGTCTTGATGGAATTCCTTTGAAGAATCGCAGGACTTACACCAATACACCTGCAACCCTTTCTAGGTTGACGATTGTAGGGTGAAGAATGTCCGGACACAAACAAGATTAACCAACAATTACAATAATTGGAACTCACACAATTATTTAACGCAAACATATGTACAATCAACACATCAAATGTGGTGGATTCTGCCTTGACGAACTACCCTTGAAGAACTGTAGGACTTACAGCAGTACGCCTACATTCCTTCTCAGGTTGATGATCCAAGTGGAAGTCGTCCGGACACAAACAGAATTACCAACAGCTAGATGACAGATGACATCAATTCAGTGTATACAATATGAACATATGTACAAAATCACACACCAAGCACATTGGACTGCTCATTGACGCGCTGCCCTTGAAGAATTGTAGGACACTATGTCACCAATCTTTAGGTTTCGGCACAACTTTTTCCACTTGTCTCTGGTTTGTAGTGTTAGAACATACTCCTTTAACCATCTTTTCCAAAATATATCTTTCATGTGCCTGGCTTGTTTCCATCTTTTAATCGTAGGTATTCCTTCCCCGCTTGAGTCCTCTATGCCAGGGTTGCCTCTCAATAACAATAATTTGTTTGGGGTTAACACATCAAAATCCTTGACGTCGTCCCTCACAGGTGATAACGGCCGGTCATTTAATATTCGTTCAGCTTCACAAAAAATGTCTCCAGCGTTTCGTCATTCAAACTCTGGTTTTTAATTATGGAGCTTAAAATACGCTTGATAATTCCTATAAGTCTTTCCCATAGCCCACCTCTATGGCTGGCATGTGGTGGATTGAAGTGCCACTCGATGTTCCTTTTCAGTAACTCTTCCTGAACTCTCGTTTGGGGACCTTCGAAGTACTCTTTAAGCTCGGCGTGACAGCCAACAAAATTAGTCCCTCTGTCGCTGAACATCATCTTCGGTACACCCCGGCGATTTATAAATCTATGTAATGCTAGCACGAATGAATCAGTAGTTAGCGTATGAACCATCTCAATATGCACAGCTCTCATTTTCAAACAGGTGAATAAACAGCCATATCTTTTACATAGGGTTCTGCCTCTCTTCACTACAAAAGGTCCGAACAAATCCACCCCAACGTACTCAAATGGATAATTCCCTTCAGAAGCTTGCCACGCTGGGAGTGGTGCCATCATCTGCTGTACTGGACGAGCATTTCGGAGTTTACATTCCATGCACTTATCAATTATTTTACGGACAGCGGTACCTCCCTTCACTATCCAGAACTTACATCGAATACTTGATAGTACTTGCGAAGTACCCAAACGACCTTCAAGAACATGGTAGTGTCTTATAATGAGATCGGTGACTGGATGGTAGCAAGGTAATAAAGCCGGATGACGGGTCTCATATGACGATTCTAACATTTGTAGACGTCCACCAACTCTAGCGATCCCTTCGGAAACTATCGGAGATAATCTATCTAACCGCACCTTGAAATCTGCGAAATCAGGACTATCCTCCTTGGCAATCTCACCCCACGCTTCCCACTGAGCAGCCCTCAAAATCGCTAACTCTGCATTTCTAATATCTTCGACTCTCAAAGGCCCCACATTCATATTTTCGTATCCCGCAAGATGCATGACCTTTAAATACGTAACATATCGTGTCAACCACGCAACAGCTTTCAGTAGTTTGTACCAAGAAGAATAATATTTAAAAAGTGGATGTAAACCTGAATATCTTTCTTGAGTAGATGTTAAACTGACACTTGTCTTCAACTCCAAGGCACACTCGTTTATCGGTGGTTCATCTTCTCTACGAGGCCACATACTATCAGCCCTTAGCAAGAACTCTGGACCTTTCCACCACTTATTTTTAACCGCATTCATATCAATAACTCCTCGCGAGGCTAGATCAGCTGGATTTTTTCCAGACGGTACGTACCTCCACTGCTCAACAGTTGTTAGTTCACGAATTTGAGATACTCTGTTAGCTACAAAACATGCATATCTTGCTGACTCGTTGCGTATATAATATATCACAGACATCGAATCAGTCCAAAACGTTACGGGATGCTTGGGGTAATCCAACTCTTTACACACCGTTGTGAATAACTGCGCAGCTAGTAAGGCGGCATTAAGTTCTAATCTCGGAATCGAAACCGTCTTTAGAGGTGCAAATCTAGATTTACCCATCACCAGGCTAACATATATATCATTCCTTAAGGTGGTTCTGATGTACACGGCTGCACCAAATCCAACCTCAGAGGCATCAGAAAAAACATGGGAGTCAGAAGTTTGTAGGGTGGTGACTGCTAGTCAGTTGGTATGATTTTGGGGACATAAGTGATCCACGCTTACTGCGGGACAGACCTCTATTGCTAAGACTCCTGAGTTCGGATGGCTTCTGCAAAATAAGAATAAATAAAAAATAAAAAATAAAAAAATAATGAAAAAAAGAAATAGAAGTTGAAATTTGCCTAGAGCCGAATTTTAAATGCAAACTCTCGAATGAAAGTAAATGCTATGAGTCCGCTACTTCAGAAGGACACCGAACTGTATATTTCAGAAATACATATATATTACTAAGCCCTCGCCTTTCTTTTACAGACCTCACGCCGTCTGAGTTCTGTGTTTAACTCCTTTCAATCCTAGTAAGTAGGTGATATTATCACCCGTCAATGCAGTTGAAGATTGAACGATCAATTCATGGTTGTTTGCACAAAACCAACTTCCCCAATTTTCGCGGAGGCATCAATACGACAGTCATCGTCTCATCGGTCGCTGTTCAGAAGGAAGTCAGCAGAAAACCGTCAGAAGTAATATTGTGATTTATTATTGTAATATTTGTTCACAGACCTTAGTGGAAACATTTTTTATATGTTGGTGTTACAATAAAGAATTCTCGAGTGGCCAATTGGTGTTTTGGTTTTTCGTCCGTTATTACTAAGTGTTTCTGAGAAACTTCAAGGAACAGCGTGAGCCCGAGCGTAGCAAGAGCTGGGCATTAACGGTTCACGATACTTGGCTGACAGTTTCTGACGATGGAAACAGATTCTGGCGGATTCAAACGGTCGGTGAAAGTTTGGATAATCACCGTTCATCTTTCCTGGCCCCGGTAAAGTCCTCTTTGAACAAGCAATATCTGGAACGTTTTTGGAATTGGGTCAAGTTCAACAATGCCTGGGTCAAAGAAGGGACAGAGTGTCTTGGATGCAAACAGGAAAGTAAGTCATGGTGACTTGTCTGTTAGCTGATCAGTAGATATGGTGGGGTCACTAAGGTGAATCGCCCCATTCTGCAGGAACAGCAGTATACAAATTAAAGGCTCGAGATATTTCTGATTTTTATGAGGGCTTGGATCTTTATCTTGAAAGAGATAATAATGAACGCCTAAACAGATCATGCTTCTACCTTTAAATATATACCATTCGCTCAGCCTATTGTTGAGATTCGACCATGTGGGATCTGCACAGATTTATGGGGCATCTTATAAATCAACTTGCTGTCCATTGTCGGATCTTTAAATACCACTTCACAATGTCTTATCGGATTCATTTTCTAAGAACGTCTTTACTCGATCCTCATTATATCCCATTAAACCTAACATTTTATAGCACTTTATGAATTTGATTCGACTTATTCTATTCCTATTCTCTGTGAGGTACGGTTGTGCACGAAATGCACAAAAAGGCATAAAATAAAAAAACAGACATAAGGAAAAAATGTATTAAAACCAAAAGTGGACATCATGATAGTACGAGATATACGCGTAGCATTATACATTGCAAATGAACGTTGTCAGCCTAGGGAGTTTTCTATATTAATGCATTTATTAGTGATACTTGCACTTACCCATTTCATTACACTTTATTGATTCACCTTAGCACTTTTACTTTTCTAAAAACAGCTTTCAATCCCTTGTAAACGTTGTTCTTACCTCAATATTGGTTGGTTATCGTATGCCGACAACCACGGGATGAAAACGAAACGAAGTCGATTTTCCCGCTCAACCTGGAGGACAATTGTACAATTCAATAACTATACAGCCTAGTTTTGACAATGTGTATTTATATATATATCAAATATTTAACTGTTGAAATATTATTAACTTGTAGACAATCTACCATTTGATATTATATCATAATTGCTCGTGCCTGTAAAAATGGCATGCATTTTCATGTAAATTTATATGTTTATATGAGAATATATATTATTATTATTATAATTGTAACGATGTGTTTGATGTTAAGCATGACATGATTGATGTTACTGTTTCGCCGTTCAGGGATAATAGGAACATCAAACTCCCTAAATTTGAACGACGATGTTTTGATGGAAACCCGGCCGATTATTTACAATTTGTAAAGGAGTTTGAGATCATGTTGAGTAGTCTTTTATAAAATGATGAATTGAAATTGATGTATTTGATGAGGTATTGCACTGGAGATGCTTCAAGAGCTATACAGTGCTGTAAGCTCATGCCCCGTAATGAGGGATACGCTGAGGCTATGAGCATATTACGTCAAAGGTTTGGAAGACCTTCGATGATTGTAAGGAACGTATACGAAGCTGTCAAAGGTAACGGCAGTCAACTTCAAGATGACTCCAAGGCACTTACTGAGTCTTTAGATAATCTTATGACTTATAAGAATACCTTGATTTCTATGAATTGCATGAGTGACCTCAACTCGAGCTCAGTCCTAGAGGTAATTGCGAGACGCCTACCTACCCGACTGCAAAGGAAGTGGGTGAAGATGAGCTCCCGTATGGAGGATGAGGGTATCGAGCCAAGGTTTGATGATATCCTGAAACTAGTAAAAGATAGTGTCAATCAATCGATGAGCACGTTTGCCAGTATATTGAATCTCACCCCTAGAATAGAGCAGTCTGAGAGCAAAACGCAATCATTGATGACGAAAGGGCCTCAGAGAGGTGGATATCGAGAAGGCTCCATGATGTCTAATAATGGATGTAGATCTAGTGAGTGTAACAGGTTTCGTAGTACATCCTCAACAGATGAGTTACAAGATGCAAGACAAGCACGGTTGTGTTTTACGCGTTTTCAAGAAGTGCGTACAGAGGTGAACTGTGAACCAGTGAGCAAGTTCAGTGATAAGCTAAATGTAAACTCCAGGCCTGGCCCCGAATAGTGTGAGGATAACGGTGAGGTCAAGAAGTCTGTAGTTGTAACTAGTAAGCCATTGTTGAATAGAGTGTCACAGAGGAGAGTTACAGTCTAAGAGGACAGTTCTGACTCCACAAGTTTACAAGGTTTTACTATTCAGAGTGAAGATATAAAACCTTTAAGGATTTGTGAGGAGGAACCAAAATTGTCTACTTCTGTTATTAAAGAGTTTGAAAATGATGAAGTTGACGGTAAAGTGAATATTCGTGATAAGGATCATGATACTTCACAGTTGTCTTTGGTTGATCATGATGAGATGATAGATATGCCTACTACCGCTAAGATAAATAAGGGTTCTCTACAGCTCAAAGGTGAAGCAGAAATAAATGCAGATTCAGTTGCAGCAGGCATGAATACTTGTCAGACCGTCAGTGTGATTGATCAGGATGTAGCCCACCTATCATCAGATGATAGTGCTAAACCTGAGCTGATAGTAAAAGACAGCAGTGGTGGTGGTCTTGCAGGTAGACAAATTTCTGAAAGTCGAGCAACAACAGCTTCTGATCCACCGCTGAGTTCATCAACTGGTATCAATCGGTCATCGTTGATGTTGTCATCCACAATGAAACAGACGCCCATCAACTCAAGTATCTTGTGCAATGATTATGATAGTATTGGTGCATTTGAAAAGACGAAAGATATTGCTCAGTTTATTGAGGATAAGCCAAGTGTAAACGAGAGAGTAATTGTTAAATTGACTTGCGTGAATAAAGGCATTTCAAGTTTCAAGTTACTATTTGAATGCTACTATCTTTGGTGTAAATTACTCTGTGCCTACGCTTGGTTGACCAGATACTTCGTGTGTTTGTTCGTTATCTATGTTCTACGATACAATGAAATGGGCGTGTTACCGTTCAGATTTGAGGATATAGACGATAGAAGGAAATCAGCAAATGAACTCTTCGACGGTTTTCCAACCTAGAGCGTCAACCTGAGAAGGGTTGTAGGCGAACTGCTGTAAGTCCTACAATTCTTCAAAGGGTAGCGCATCAATGAGCAGTCCAATGTGCTTGGTGTGTGATTTTGTACATATGTTCATATTGTATATACTGAATTGATATCATCTGTCATCTAGCTGTTGGTAATTATGTTTGTGTCCGGACGACTTCCACTTGGATCATCAACCTGAGAAGGAATGTAGGCGTACTGCTGTAAGTCCTACAGTTCTTCAAGGGTAGTTTGCCGTGACAGAATCCACAACATTTGATGTGTTGATTGTACATATGTTTGTGTTAAATACTTGTGTGAGTTCCAATTATTGTAATTGTTGGTTAATCTTGTTTGTGTCCGGACATTCTTCACCCTACAATCGTCAACCTAGAAAGGGTTGCAGGTGTATTGGTGTAAGTCCTGCGATTCTTCAAAGGAATTCCATCAAGACATGATCCGCGAGTTTGTGTCTACTGTTTGTATATATGTGTGGTGTATCATTTCGATTGGTGTTTTTTGGATTCATTGTGTTTACTCGTTGTTTTCGTACCTTGTTGTTATTGCGTAGTTTTGTTAAAATTTTCGTCGTGATTACTTCTGAAGTTGTTTCGAGTCTTCTACATCCGTGAATGAATTGATTGATGTTAGAGACAGCAGATGGGTCGTATACGCCGGGGAGGCTATTGCTGAGAATGAAATGCATACGGGAATAATTGTTAGCTGTGGTCCCACACGCCGGGGAGAGTGAGTGTAAACGACTGAGGCTCTCATACGTCACCGTTACTAGAACTGAGGCAGAATGAGTGACAAGCGATTGCAGTGGTAATTGGTAGTGAGTAGATAAGAGGATGAGCGTAGAGTACCGTGAGGTGGTGCTATGGTCACGTTGCATTCTGCAAGAGTCATTCTAGCAAGTGGCGATTGTGTTGCAAGAGGATGCCTTCAACTGGAAGGCTCAGGTCGTCATTGATGTGTGAGATTGTGCTGTGAGTATGCTTGTGGTGTGTTGGCTTTTCTGTTTGTTTTCCATTTCAGCTCTGTCCGTGTGACCCAGGTTCTCGCAATGGCATCCAAGTCAACGTGTATTGGTCGTGATGGAAAAAATGGATGGATCCGTATTTTGCGGGGGAGTGTCAATGCAGTTGAAGATTGAACGGTCAATTCATGGTTGTTTGCTCGAAACCAACTTCCCCAATTTTCGCGGAGGCATCAATACGACAGTCATCGTCTCATCGGTCGCTGTTCAGAAGGAAGTCAGCAGAAAACCGTCAGAAGTAATATTGTGATTTATTATTGTAATATTTGTTCACAGACCTTAGTGGAAACATTTTTTATATGTTGGTGTTACAATAAAGAATTCTCGAGTGGCCAATTGGTGTTTTGGTTTTTCGTCCGTTATTACTAAGTGTTTCTGAGAAACTTCAAGGAACAGCGTGAGCCCGAGCGTAGCAAGAGCTGGGCATTAACGGTTTACGAGTCGTGGCTGACATCACCTGTCTTTCACTTTAAACTAATTGTTCGCAGAAAAGACTGTAAAATATCGGGAAAATAATATTTCTTGAAAAAATCAATAAAAAATGATGAACCCCATGCCTGTTATATATTTTGAATTTTTAACACCGTTTATATACTTCTGCACCTGTCTGCCGGTTTTCTTGTGTCTTCTTCTCTTTTCAAACATACTGCTTTCAACGAAGGTACTGATACAGCGCTGCAATTCTCTTTTTATTCGTGATATTGCTAGCTCATCTGGTGAATAACAGGATCATCGGTATTATAAAATCTGCTGACAAGTTCAAAGTGGGTCTCATAAACAACTGGAAATGTAACAAATGTGATGTACTTACAGGTGAATTTAAAGTTTAATAGACTTTAAAACTCTTTCTGAATGATTTACTGATAATTATTGTTTATTCTGCATCTCTTATGTATCACGTCAGCACCTGTACAGAAATGCTACTTACCTTCCCAACTAACGCAATCATTTATGATTCCCGCGTGAAATTGACATGTATTTTTTTTCAATCACAGTTTAGATTTGACGCTATATCTATTTCCCTATTTGTACACTTCATTTTAAATGTTTCTCTCACATTTACCAGTATTCAACTTATTTCTAAATTAACAGATCATATTATATATTCTATAAGTTTTCATAAGTGTACACATGTTCATGCCTGTAAAAATGGCTGGTTTCTGTTACAGAAATAAAAAATTATTATTATAATTATAATTATATCATGATTTCTCGACGGCTTAAGTGGACGTGAGACGGAATGTAGATTCAGCATTCTTAAACTGTTAACCCACCCCTTCCACTCTTCTCTCTGCCTCTCACTTAATGGTTCATCCCACTGTAACCCTTTCCTGCATGTCTCTTGAAATAACCTCCTAGCCGGAAGTAGATAAGGTGCTACTAATCCAAGTGGGTCAAACACGGACGACAACACAGAGAGCACGCCTCTCCGAGTAACTGGCTTATCAATATCACCAACACTAAATCCAAAGGTATCAGAGTTCACATCCCATCGCATACCTAATGTGCGTTCAACTGGTAGAGTATCAACAGGCAAATCTCGTACGGTAGGTGCTCTGTCTTCTGGATCTATATGCTTCAAAACGTCTAGGCTGTTCGAGACCCACTTAGTTAGACGAAAGCCGGCCTTAGCTAACACTTCAGTGATGCTTGTTGCAAATCTAACTGCAGACTTATCATCATCGAAGGAGGCTAAACAATCATCCACGTAGAAGCAACAATCTATGACGTCCAGCAAATCATTAGAACCAAATGTGGACACTGCCTTTCGTAGAGCAAAATTAGCACAAAACGGGGAGGACGTGGCACCAAATGGATGCACTGTCATCCTATATTCTGACACCTTACCACAAGGACCGTCATCAAACCACAAAAACCTCAAGTGATCTCTGTCACTCTCTGGCACCTTCACCTGTAGGAACATTTCCTCAATATCCGCCGCGACAGCAACTGTAAACTTTCTGAATCTCAATAGCAGTCCCACTAATGAGCTCACGCAATCTGGGCCACTATACAGATTATCATTTAAAGAGACTCCTTCATGTTTCGCAGAACAATCAAACACCACACGGAGTTTACCTGGCTTCCTCGGGTTAAAGACGGGATGATGGGGCAAATACCACTTCCCTGGCTCACTCTGATCAACTAGTCTTTCAACGTAACCCTTCATTATATGTTTATCGACGACTTCCTTATATTTGGACCAGAGTTCTGCATCTGACAGAAATTTCTTCTGTAAACCCATTAGTCTCTTAAGAGCAACTTTCCTATTACAAACCAACTGTCTATCTTTGAATCTCCATGGTAGGCCAACGCTGAAACGCCCGTTTTCGTATTTACAAGAGTCCTCGGCTATTTTAACTGCTTTTAAGTCTTCTACAGAACGACCCTTCCCTGGGACACCGCAGTCACAAAACTCCTTGTCATACATATTTTTAATCATAGTTTCTAGTTTGTCCCCATCGTTTGTAACTAATGATGATATGTGGACTATGGGTATAGGTCCTCTCACTGTCCATCCCAGTGGTGTTTTCGTCGCAAACAGATCATCTCTACCTCCGAATCTCTCTTCTAATACCTTGTGAGCTTCTGGCACACTACATCCAATGAGTACTCTCACTCTTCCATCTTGCAGTGTTGGAAGAGGTATGTCACACAGGTATGGCTTACCGACAACCGTTTCACGACTAGGTACTATAGCTTCGCCAAGTTTCATACTGGAGGTAGTGTAAGCAGTATCCACTTCCACGGTCTCCCCAGTAGCCAAGGATTCTAACTGAAATGACACTCGCTCACATACTACTGTTTTCGCAGAATTGAAAGTATTTACAACCAAGGGTTGCTTTGGGCCTTTAATACCCAAGCAACCAGCCAGTTCAGCATCTATCAATGTAACGTCTGAACCATTATCCAACAATGCATAAGTCTCTACTGAAGATTTCGGTCCTTTCACCTTAACTGGTAATACCCCTAAGAAAACTTGTGGGGTGTCAAGGGGTCTAGAGATACTATTACAATTAACCGAATTCCCAGGTTCGTTCACTGTTCTCAGAAGTGGGTGCATATCCGTTAAACCACTACTTCTTTTATTTGTCGCCTTACAATTCCACTTTGTATGCCCAATCTTTAAACAACTGAAACACAGCCGCTTCTGCTTTGCCATTTTTAACCTTTCTACGGGTGACATAGCGATAAAGCGATTACAATCACTCAATTGATGCATGTTATGGCAGACAATACACTCATCCTTTCTCGTTGTGTCTTGAGACTTCACCACAAATGCCTTCCTTATATTCACTGGTTCCTTAGGTTCTACCTTAGAATGCAAAATGCTGGCGAATTTGCCCATCGCCTGGTTGACACTGTCCTTCACCAGTCTAAGAATATCATCAAACCTTGGCTCGATACCCTCATCCTCCATACGGGAGCTTATCTTCACCCACTTCCTTTGCAGTCGAGTAGGTAGGCGTCTTGCAATTACCTCTAGGACTGAGCTCGAGTTGAGGTCACTCATGCAATTCATAGAAATCAAGGTATTCTTATAAGTCATAAGATTATCTAAAAACTCAGTAAGTGCCTTGGAGTCATCTTGAAGTTGACTGCCGTTACCTTTGACAGCTTCGTATACGTTCCTTACAATCATCGAAGGTCTTCCAAACCTTTGACGTAATATGCTCATAGCCTCAGCGTATCCCTCATTAGGGGGCATGAGCTTACAGCACTGTATAGCTCTTGAAGCATCTCCAGTGCAATACCTCATCAAATACATCAATTTCAATTCATCATTTAATAAAAAACTACTCAACATGATCTCAAACTCCTTTACAAATTGTAAATAATCGGCCGGGTTTCCATCAAAACATCGTGGTTCAAATTTAGGGAGTTTGATGTTCCTATTATCCCTGAACGGCGAAACAGTAACATCAACCATGTCATGCTTAACATCAGACACATCGTTACAATTAACAGACAAGTCACCATGACTTACTTTCCTGTTTGCATCCAAGACACTCTGTCCCTTCTTTGACCCAGGCATTGTTGAACTTGACCCAATTCCAAAAACGTTCCAGATATTGCTTGTTCAAAGAGGACTTGACCGGCACCAGGAAAGATGAACGGTGACTATCCAAACTTTCACCAACTGTTTGAATCCGCCAGAATCTGTTTCATCGTCAGAAACTGTCAGCCAGTTCGTGAACCGTTAATGCCCAGCTCTTGCTACGCTCGGGCTCACGCTGTTCCTTGAAGTTTCTCAGAAACGCTTAGTAATAACGGACGAAAAACCAAAACACCAATTGGTGACTCGAGAATTCTTTATTGTTACACCAACATATAAAAAATGTTACAACTAAGGTCTGTGAACAAATATTACAATAATAAATCACAATATTACTTCTGACGTTCTGCTGACTTCTTTCTGAACAGCGACCGATGAGACGATGACTGTCGTATTGATGCCTCCGCGAAAATTGGGGAAGTTGGTTTTGAGCAAACAACCATGAATTGATCGTTCAATCTCCAACACCATTGACAAATAGCCTCCCCGGCGTATACGACCCATCTGCTGTCTCTAACACCAATCAATTCATTCACGGATGTAGAAGACTCGAAACAACTTCAGAAGTAATCACGACGAAAATTTTAACAAAACTACGCAATAACAACAAGGTACGAAAACAACGAGTAAACACAATGAATCCAAAAAACACCAATCGAAATGATACACCACACATATATACAAACAGTAGACACAAACTCGCGGATCATGTCTTGATGGAATTCCTTTGAAGAATCGCAGGACTTACACCAATACACCTGCAACCCTTTCTAGGTTGACGATTGTAGGGTGAAGAATGTCCGGACACAAACAAGATTAACCAACAATTACAATAATTGGAACTCACACAATTATTTAACGCAAACATATGTACAATCAACACATCAAATGTGGTGGATTCTGCCTTGACGAACTACCCTTGACGAACTACCCTTGACGAACTGTAGGACTTACAGCAGTACGCCTACATTCCTTCTCAGGTTGATGATCCAAGTGGAAGTCGTCCGGACACAAACAGAATTACCAACAGCTAGATGACAGATGACATCAATTCAGTGTATACAATATGAACATATGTACAAAATCACACACCAAGCACATTGGACTGCTCATTGATGCGCTACCCTTTGAAGAATTGTAGGACTTACAGCAGCATGTCTACAACCCTTCTCAGTTTGACACCCTAGGTTGGAAAATCGTCGCAGAGTTTATTTACTGACCTCCTCCTAGAATCTATATCCTCATCTCTGAACGGTGACACGCCCATTACATTGTATCTTGGAATGGAGATGACTAACAAGCACACGATGTATTTGACCAACCAAGCGTAGGCACAGAGCAATTTACACCAAAGATAATAACATTCAAATAGTAACTTGAAATTGAAAGGTCTTTATTCGCGCAAGTCAGATTAAAAATTACACTATCATACACAGTTGGTTTATCCTTCCTAAACTGACCATTGACTTTCGTCCTTTCAAATGGACTGATACTAGGATAGTCATAGAACAAGACACTTGAGTTCATGGACGTTTCTGTCATTGTGGATGACAACGCCAATGACGACTGTGTGACACAAGTTGATGAACTATGCGGTGCATCAGAAGCTGTTGTTGTTCGGCTTTTAGAAGTTTGTCTAACGGCAATATTACCACCACTGCTGTCTTTTACTATAAGCTCCTGTTTCGCACTAACATCTGTCGATAGGTAGGGTGTCAGTGTATTTGAAGATTGAACGATCAGTTCACGGTTGTTTGCTCAAACCCAACTCCTCCACATATTTTGCGGGAATCATCAATCCAGCTGTCATCGTCTCAGTGTGAGGATATAAGCTATAACTGGTGTTTCCGCGCAATCCTGTTGGTTACCGCGCTCACGGCTACAGGCATTATAATCGCCTATTTTTGGGAAATAGATTATATTTGACTAGTTTTAGACTTCTGTAGCCAGATGGCAGTATTTTGCTGTATTTTGTTCGTAGTAGAGCGAAAAATTGTGTATTATAGCTCGGACGAGTTATTAATAAAAAAGTCATCCCTTTTAAGAAAGTTCGCATAGAAAGACTATTATTTGCATTATAGTGCTTTGAGGGTTTGTTTTTTGCGAGTTGTTTCGGATCTTAAGGTTGTAAATAGACTAAAGGCAATGGCCGTTGTCATTCAAGTGAATCTATGAGAATTGTGCATATGAAACAGAAATAGCCTGCAGACACAGGTCAGATGTGTGTTTTGAGGATGTTAAACACTTCTGTTATCATCCGTCATGACTGAAATATTCCGTAACACATCGACGACATCATGCGATGAATGAGACAGGCTGCTGAATTTCCTGGTGATTATATCTATCGTGATGAAGTTCCTAGTTAAAACTGCTTAGGCGAAGATGTGATAATAGTTTAATTCACATTTGCACATGGAATTTCAGAAGACTGTAATTGCTCAGTGCATAAAATGGCATCAGACTATATTGACATCAGTGTTCATCGCGTCCCGAAGAATAGTATAAATAGTCCTTCTCAAATGTCAGAGTACTTAAAATGAGTGTCAGCTTTCTGTCGATTGATAGCTAGCAGCTGTGCCATACCATCCATGGTGCCCCACAGGCCCTACAGAAATTCGTGAGAGATCTTACATGTCACGTTGTCTTACGAATTGTAAGCTTGCAGATCTTTTAATTTACCTGTCACTGAAATATCACTTACCTACTTCACGATGGTCTTTTTATTTGTTCAGTATTACAATACATTTTATCTTAACTCGATATGCACTTATTAAAGTTGAGACTTACTCTTTGTGCCCATTAGTTGCTTGCTTGCAGTGTGGTTGCTTTTATTAGAAATACAACAGCACCAGTGTTTGAACAAGGCTGTATTTTCATGGAAAACGTCATATTTTCCATGCTTACTCCGATATGGTTGGCACTAAACATGGCAAACGTATACTAACATTCCAAGGACATAGCACTTAGCCAAATGTACAGTGTTTATTGTGGATGGTTTACAATTTAACCCTTATCATAACCTGTTCTAATTACTCGTACAATAGTTGAACGACTTAAGCTTTTGAAAAGGTACTAATTTAGGATACTTCACGATTGCAGTTTATAACATAACTTATTGCGCCTGTGGAAATGGCATGCATTCTTTGTAAACATTTGTTTAAACGACGTGTAAAATTATTATTTGCTTATTGCTATCCTTTAGAAGATGAACAATATGTGTGACAGTGAAAACCACAGAAGAATGCTGTCATGAACGAACAATGAGAAAGGAGAATGGACCATTTTCAGCAAAGGTAGGCAAATATAAACCGTTTAACTTTAATATTACTTCATTCCTACTTCAGCGATTTAAAACGCTTTGTTTACTTATTTGCAGATATCCGGTAACGTCAGTCAACCCGGTCAAAATGACTCGACATTGCCCAAATTATTACGACAAACAACTGCGTAAAGACATTTGCTTGTTATTATTTTTCATTAAATATATTTAACATCATGCTTACCAGACGTTTCTTATTCTATCTGAGTGTAGCTATATTTGTCATGATGACTAGATGCAGGCATGACTTATCAGTGAGACCTTGCAAAGTAATTGGTGGCATATTTTAGTGTAGGGTAAATATAACTACGATAGCTACAGCTCAACGATATCAATAATTTGTCTCGTGTAGACTTCAGTTTACGCTACATGTTAAAAGCCTTAGTCATATGGATTGGCAATGCAATACTTTCGAATACACGTAACCGTCTACGAACTGGAACTCCAATGCAGTGCCTAAGTTCTGTGGCAGACAATACACTCATCCTTTCTCGTTGTGTCTTGAGACTTCACCACAAATGCCTTCCTTATTATTCACTGGTTCCTTAGGTTCTACCTTAGAATGCAAAATGCTGGCGAATTTGCCCATCGCCTGGTTGACACTGTCCTTCACCAGTCTAAGAATATCATCGATCTTGGTTCGATACCCTGCTCCTCTATACGAGAGCTTATTTTTACCCATTTCCTTTGCAGCCGCGTAGGTGGGCGTCTTGCAATTACCTCTAGGGACTGAGCTGGAGTTGAGGTCACTCATGAAATTCATAGAAATCAAGGTATTCTTGTAAGTCATAAGATTCTCTAAAAACTCAGTGAGTGCCTTGGAGTCATCTTGAAGTTGACTGCGGTTACCTTTGACAGCTTCGTATACGTTCCTTACAATCATTGAAGGTCTTCCAAACCTTTGACGTAATATGCTCATAGCCTCAGCGTATCCTTCATTAGGGGGCATGAGCTTACAGCACTGTATAGCTCTTGAAGCATCTCCAGTGCAATACCTCATCAAATACATCAATTTCAATTCATCACTTAATAAAACCTACTCAACATGATCTCAAACTCCTTAACAAACTGTAAAATCGGCCGGGTTTCCATCAAAACATCGTGGTTCTAATTTAGGGAGTTTGATGTTCCTATTATCCCTGAACGGCGAAACAGTAACATCAACCATGTCATGCTTAACATCAGACACATCGTTACAATTAAGAGACAAGTCACCATGACTTACCTTCCTGTTTGCATCCAAGACACTCTGTCCCTTCTTTGACCCAGGCATTGTTGAACTTGACCCAATTCCAAAAACGTTCCGGATATTGCTTGTTCAAAGAGGACTTGACCGGCACCAGGAAAAATGAACGGCGACTATCCAAACTTTCACCAACTGTTTCAATCCGCCAGATCTGTTCTATCGTCAGAAACTGTCAATCACGTCTCATAAACCGTTAATGCCCAGCTCTCGCTACGCTCGGGCCCACGCTGTTCTTGAAGATTTCAGAAACGCTTAGTTATAACGGACGCAAAAACCAAAACACCGATTGGCCGCTTGAGAATTCTTTATTGTTACACCAACATATAAAAGGAATAAGCGAACTAAGGTCTGAAACAAATATTACAATAATAAATCTCTGTATTACTTCTGACGATGTTTCACTCTTCTTTCTGAACAGCGACCGATGAGACGATGACTGTCGTATTGATGCCTCCGCGAAAATTGGGGAAGTTGATTTTAAGCAAACAACCAAGAATTGATCGTTCAATCTTCAACTCCATTGACAGACTATTATTTGCATTATAGTTCTTTGAGGGTTTGTTTTTTGCGAGTTGTTTCGGATCCTAAGGTTGTAAATGGACTAAAGGCAATGGCTGTTGTCATTCAAGTGAATCTATGAGAATTGGGCATATGCAAGAGAAAAGGAGGGAGGGTGGCGTTAGCTGATCAGTAGATATGGTGGTGGTCACTAAGGTGAATCGCCCCATTCTGCAGGAACAGCAATATACAAATTAAAGGCTCGAGATATTTCTGATTTTTATGAGGGCTTAGATCTTTATCTTGAAAAAGATAATAGTGAACGCCTTGACAGATAATGCTTCTACCTTTAAATATATACCATTCGCTCAGCCTATTGTTGAGATGCGACCACGTGGGATCTGCACAGATTTATGGGGCATCTTATGAATTAACTTGCTATCCATTGTCAGATCTTTAAATACCACTTCACAATATCTTGTCTCACTTATTTTCTAATAACGTCTTTACTTGATTCTCATTATATTCCATTAAACCTAACATTTTATAGCTCTTTATGAATTTGATTCGACTTATTCTATTCCTATTCTCTGGAGGGTACGGTTGTGCACCAAATAGAAAAAAAGACATGAAATAAAGACAACTGGCTTGAAAATAATTGTATTAAAGCCAAAAGTGAACGCATGATAGTATAAAATATATTGGTTTCATTATACATTGCAAATGAACGTTGTCGGCCTAAGGATTAATTACTTCCCCATTCTGTTTTCTATATAAATGTGTTTATTAATGATATATTTCACTCACTTAATCTATTACACTTTAATGTTTCACCACAGCACTTTTACTTTTCTAAAACAGCTTCCAATCCCTTGTAAACGTTGTACTTACCTCAATATTGGTTGGTTATCGTATGCCTACAACCACGGGATGAAAACGAAACGAAGTCGATTTTCCCGCTCAACCTGGAGGACAATTGTACAATTCAATAACTATACAGCCTAGTTCAGACAATGTGTATTTATATATATATCAAATATTTAACTGTTGAAACATTATTAACTTGTAGACAATTTAAGATTTGACATTATATCATCCTTGATCGTGCCTGTAAAAATGGCATGCATTTTCATGTAAATTTATGTTTATATGAAAATAAATTATTATTATTATTATTATAAATAGCCTGCAGACACAGGTCAGATGTGTGTTTTGAGGATGTTAAACACTTTTGTTATCATCCGTCATGACTGAAATATTCCGTAACACATCGACGACATCATGCGATGAATGAGACAGGCTGCTGAATTTCCTGGTGATTATATCTATTGTGATGAAGTTCCTAGTTAAAACTGCTTAGGCGAAGATGTGATAATAGTTTAATTCACATTTGCACATGGAATTTCAGAAGACTGTAATTGCTCAGTGGATAAATGGCATCAGACTATATTGACATCAGTGTTCATCGCGTCCCGAAGAATAGTAAAAATAGTCCTTCTCAAATGTCAGAGTACTTAAAATGAGTGTCAGCTTTCTGTCGATTGATAGCTAGCAGCTGTGCCAAGCCATCCATGGTACCCCACAGGCCCTACAGAAATTCGTGAGAGATCTTATACGTCACGTTGTCTTACGAATTGTAAGCTTGCAGATCTTTCAATTTACCTGTCAATGAAATATCACTTACCTACTTCACGATGGTTTTTTATTTGTTCAATATTACAATACATTTTATCTTAACTCGATATGCATTTATTGAAGTTGAGACTTACTCTTTGTGCTCATTAGCTGCTTGCTTAGAGTGTGGTTGATTTATTAGAAACATGACAGCATCAGTGTTTGAACAAGGCTGTATTTTTATGGAAAACGTCATATTTTCAATGCCTACACCGATATGGTTGACACTAAACATTGCAAACGTATACTAACATTCCAAGGACATAGCACTTAGACAAATGTACAGTGTTCATTGTGAAGGGTTTACAATTCAACCCTTATCATAACCTGTTCTAATTACTCGTACAATAGTTGAACGAATTAGGCATTTGAAAAAGTACTTGTCAGTCACGTCTCATAAACCGTTAATGCCCAGCTCTCGCTACGCTCGGGCCCACGCTGTTCCTTGCAGTTTTCCAGAAACGCTTAATAGTAACGAATGCGAAAACCAAAACACCGATTGGCCGCTTGGGAATTCTTTATTGTAAAACAAACATATAAAAAATATTTCTATTAAGGTCTGTGAACAAATATTACAATAATAAGTCACGAGATTACTTCTGATGGTTTGCTACTTACTTCTTTCTGAACAGCGACCGATGAGACGATGACTGTCGTATTGATGCTTCCGCGAAAATTGGGGAAGTTGATTTTGAGCAAACAACCAAGAATTGATCGTTCAATCTTCAACTCCATTGACACTCCCCGGCAAAAAGAATCCATCCCTTTTTTCCTTCACGACCAATGCACGTTGACTTGGATGCCATTGCGAGAACCTGGGTCACACGGACAGAGCTGAAATGGAAAACAAACAGAAAAGCCAACACACCACAGGCATACTCACAGCACAATCTCACACATCGCTGACGACCTGCGCGTCCAGACAGAGACCTCCTCTTGACATCTTGCAACACAATCGCCATTTGCTAGAATGACTCTTGCAGAATGCAACGTGACCATAGCAGTACCTCATGATACTCGTCGCACATCCTCTTATCTACTCACTACCAATTACCACTGCAATCGCTTGTCACTCATTCTGCCTCAGTTCTAATAGCGGTGACGCATGCGAGCCTCAGTGGTTTACACTCTTTCTCCCCGGCGTGTCGGACCGCAGCTAACAATTATCTCCGTGTGCATTTCATTCTCAGCAATAGCCTAGCCTCCCCGGCGTATACGACCCATCTGCTGTCCTTAACATCAATCAATTCATTCATGGATGTAGAAGACTCGAAACAACTTCAGAAGTAATCACGACGAAAATTTCAACAAAATTACGCAATAACAACTAGATACGAAAACAACAAGTAAACACAATGAATCCAAATAGCACCAATTCATATGATACGCCACGCGTATATACAAATAGTACAAACAACCTCGCCGATCATGTCTTGGTGGAATTCCTTTGAAGAATTGCAGGACTTACACCAGTACGCCTACAACCCTTCACAGGTTGACGATTGTAAGTTGTGGAATGTCCAGACACAAACAAGATTAACCAACAATTACAATAATTGGAACTCACACAACTATTTAACACAAACATATGTACAATCAACACATCAAATGTTGTGGATTCTGGCACGACAAACTACCCTTGAAGAACTGTAGGACTTACACCAGTACGCCTACAACCCTTCTCAGGTTGACGCTCTAGGTTGGAAAATCGTCGCAGAGTTCATTTGCTAACTACCTTCTATCAGCTATATCCCCAAATCTGAACGATAACGCGCTTATGTAATTGTATCGTAGAATATAGATGACGAACAAACACACGACATATCTCATCAACCTAATGTAGAAACAGAGTAATTTACACCAAAGATAATAACATTCAATTAGTAACTTGAAACTAGAAATTCCTTTGTTTGTGCAAGTCAATTTAACAATTACTCTCTCGTTTACACTTGGCTTATCCGCACTAAACTGACCATTGATATTCGTCCTTTCAAACGAACTGATACTAGCATAGTCATTGCACAAGATACTTGAGTTGATGGGTGTCTGTCTCATTGTGGATGACAGCACCAACGATGACTGTGTGACACAATGTGATGAACTTAGTGGTGGATCAGAAGCTGTTCTTTTTCGGCTTTCAGATAGTTGTTGGACTGCAAGATTACCACCACTGCTGTCTTTCACTACTAGTTCGGGTTTAGCACTATCATCTGATGGTAGGTGGGCTACATGCTGATCAATCACACTGACGGTCTCACAAGTATCCATACCTTCTGCAACTGCATCTGCATTTATTTATACTTCACGTTCAAGTTGTACAGAACCTTTATTTAACTTAGCGGTAGTAGGCATTCCCCCCATTTCATCATGATCAACCAAAGACAAATCTACACTATCATGATCATTATCACAAATATTCAATTTACCATCAACTTCATCATTTTCAAATTCTTTAATAACAGAAGTAGACAATTTTCGTTCCACCTCGCAAATCCTAAAAGGTTTTATAACTTCACTCTGACTAGTAATACCTCGTAAACTTGTAGGGTCAGAACTGCGCTCCGAAGCAGCAACTCTATTCTGTGACACTCTATTCAACAATGGCTTACCAGTTGCAACTACAGACTTCCTGGCCAAACCGTTATCGTCACACAATTCGGAGTCAGGTCTGGAGTTTACATTTAGCTTATCACTGAACTTGCTTACTGGTTCACAGTTCACTTCTGTATGCACCTCTTGCACACGTGTAAAACAAAACCGTGTTTGTCTTGCATCTTGTAACCTATCAGTTGAGGATGTACTACGAAACCTGTTGCACTCACTAAGTTTATATGCATTACTAGACATCATGGAGTTTTCTCGATATCCACCTCTCTGAGGCCTATTCGTCATCAATGAGTACGTTTTACCCTCAGACTGCTCTATTCTAGGGGTGAGATTCAATATACTGGCGAACTTGCTCATAGATTGATTGACACAATCTTTTACCAGTTTCAGGATATCATCAAACTTTGGCTCGATACCCTCATCCTCCATACGGGAGCTTATCTTCACCCACTTCCTTTGCAGTCGAGTAGGTAGGCGTCTTGCTATTACTTCTAGGACTGAGCTCGAGTTGAGGTCACTCATTCGATTCATCGAAATCATTCCATTCTTGTAAATTAGCAAATTATCTAAAAACTCAGTGAGTGCCTGGGAGTCATCCTGTAATTGACCACCATTACCCTTAACAGCCTCGAATACTTTCCCTGCAATCATCGAAGGTCTTCCAAACCTTTGACGTAATATGCTCATAGCCTCGTAGTAGCCCTCTGTTGGCTTCATAAACTTACAGCACTCTGTAGCTCTTGAAGCATCTCCAGTGCAATATCTCATCAAATACATTACCTTCAATTCATCACTTGATAGAAAACTATTCAGCATGATCTCAAACTCCTTTACAAATTGTAAATAATCAGCCGGGTTTCCATCAAAACACCGTGGTTCAAATTTAGGGAGTTTGATGTTCCTATTATCCCTGAACGGCGAAACAGTAACATCAACCATGTCATGCTTAACATCAGACACATCGTTACAATTAACAGACAAGTCACCATGACTTACTTTCCTGTTTGCATCCAAGACACTCTGTCCCTTCTTTGACCCAAGCATTGTTGAACTTGACCCAATTCCAAAAACGTTCCGGATATTGCTTGTTCAAAGAGGACTTGACCGGCACCAGGAAAAATGAACGGCGACTATCCAAACTTTCACCAACTGTTTCAATCCGCCAGATCTGTTTCTATCGTCAGAAACTGTCAATCACATCTCATAAACCGTTAATGCCCAGCTCTCGCTACGCTCGGGCCCACGCTGTTCTTAGAAGATTTCGGAAACGCTTAGTTATAACGGACGCAAAAACCAAAACACCGATTGGCCGCTTGGGAATTCTTTATTGTAACACCAACTTATAAAAAATATTTCTATTAAGGTCTGTGAACAAATATTACAATAATAAATCACAATATTACTTCTGACGGTTTGCTACTTACTTCTTTCTGAACAGCGACCGATGAGACGATGACTGTCGTATTGATGCCTCCGCGAAAATTGGGGAAGTTGATTTTGAGCAAACAACCAAGAATTGATCGTTCAATCTTCAACTCCATTGACAGTACTAAGTTAGGATACTTCACGATTTCAGTTTATAACTTAACTTATTGCGCTTGTAGAAATGGCATGCATTATTTGTAAACATTTGTTTAAGCCACGTGTAAAATTATTATTTGCTTATTGCTATCCTTTAGAAGATGAACAATATGTGTGACAGTGAAAACCACAGAAGAATGCTGTCATGAACGAAGAATGAGAAAGGAGAATGGACCATTTTCTGCAAAGGTAGGCAAATATAAACCGTTTAACTTTCATATTACTTCATTCCTACTTCAGCGATTTAAAAAACACTTTGTTTACTTATTTGCAGATATCTGGTGACGTCAGTCAACCCGGTCAAAATGACTCGACATTGCCCAAATTATTACGACAAACAACTGCGTAAAGACATTTGCTTGTTATTATTTTTCATTAAATATATTTAGCATCATGCTTACCAGACGTTTCTTATTCTATCTGAGTGTAGCTATATTTCTCCTGATGACTAGATGCAGGCATGACTTATCAGTGAGACCTTACAAAGTAATTGGTGGCATATTTTAGTGTAGGGTAAATATAACTACGATAGCTACAGCTCAACGATATCAATAATTTGTCTCGTGTAGACTTCAGTTTACGCTACATGTTAACAGCCTTAGTCATATGGATTGGCAATGCAATACTTTCGAATACACGTAACCGTCTACGAACTGGAACTCCAATGCAGTGCTTAAGTTCTGCCCATTTTTGTCATTGGTCCCTAAAGACTTGCATATGACTATGAGACGTATCCACGTAACTTCACTGAAATACTTATAATTTACTACGTATACCGAACGATATTGTTCCTACAGAATTACATTTACGTACAGTAATCAGTTAAAGTCCTAGGGAGCACTGATCTAGCATGCCGTGCTCACAAAGGGAACACATGAATTGAAAGACAACAAGATTTACATGAAAAGTTTATTTCAATTATAATACAAACTTAGTTTGTTTACATATTAAGAATACGATTGATTCCCGCGATTACTTCTGCTGAATAATTCATGGCAAACACTTCTCCAAATTTGTTACTACTTCTCATAATGCCCGCACTCATAATATTTATATTGGTTTGCAATGTGCCACTTCGATTTCGAGGGACAACTGCTGACGTGCTTTGAGATGCGAACTAGTTGCGTGACGACATCCATTGTTTACAATTCTGCATCACATGGTTAACTACAAAAGGTGGGACAAAAAAGTAAAGATAAATATGAACTGGATATTACAGGTGTTGTCAGCCAAGTCTCATAAACCGTTAATGCCCAGCTCTCGCTACGCTCGGGCCCACGCTGTTCTTAGAAGATTTCTCAGAAACGCCTAGTTATAACGGACGCAGAAAACAAAACACCGATCTGCCGTTTGATATTTCTGTATTGTTACACCAACATATAAAAGGAATAAGCGAACTAAGCAAACTAAGGTCTGAAAACAAATATTACAAAAATAAATCTCTGTATTACTTCTGACGATGTTTCAATCTTCTTTCTGAACAGCGACCGATGAGACGATGACTGTCGTATTGATGCTTCCGCGAAAATTGGGGAAGTTGATTTTAAGCAAACAACCATGAATTGATCGTTCAATCTTCAACTCCATTGACACTCCCCGGCAAAAAGAATCCATCCCTTTTTTCCTTCACGACCAATGCACGTTGACTTGGATGCCATTGCGAGAACCTGGGTCACACGGACAGAGCTGAAATGGAAAACAAACAGAAAAGCCAACACACCACAGGCATACTCACAGCACAATCTCACACATCAATGACGACCTGCGCGTCCAGACAGAGACCTCCTCTTGACATCTTGCAACACAATCGCCACTTACTAGAATGACTCTTGCAGAATGCAACGTGACCATAGCAGTACCTCATGATACTCGTCGCACATCCTCTTATCTACTCACTACCAATTACCACTGCAATCGCTTGTCACTCATTCTGCCTCAGTTCTAATAGCGGTGACGCATGCGAGCCTCAGTGGTTTACACTCTTTCTCCCCGGCGTGTCGGACCGCAGCTAACAATTATCTCCGTGTGCATTTCATTCTCAGCAATAGCCTAGCCTCCCCGGCGTATACGACCCATCTGCTGTCCTTAACATCAATCAATTCATTCATGGATGTAGAAGACTCGAAACAACTTCAGAAGTAATCACGACGAAAATTTTAACAAAATTACGCAATAACAACTAGATACGAAAACAACAAGTAAACACAATGAATCCAAATAGCACCAATTCATATGATACGCCACGCGTATATACAAATAGTACAAACAACCTCGCGATCATGTCTTGGTGGAATTCCTTTGAAGAATTGCAGGACTTACACCAGTACGCCTACAACCCTTCACAGGTTGACGATTGTAAGTTGTGGAATGTCCAGACACAAACAAGATTAACCAACAATTACAATAATTGGAACTCACACAACTATTTAACACAAACATATGTACAATCAACACATCAAATGTTGTGGATTCTGGCACGACAAACTACCCTTGAAGAACTGTAGGACTTACACCAGTACGCCTACAACCCTTCTCAGGTTGACGCTCTAGGTTGGAAAATCGTCGCAGAGTTCATTTGCTGACTTCCTTCTATGAGCTAAATCCTCAAATCTGAACAGTAACACGTCCATGTCATTGTATCGTAGAATATAGATGACGAACAAACACACGGCATATCTCATCAACCTAATGTAGAAACAGAGTAATTTACACCAAAGATAATAACATTCAATTAGTAACTTGAAACTAGAAATTCCTTTGTTTGTGCAAGTCAATTTAACAATTACTCTCTCGTTTACACTTGGCTTATTCTCACTAAACTGACCATTGATATTCGTCCTTTCAAACGAACTGATACTAGCATAGTCATTGCACAAGATACTTGAGTTGATGGGCATCTGTCTCATTGTGGATGAAAACACCAACGATGACTGAGTGACACAAGGTGATGAACTTAGCGGTGGATCAGAAGCTGTTCTTTTTCGGCTTTCAGATAGTTGTTGGACTGCAAGATTACCACCACTGCTCTCCTTCACTACTAGTTCGGGTTTAGCACTATCATCTGATGATAGGTGGGCTACACGCTGATCAATTACACTGGCGGTCTCACAAGTATCCATACCTTCTGCAACTGCATCTGCATTTAATTTTACTTCACGTTCTAGTTGTACAGAACCTTTGTTCAACTTAGCAGTAATAGGCGTTGCCCTCATCTCATCATGATCAACCAAAGACAAATCTGCACTATCATCATCATCACCACAAATATTCACTTTACCGTCAAGTTCATCATTTTCAAACTCTTTAATAACAGAAGTAGATAATTTTGATTCCTTCTCACAAATCCTAAAAGGCTTTATAACTTCACTCTGACTAGTAATACCTCGTAAACTTGTAGGGTCAGAACTGCACTCCGAAGCAACAACTCTATTCTGTGACACTCTATTCAACAATGGCTTACCAGTTGCAACTACAGACTTCCTGGCCAAACCGTTATCGTCACACAATTCGGAGTCAGGTCTGGAGTTTACATTTAGCTTATCACTGAACTTGCTTACTGGTTCACAGTTCACTTCTGTATGCACCTCTTGCACACGTGTAAAACAAAACCGTGTTTGTCTTGCATCTTGTAACCTATCAGTTGAGGATGTACTACGAAACCTGTTGCACTCACTAAGTTTATATGCATTACTAGACATCATGGAGCCTTCTCGATATCCACCTCTCTGAGGCCTATTCGTCATCAATGAGTACGTTTTACCCTCAGACTGCTCTATTCTAGGGGTGAGATTCAATATACTGGCGAACTTGCTCATAGATTGATTGACACAATCTTTTACCAGTTTCAGGATATCATCAAACTTTGGCTCGATACCCTCATCCTCCATACGGGAGCTTATCTTCACCCACTTCCTTTGCAGTCGAGTAGGTAGGCGTCTTGCTATTACTTCTAGGACTGAACTCGAGTTGAGGTCACTCATTCGATTCATCGAAATCATTCCATTCTTGTAAATTAGCAAATTATCTAAAAACTCAGTGAGTGCCTGGGAGTCATCCTGTAATTGACCACCATTACCCTTAACAGCCTCGAATACTTTCCCTGCAATCATCGAAGGTCTTCCAAACCTTTGACGTAATATGCTCATAGCCTCGTAGTAGCCCTCTGTTGGCTTCATAAACTTACAGCACTCTGTAGCTCTTGAAGCATCTCCAGTGCAATATCTCATCAAATACATTACCTTCAATTCATCACTTGATAGAAAACTATTCAGCATGATCTCAAACTCCTTTACAAATTGTAAATAATCAGCCGGGTTTCCATCAAAACACCGTGGTTCAAATTTAGGGAGTTTGATGTTCCTATTATCCCTGAACGGCGAAACAGTAACATCAACCATGTCATGCTTAACATCAGACACATCGTTACAATTAAGAGACAAGTCACCATGACTTACCTTCCTGTTTGCATCCAAGACACTCTGTCCCTTCTTTGACCCAGGCATTGTTGAACTTGACCCAATTCCAAAAACGTTCCGGATATTGCTTGTTCAAAGAGGACTTGACCGGCACCAGGAAAAATGAACGGCGACTATCCAAACTTTCACCAACTGTTTCAATCCGCCAGATCTGTTTCTATCGTCAGAAACTGTCAATCACATCTCATAAACCGTTAATGCCCAGCTCTCGCTACGCTCGGGCCCACGCTGTTCTTAGAAGATTTCTCAGAAACGCTTAGTTATAACGGACGCAAAAACCAAAACACCGATCTGCCGCGTGAGATTTGTTTATTGTTACACCAACATATAAAAGGAATAAGCGAACTAAGCAAACTAAGGTCTGAAAACAATTATTACAAAAATAAATCTCTGTATTACTTCTGACGATGTTTCAATCTTCTTTCTGAACAGCGACCGATGAGACGATGACTGTCGTATTGATGCTTCCGCGAAAATTGGGGAAGTTGATTTTAAGCAAACAACCAAGAATTGATCGTTCAATCTTCAACTCCATTGACAGGTGTAATGATGGTAGTGCTTGTGTTCTGTTTCCAGTTATGGCATTGTACACACGAATACGGTAATGAAAATTAAAACTTTCCGTATATAAGAACATTAGTCAATTAAGTTTCGGTTGACATACATTAGAAACGGAGTCATAAAAACGCAAATATACCTGTAAAATGTGGCTTTCTGAAATGGACCAACAGCAAGTGTCGGCAGGGGTACCGACAAGTCTGAAATGTCATACACGTGCATGTACAAGCACTCAGATCAACATCTACTTTATTCCATTGTCTTGAAAGAATACATAATCGAAGGCTTCAACCTCAACAGAAGCCCATCGTAACCTTTCGTATTCGCTGATTACCTCCCTCGCGGCGTATGGCGTCAGTAGTCGTGAAATTGGGATTAGACGTTGTGAACAGGAATGGGTGAAGCTTCGCGACTGAGCAATAATCGCCTCCTGCTGTATTCTTGAAAAACTTTGTTGATACCGTTTATACACCTTCAGGATGCTTTTATGCAGACTATCTGATCTTCGCAGGTACCGCTTCATTTGCTTGTGGGAACTTTAGACGCGATTATTTGTATCATTCCCAAAAGTCACCAATCTGCTAATAACTCTGAAATAGAAATGAAATCTGGAAAACGAGAACATTAAAGGCATTACTCTTATCTCCTTTTACACTGCACTAAGCGCCATAAGTAGTTCTTCACAATCGGATTCCTTTTCTACGAATAAAATGTAAAGCAGGTTTTGAAAAACTTACTTTATGACAGAATGCTTGACAAACATGGAAAAAACACAAAACAATGTGCGCTTCTCTGTGCGTTAACTTGACTGCTGCTACTTCAGCTTGCGCACGGTCCATAATGAAAGTTTCCGTTTTTGAAGTATCTTCCATTATTAGACGAAATGAGTCTATAATCCGAACTATAATATATATTTCTTCCTGTTTATGCAGGAACATACCAATTGTACAGGCATGGATAAGTTATCATATAGATTACACATAATTTGGTGTAATGAATTTACAGTGTGGTTGTTCTTTCTGACATTAGAGTCAGTCGGAACAGTCTGCTATAAAGTCTGTTTGTGCAACAAATAAATAAATATAGAAATATTGCCTTCGCACTAACAAAAAACCCAGACATCAGATGGATGTATTACAAATATGTGGGAAAAATAAAGCTTGAAGTCAATTCTCCTATATAACTTTGTTGTGAACAGCACCCTTGGATTAAAGATTATTGATGTATTATGTTGAGATCAGTGATATATTTATTCCATTTTTCAGCAGTCTTATCGTAGTTTCATAACAGGAAAGAAATTTGATCGTGGATGCGAAAACTAGATAAGGTCATATTAAGTTGTTTTACTGCATCAAATGGTGCCGAGGTCGATTCCAGAATTCTCCATTTGCTCCATTTGTGTCTGCATGGCGGACTGTATTGGTAAGTTCAGTGAAACGTTGAAAACTGCATCACGTTTGAATTCCTTTCTAGTCCAAGCAAATAAAACTGATCGTCCACAACCAAAGTTATCCGTCACAGGTAATTGGAACAAAGAATACCTGCACGTTGATTAATGAATTGGTAAACTTACTTCCCCTTATTTGTATTATGTGTCAAATCAATACCAACAACCTCAGGGAACTGTTTATACAATTCCATTTGCTCATAAGTTGTAAAACAAATTCTTGCTAGTGAATTCCTGATCGGTTCATCGGAATAATACTCCATTAACTTCCCACGGGATTTTAGGAATTCAAAAATGTCACGACGACTCGAAATACCTTAAGTATTTAACAATTACGTCAACGTTACCTTTAGTAACTGCGGCTTTCATATTTTTAACGTCGATGCGAGTTATATCCTTGTGGTACTTCTCCTTAACATGCATTATTATTTCATCGGATGGGTGCGATTGCTGAATAAGTGGTTCCACGTTTTCTTTCCCTTCCACTGTTAGTCGTCTACACCATGGGTCAGTCTGCATGTACACCCTGCTGCATAGATGGTTATGTACCATCTTGTATATTATTATTATTATTTATTATTGTATCCTTTAGTTCCTAGAGGAACATAGGGCTTCAGCTGCGCACCTCCATTGACTTCGGTTTTCTGACAACTTTTTCACCCTGCTCCAGGTCTGTCCACATGCTTTCATCTCCTCCTCGCATGACCTCCTCCAAGTCACCCTTGGACGACCAACTCGCCGCCTCCCTTTCGGGTTCCACTCGAGGGCTTGTCTAGTGATGTCACTTGATGGTTTCCTCAGCGTATGGCCAATCCATCTCCATTTCTTTCTGCCTATTTGTTTCACAATCGGTTCCTGATTGGTTCGCTCCCAGAGATCCCTGTTGCTGATCTTTTCTGGCCATCTGATCTTGAGTATTGAGCGGAGACAGTTGTTAATGAAGGTTTGAAGTTTGTTTGAGATGCTCTTTATGACTCGCCAAGTCTCTGATCCGTATAGTAGCACTGACTTCACATTGGAGTTGAAAATCCGGATCTTATTTTTGATGCTGATTGCTGTTGACCTCCACACAGATTTGAGAGTAATGAAAGCTTGTCTTGCTTTTCCGATTCTGGCTTTGATGTCCTCGTCAGTTCCGCCTGTAGTTGAGACGATGCTTCCCAGGTAGGTGAAGGAGGTTGTTTCTTTCAGGTTCTTCCCATTTATGCTTATTGTGGTCTGTTGTTGTTGTTGCTGTTGATGTTGGCTAGGAATCTTCATCATCTCTGTTTTATCTATGTTCACGTGAAGTCCTATCTTTGATGCTTCTTCTGCCAACTTGTTACTTTTCACTTGCATATCTTCCAGTTTATGGGAAATCAGACATATATCATCGGCGAAATCCAGATCCTCCAAGTCTTTTGTGTCAGTCCATTTTATGCCTGTTCCCTCGTTGGTTGCCGTTGTCTGTCGCATTATCCAATCAATTGCAATCAGGAAGATCATTGGTGATAGTAGACAGCCTTGCCTCACTCCCGTCCTCACTTCGAAGGCTTCCGTAAGTTTCCCGTTGTGGATTACTTGGCATGCAGCATTGTCGTATAACTGTTGGATGAGGTGTATAATTGTCGATGGGACCCCGTAGTAGCGAAGTAGTTTCCAAATGACCTCTCGATCGACGCTGTCGAAGGCCTTTTCAAAGTCGATGAAGTTGAGATAGAGAGGTGACTGCCATTCCAAGCTTTGTTCAATGATGATCCGTAGAGTGGCGATTTGATCAATACATGATTTGTTTCTCCTGAATCCAGCCTGTTCCGGACGAAGTTTTTCATCTAGGGCTTGTTTGATTCTCTCCAGGATGATGCGACTTAGTATCTTGCTTGGAATGGACAGAAGCATAATTCCACGCCAGTTTTTACATTGACTTAAGTCTCCTTTCTTTGGAAGTTTGAATAAGTAACTGTTCTTCCAATCCTCGGGTACTTTGCCCTCTTTCCACACCTTCTCCAGTAGTGGTGTCATCAAGTCCGCTGTTGTCTCTGGGTCTATTTTCAAAGCCTCTGCTGGGATTCCATCTGGTCCCGGTGTTTTCCCAGTTTTAAGCATCTTGATTGCATTCAGGACTTCTGATTTCGTCGGGGGGTCAGTGTTCACTGGTAGTTCTGCTTCCGTTGTTGGTATTGCTGGACGTGTTGTAGGTGGCGGACGATTTAGAAGTCTTTTGAAGTGTTCAACCCAGTGCTTTCTCTGTTCCACCTCTTTGGTGATTGACTTTCCATTGTCGTCCTTTATTGGCTTAATCTGTGTCGAACGTTTGCCCGAAAGGTTCCTAGTTGTTTGGTAGAGTGTGGCGAGGTCTCCTTTGCCTGCAGCTTGTTCTGCTTCGTTTGCCATGGTTTCATAATATTTTCTTTTGTCTTCCCTGGCACTTTTCTTCACTCTTTTGTTCAGTGTATTGTAGCTTGCATTCAGCTCCTGTTTTTGTTGCTCGTCAGTGCACTGGATAATCTTTTGCTTCACTGTCCTTCTCTCTTCTATTAGTTTCCAAGTGTCCGTAGTGAGCCACTGTTTGTCCTGTCTCTTTTTTCTGCCTAGAATTTCTATGCAGGTTTGGCTCCACACCGTTTTCAAGTTGTTCCAGTGCTTTTCAACGCCGACCTCTTCGCTAGTGTTGATTTGTGTCTCGGCTTTGTCCTTTATGCTTGCAATGAAGATGTCCTTTGTAGCCTGGTCCTTCAGCTTTTGAGTGTTGAACTTGGCTTGTGGTCTATCTGCAGCTCCTGATTCCCTGAAAGCTTTTAATTTGATTTGGATTGTCCCTTGTACGAGATAGTGGTCTGAGCCAACGTCTGCTCCTCTTCTTGCTTTTGTGTCCAGTAGGCTGCGCCTCCACTTCCTTGAGATTGAGATGAAGTCGATTTGGTTTTTGGTTTGCCCGTCTGGTGACACCCATGTAGCCTTGTGGATATCTTTGTGCTTGTATACACTGCCACCAATCACCAGTTCGTTGAAGGCGCAGAAGTCGGCGAAGAGTTCTCCGTTTTCATTCATTTCTCCTAGAGCTTCTCTACCCATGATGAGTTCCCTTCCCGTATTGTCTGGTCCCAGTTTGGCGTTCATGTCTCCCATTAGTATTTTCATGTCGCCAGCTGGAGTATTGTCCATTGTTGCCTGTAGTTGCCTGTAGAATTCTTCTTTCTTCTCGAGGTCTGCGTTGTTTGTGGGTGCATAACATTGTATGATTGACACTTTCCTTCCTTTGGAGTTGAACCTGGCGGTCATTATCCTGGACGAAATCGCCTCCCATTGTATCAGGGCTTTCGTTGCCGTTGGTGACATCATGATAGCCACGCCCTCGGTGTGCGTGTGGTTATCTTCTGGGTGACCGGAGTAGATCACTGACTCACCTGTTGACAATTTGGTGAGTCCACTCCCATTCCATCTGCTCTCACATATTCCCAGCACTTGTATTCCGTATCTTTTCATCTCGTTGGCGATCTGGGCAGCTTTCCCAGTCTCGTACATAGTTCGGACGTTCCATGTTCCTACACAGACTTTTTCTTTTGGTGCAAGGAGGTTCAACATACTGAAGTTTCTTTAGCAATTTTTGTTTACAGGGTGGGGTTGCTAGCCTCACGCCTGAGAAAAGAATGATTACATTAAGTAAAAGTTTAGAGAGAAGCAACTTTTTGGGTTGCTCCCCTCAAAATCAGAAAATAACGGACAAACAATGAGAACAACATCAACAAAGGAAACAGTTCACAGAAAAAAGGGCAAAAAGCGACGACAACTATACAATAAGACAACATGCAATATAGTTCAGTACTGTTAACTAAAATGATATCTTAACCATAAACTCACTGACTTGGAGCAACTTGAACATATAAATCCAACAATATATACAATTATAGATGTGTTTATGTTTAAAAATTCCACAAATCCAAACAGTGAGTTATGTGTATTATCTGTCAATAAGATTGTATTTTTTGGATTCAGTGTTCGAAAGGTTAATAATTGTGATAATTTCCGCAAACTCTTTGCATAAAATTTTAGAGTAATAAGAGATTTTATTTATGACCAAAATGTAGCGTAATAGTCGAAAAGCGCGCCAGAAGTTTCTGTCTTGTAGGAAGCAATTATGTATTCACTACAACGCAAAACCACGCGAAATGAAGACTAGCAATTGCACCATTTAGGCCTCAAATATTCATAAAATCATATTACACTTCTTCTTACGACTTGTTTTTCAATTTCAACCCAGGTCTTGAACAATTCACTCCAAAAGTGCATTTAAAACCAACGTAAGCGTACTTAAATCTGTCATCCGGTATCGTTTTGCTATAAGTATGAACATAGGGAGTGCCGGACAACTACATTGTTAGCATTAAATGACTTCCTCACTTTTTGAAATTCTGCTATTGACTTCTCAAATTCATCCCATCTAAAGAAACACCTTCCAAGTATGAATTCACCAAAAATTCTACTTAAGTCTGTGCTCCTTTCACTCGAATTGACTACCTGCAACGGACTGAAATAGATTTATCAATTAGTATCCATCTGTGTGACAACTATTCCAAGATAATTCGCAAAAAAATTGAAATACAGGAATGGCCAATAACCGTGAAGAAAATACCGCATGTATAACCTAAATTACAGAAAATAATAATAATAATGATATCCTTTGTTCCAAAAACAGTACTTGTGATACAGAATGAAATTTTCAGCACTAATCACAATATTGCATCTAATTTCCTCAAATTATGAATAAAATTAGTCGCACAGAAAATTTTCCACATTTGCAATAGAGGTAGTGTCAAAAACATTCAGAATATAAAATGGAAATAGCAATAATAATGATAACAGCTAGGGTAATGATAATAATACAAGTGAAAATTGCCGTTGGCCTGTGTCACACAGTATTGTCAATGTGGTATCGAAATCCTAGCATGTTTAAAAATATTGAATATAATGTTCTCTTCACATGATATGGTGAAAAGAAAAACAAAGATTACAGCAGTCATAGAGATAAGTTGGTGTTTGCAATTATGAAAGTAAAACGAACAAAGAAGTAACAGGACCATAAATATAATAGAAATAATAAAAGGAAAACTTGAAGGTACATAAGGATGGATGGATGGAGGAAATTGTTTATTTACTAGATGTAGAAAGATTAGTTAATTCTTGCCTGACACTATTTTCATCACATAAAATAGGTGACAAGTATGGCATCATAGAATTCTTATACTTAGACGTGCGAGCATACAGTTTTCTGAAGTTACTTCTTGTTCTACCTGAGGAGATGCAAGGTGAAAGCTAAGGGTAAAGTGGATGCTCCAAGTCAGACAAAATCTCTCTAGCAAATTTATTGCATGAAGTCAAGTGCCTATTGACAAAGACGTTAACTATGTGGTCCACTGGGGCACCACTTACCCTACTAACAGTCTTCAGCATTCTACGAATTGTGACATAGTCCTTTTAAGCTAACCAGGAAAGAATAAGGGTGAACAACATAGAAGAATAGGTAGGATGCAAGAGTTTATGAACTGTAAGAGGAGGGGTTGAGTTACACCCGAGTGTCTTAACTTCTTAATGTAAAATGTCAGGCGGAATATTTTACTGGAGATTGCTAAGACATGGGAAGACCAGGAGAGATCAGAAGAGAGAATAAGTCCAAGATACTTAATTTCTGATTTGATTCCTATATCATTGTCGTCAATTTTACAACTATCATGAAAACCGATGACTTCTTTTAACTGTCGTTTACATCTTAAGCTGAAATCAACAGTTTGACACTTAGAAGGATTCAGTTTAAGACCGTTAGACTCAGACCATTTACTGACTCCCAACAAAAAGCTATTTATTTTAGTACAATCTAGCTGGGAGTTAACAGCCATTGGAACCGTTAAATCATCAGCGTACTTCACGAAGTTTATTTCATTAGAGTGAGGCAAGTCATACAGTAAGAAAGAAAAAAGAAAAGGAGAAAGAACAGCACCCTGAGGGACACCAGCTTCAGTAGGCCATGAAGTGGAAGACTTCCCTTTATATACGGTGTACTGCTTTCTTTCTGAGAAATAGGAATGCAACCAGTTAACAGCCCAGCATTCTGTTTGACTAGCAGCAAGTTTATTTAATAAGATGTCCCTAGGGACCGAGTCGAAAGCAGATGTATAGTCTAGGAAGGCGCAACGAACAAATTTAGCCTCCTTGTCTAGACTGGAAGCAATGTTATGATATAAGACGGCAGCTACATCTAAAGTGCTTCTACTGTGCTTATAGGCAAATTGTTTAGGGTCATTAAAGGATTTAAGCGAATGTACAAGACTGAGCAAAAGTAATTTCTCCATAGTTTTCAAAAAAGGAGAGGTAATAGCAATGGGTCTAAATTTGACACATGCTCCAGTGGATGATTTAGGTATGGGTACAACTTTAATGTCCTTCCAAACGGCAGGCACAATATTATCGGAAAAAGATTTGTTAAATAGATCAGTGAGAGGGTGGCACAGAATATCAGAACATTTTTTAAAAATAATACTGAGTACATAATCGGGACCTAAGCTCTGGGAAGGTTTTAGAGACTTGAGGCACTTTTGAACATCATTTGTGTCAAAACCTGGAAAGGGGCTATTATTAACACAAGTGATGCAGGGAAGTATGGCATTTGAGGGAGAGTAAATAAAGGATTTGTTAAGAGTACATACATCAAAAGAATATGGAATATTGTTTATCTGCTTACCACCAGTGATTTCCTTAAATAGTTTCCACATATTAGAAGGATTTTTGCAGGATATGAATTTCTGGTTATATATTACATTCAACCTCTGCATTTCAGACTTAACTAAGAAGTTAGTCCTTTTTACATCACTTTTATCTTTCATCTTATACAGTTTTTCCTTCTCTCTACGGAGCTTTTTAAGTTGAGGCGAGGAGAGACGGTCAAATTTGACGAATAGTGTTTCTTTTGGACAACAGATTTCAAAACAGAATTTCAGATAGGATGTAATATTAGAGATATTGTCATCAAGTGAATCATCATCAAACAAATCCCATCCTGTGTCACTGAGCATGTTTCTGAGATGATGTACGTTCTCATTGGAGTAGCATCTGTGAACAACTTTCTTAGACAAGTTTGAGAGGGCTTTACTGTGTAACTTTTCGTAAATTTTGGGTAAGACTCGTACAATACAATGATCAGAATTGAAGAGTGGGGCTCTTTCACGAGCTTCGTATATTCCAGAATCATTTATAAATACTAAATCAAGTGAAGTATTTTGTCGAGTTGGGAAATTAACAACATTTTCATGGCCCAGCAATGTAATAAAACTGCAGTCGCTGGAGTTGAAGTCGCCAGTCACTATAGATAAGGAGTTACCAAACAAAGCAGCAGCAAAAATAGTGAATACATCAGCGAAGATAGATAGTTCTGAGGGACTGCGACAAGGTGTGATATAGATATTTGTGACAAAAATGAAGCTATGCTTAGATAAGTGTTTAGGTCGACATTTAACAGTTATACAGTCAATATTGTCACTTGAGAATTTGAAGCAGACGTTGTTGGCAGTAGACCACTGAGAATTAATAAAAGCGGCAACACCACCACCTCTCTTCTTCCTTGAGCTGCATCGGCCTTGTCTGTAGATTGTGAACCCACTTAAGGAGACTAAATTATCGTCATATGAATCATGGAGCCAAGTCTCTTGAAGAGGGATTACACCAGTGTAACAACAGAAGACAAGGGCCAGGCAACAGATCGTTTTATTACGAAAATCAACACGTATTTATACATATTTCACATACATTATTATAGACAAGCACAGTCATCTGATTGGTTGTTTATCAGAAGTTAGGCAGACAAACGCAGGCTTCTGATTGGTTGTTTCGGGATTCCTTGACAAATAGAGTTCTCTATCTGCGAATCATATTTTGCCACGTTAACTTTGCTGTGATTGGTTGTTGACTCAGCCTTGTTCATATTTTCTCACGGCCCATATTAACGTAGCTTAGTGTCAACCAATCGGCTAGCAGCCTGCTCTCACCACACTCGTCCCCCCGTCAAATACGTGCGACTGAAGTCGGCTTGATCTACTTGGTGCAGGCGTCATCGTTGGCTTGTCTCGCTGTATCCATTTCTGGAGCTCGCTGACGTTCACGCGCCTCTTATTGTTCGCTATTGCGACTGTGTCTGCGTAACCCCATCTCGAAGTGACCATATATGGTCCTTCGCACTTTGGAAACTGTTTGCCTGACCCTGTCGAACATTCGTCCATACTTCGGCTCACACTTTCATATGCTGCTTTCACCCGACCTCCCATCAGCGTCCCAAGTAGCAGCTCCATCGCTGACAGATCTTGAACGCCACTCAACTGCGCAGAAGCCTTGAAGTCCTGCCCGAAGATCCATATGTCTCCATCAAAAACAGCAGGGCATAGGCTTTCCATTTGTCGGTAGGCAGCGACACCAAATGTAACAACAGAAGACAAGGGCCAGGCAACAGATCGTTTTATTACGAAAATCGACACGTATTTATACATATTTCACATACATTATTATAGACAAGCACAGTCATCTGATTGGTTGTTTATCAGAAGTTAGGCAGACAAACGCAGGCTTCTGATTGGTTGTTTCGGGATTCCTTGACAAATAGAGTTCTCTATCTGCGAATCATATTTTGCCACGTTAACTTTGCTGTGATTGGTTGTTGACTCAGCCTTGTTCATATTTTCTCACGGCCCATATTAACGTAGCTTAGTGTCAACCAATCGGCTAGCAGCCTGCTCTCACCACACCAGTATTACAGTATACATCTGAGTGTAATAGAGAATGCGAGTAATGAATCTTGTTCGATAATGACCTGCAATTTGTGCTCATAATCACAGGAACAGTCATATGATGCATTGCAGTACACTTTAATGATCTCTGCCAACCTCCATGATGCTTTATCTTAACGTTATTATATACTCGTAAATCAATAGGTTGAAAACACTTTAAATAATGGCGAGAGTAAGTAATGAGACTTGGATACATAATTGAATAATTAAAACAAAATAAATCCGAGGAAATATGTAGGATGGAAATTTTGGTAGCCCAAGATTTAAGCAGGCCGCCAATAAGCACAAGAACCCACCGGTTTGTTGACATTGCAAGCAACCGATAGACCAAGCAACGGAGTGTATGACAGACAAAGCCTAGTGCGTGCACAAACATAGAAAAACAAAGCGTTACAATAGTCAAATTTACGTTTATACTCACCACATATGCTGGCAAACGACGCAAACACAACCACACCAAAACAGCACCCGACAGCACCCACCAGGAACAAGCCCAAATCCAATTGACCGCCACTGTTCTAGCCAATGAAAGACGGGAATACTTGAACCGCGGAAAATATAACAGGTCATAAAGTATACCCTCACCCTCGTTTCATCGTTCGCTGTTCATTGGAAGAGAGAAAAACTATCAGAAGTATTATCGTGATTTATTGTTATAACATTCTTAGACCTTGTGTAATAACCTTATTGTTGGTTACGTGTTGGCGTAAGAATAAAGGATTCTGGATTCGCCAACCAGTGTTCTGGTTTTTGCGTTGGTTAATACAAAGTGTTTCTGAAAGCCTTCGAGGGACAGCGTGAGGTCCAGCGTAGTAAGATCTGGAAATTGACAGTTCATGAGAGTTGGCTGACGGTTTCTGATAGTTTCTGTTCGTCTTTCCTGGTGCCTGCAAGTTCTCTTTGGACAAGTATCATCTGGAACTTTTCTGGAATTTCGGTCAAGTTCAACAACGCCTAGGTCAAAGAAGGGTCGAAGCGTCTTGGAAGCAAGCGGGATAGTGAGTAATGCTGAGTTGCTTGTTAATCGTAATGATATGTATGATGCTCAGCATTATGAGTCTGTTGTTCATGTTTCGCAGTCTGGGGATAATAGACCTAAATTTGAACCTCAGTGTTTCGATGGAAATCAAGATGACCATTTACAGTTTGTATAGGAGTTCAGAGATGAGGATATAGATGATAGAAGGAGGTCAGCAAATAAACTCTGCGACGATTTTCCAACCTAGGGTGTCAACCTGAGAAGGAGTGTAGACGTGCTGCTGCAAGTCCCACAGTTCTTCGAGAGTAGTTCGTCAAGCCAGAATCCGCAACATTTGATGTATTGATTGTACATATATTTGAGTTAAGTTTTTGAGTGGGTTCCGATTCATTTAATTGGTGGTTTATTTTATAGTTGCCGCATTGTGTGAATCATCTTGTAATGTTATTGTAAGTACTTCCGAATTCGTTTCTAGTCTTCTAAACTTGTGAACGAATCGAGTAGTTTTAGAGACACTGTATGCGTTATGATACGCCGGGGAGGGGATTGTGCCAGAGTGATATGAATCAACCAACACCCCGTGGACCAGATCAGTGGCGGTACTGTCGTCAGAGAGCGAAGGAAATTTCCGATCACTGAGGAACATCCCACACGCCGGGGGAGAGCGTACTGGTGTGATGTGGTATGCTTGTTGTGTGTTGGGCATTTTGTCTTGCTTTTCCATCTTAGCATAGTCCCGGTTGGCCCAGGTCCCCGCGTCGGCAGTTTAGTTCAAGGTTATCGGCTCTATGGAAAAAAGGGATGGACTCTTTTCTACCAGGATGTGTCAATGGGAGTGAACATTGAACGTTGTTTCATTGGCCTTGGTAGCCCTTGGTGGACAACTCGAAGGCGCGAATGTTTCCATCGTGTACAAGTTCGACGAAGACAAACGAAAAAGAATGAAAGCACCTAATAATTTCCTACAAAACATTTGTTTATAGACTTGTATTATCCTCCGCTTTTATTGCCAAACAATACAATTTCCTTCTCACAATACTGGTGTTTTGAAGTTAAAGTCGAATAAAGTACATGGTATTTATCGGTTCGGAGCGTCTTCGTAACAATAGGAACTTGAGTTTAAGTTCCTCGTTATATATTATATTGATCAACCTGTAATTCTTTGAATCATATTTTGAGCCCGGTTTAAATCTTGGGATAATATAGGTCTCCTCCCATTTGGAAAAATAAATTCTGTTCATAAGAGACGTTGAAAATATTTTAAGCAATAGGAGAGGGAAATCTGAGCCATCAATTTTTAGGAAAGAGGACGGAATTGACCCAGGTCCGGCAGTATCGGAGGATTTCAGTGAACGTACTGGACGTTTTATAACACCAACAGTCAAGCATATATGTGATGGTGTTCTGCCTGTACCAGAGTCCTAGTCGATGCATGCAGAAATATCGTGTGTGTATGAATCAGAAAAGTGCCTGTTAAAAAGTTCGGCTATGACTGCACCAACCTTAAAAGGACCATTATTATGAAGAATGTACGGAATGTTACCTTGTTTTTTCTACAGTCCTTTTTGGGAGAGTTTGAGAGCGGAACTGATTTTGCTTTTGAAGGGCAACAAGTTCTTCTTTGTAAATCTTATTGGCTTTGTCTGATCTGATTTTATCATATACTTTTAGGATGCTAATAAGCGAGGAGAGGTCCACAGAACTATTATAGGTTTTAGGGAGTTTTCATACCTTGTTTCTGGCAGCATTCGGTATATTTAGTTGAGTTATATATTTACGCTTGGATTTATACCAAGGGATAGATTCGTTGAAGCAAACTGATACGTTGAAGTGGGAACTGCCAAGAACAGTATCAATGTCTGCCGAGGAGAAAAAGGTATCACAGTCTTGGCAACGAATAAAGGACGGCGTTGATTCCCACTTGGTCCTTGAAATGCCTCTGACATTTACTGTACGGTGACTGCCTTTAGCTAACTCACTTGCTGCTAGGTTAAAGGTAGAGATTACTGTGTTGTGGTCGCTACCAGGGAATAAAGGCCTAACTTGAGTGTTGACGGGCAGAATGTTGCACGTGAAGATAAGATCTGGGATGCTGAGTTTACGTGTGGGGTGATTGACATTTTGTGTCCATGCATAGAATTCAAATGAATCTCTGAAACGACTAGAGTATGTAGGAATATCTAGGCTTTTCCACTGGGTAGCAGGCATGCTAAAGTCGCTGGCTATAATTTTATGGCCAGCTTCAGTGTCAAAACGTGTACCCAAAGAGCTACTTTGAGTGCTTCACGAGCTCAGTATCATTACTGGCTGCCTAGTGCTTGAGAAACCACTGATAATACCGGACCCTTTGGGACGGGCCTTGCAGAAACAGTTTCATAATGGACACCCAGGAATTGCGCCCATGAAGTCAATCGCGAGACGTTATTCTTACTGACCATTGAGCCACTGGGACTCGATGGTCTAGGCTCAATTGTCTACGAGGTCGCCGTGTAACCGGAAGGTCAAGGGTTGAACCCCGTTGGGTGCCTACTGCTGAAGAGTCCCAAACTAGGCTGGCGAAACAACTGTCCAGTACTCCATTGCTGGTTTTCCAATGTTTTCTCACTGATGTTAGCTCGTGATGAAATCCCTCATCCAATCAAACAAAATCCCTACAAAACCAATACTTGAAAATATCCGTAAATCCTTGCTGTATCCCATCCTTGAGGAGATATTTTAAACCCTATGCAGCTTTTGTTTCTTACGAATTATCTGACGAATAAGTGGAGTGCTCCAAAATTCCTTTACGCCGACTATGTAGGACTTCAGAGGGCCTTAAGATATGAGGAAGACTTGTCCAGGTAATACAAAAAACCAGCCAACTCAAAGGACCTGACGACAACGACCTAGCTGACACTCAGCATAAATATATGATGGGCTGTTCAACTAAGCAACAGTTCCATGCTGCTTATGAGGAACTGCAAAACGTGGTCTGGGATACTCCTGATGTAAGTACTGGATGCCAGCACCAACTAAGCGGGAGATGCAGCCAAAGCTTCTGTAACCTTCTGCACGATGATTAGGTAGTTAGGTTAACTAACATCTGCACACTGATAAGAAACATAATAAACAACAAACCTAGTGGAAACCGTAGGTCGTCCCAAAATAAAACAAGGTGTTTCCTGACACAGTGTCCAGCAGAAACTGAATCAGGCCTAGAAGGTCTCCGAATTTAAATGAAACAGGCCCCAAGAAATCATAAGTCCCGCACAAACTCGTTAAAGCAATATTAGATGAAGACTCATAATGATTATAATAAATGCTTTTCACCCTTTTCATACTGGAGTGACTCGAAATGAAAAATATGCCGTCATTCGGAAACATTTCTTAGTTGACATCAAAACTCAAACTCTATGTCGACCGCTTTCTGGAACGTTTTTAAAATTGTCTCCATATGTCCAGGAGTTCTCCAGCATCAGAGTTTGCCAATGAACACTGGGCTTCTGGCCAGGTAGAAAATGCAGAAAAGACAAGTTCGTGGTATATTCCATTAAATGGAGTTAAAAAACTTTACAGGTGAAAGTTTGGACACCGATGTTCAGAATGTAAATGGGCATAATGATATTTCCGAGGAACCACTCAATAATTCAGAAGAAGATATTAAAAAGAAATTGGAGAATGAAAGACTATGGTCACCAATGGATAAAAAAGAGACAATATCCCCTGCATGGGCATTTGGTTATAACCATTCAGTTCCCCTTATCAACTTAAGCAATGATCAGTCGAGCGTTGTATTCTTTGCTTCTGCTCACTTGCTGGTCTTATATGATTTCAAAAGCGAAAGGCAGAGGATTTTGAGGGGACATGTGAGAATTCATTCTGAATAAATACTGATATAATTTTTTTGAAATAGTGCAATGAAATTACAAGCATAGCGTGCAGTGGCGATAAGCGCTGGTTGGCTTCTGGTGATCGTGGCATTGACAGTGTTGTCATAATTTGGGATGGTAAAACTGGAGAAGCAGTACGTACAATGCTGAAACCCCACAAAAATGGCGTGGTATCCATTGCTCTTACCAAAGATGCCCGTTATTTGGCTACGTTAAGTGCTGATCCTTCTGATCAGAGTTTCGCTATTTGGAATTGGACAACTGGAAGTGATCTGCCACACTGTCAAGCGAAGATTTCTGGAGAGAATTCCTTCCAGACAAAAATTACTTTCAACCCTGATGATTATTATCATCTCTGCACGAATGGTGATCAGCAAGTCATCTTTTATAACTGGGTATATATTAGAATTTTAATTTATTTGTCTTAGAAAAGTAAAGAAAAAGATGTGGTGGTCTACGCGCCTTCGCTAAATGATGAAGATTTTAGACAGAAAATTGGCCAATTCTCCTACACACAGTACATACCAGAGAAATACAGTGCTATAACTGCAACTTCAACGGGTCTTTTGGTTGTGTGGGAAGCTGATAGGGAACCTGTCAAAGGTAAAACAAAAAATTATAACTAACCAGTAACGTGTGTTTATTATTCGCTCAACATATACCATATTACTAGGAGTATTTTTTTATTTATTTTATTTTATTTTTTTTATTTTTGATTTACAGCTTGATTCCACGCCGTATTTTTGGTACAAGTATGGAATTTTCAGCATGGATATCGGTAGCCCAAATTTTGCAGGCCGACCATAGATATCAGGTGTGCGTCGGCGGGGGTTCGAACCTCGGTCCATGTGCATGGTCGGCGAAAATCCTAACCACTGTGCCACCGACGCACGGTCGATTAAATATACCTTGTGTAGGAAACATAATAAATGAATGATTTCTTTGTTGGTGCAGAAATCTCTACCTCTAGCAGGCGATTTATCTCCAATCACAGAATGTTTTTACTCTTTCTGGTTAGTTTTTTCTTGCTATGTACGTAGAATGTTGAAATTTAAAAGTAGATATGTGTTTCATACAATATTTTACCCTTAAATGCTACACTGAAACAGAGTTGTCGGCACAGATCTTATCCTAAAGTAAGTTTGGTAGAACGATATCTTAACGTACCTTATCAAGTAATAAATCAGCTTGATTGTAAGAGAATCCCATAAGTTAACTAGTATACCTGTAACTAGTTAGGGTAAAATAGCTAAGTTTTAAACCAAAGTTTATTTATATTCAAAGACGTAGTTTTCAGCACTTATAATAATCCTTCGTATAGTCTCTGTAAGAACGAATAATTATTGCATCTCTTTTTGATTGTTAATCAAAATTGTAGTTAGAAGGCATTAACTTGGAGTTTAATCTGGTTAGTGTAAAACCTAATCACTCAAAAGTATTTTAACCGTGGATATTTATTCTTTAACGTAGTATTTACAGTTGATATGACCATCATTAGCTGATATTTTATCTCTCAATATGAACTTCGAGGTTCACTTCTGAACGGTAAAATCTCTCGTATTTATGAAAAGAACCGACTTCACCATCTTTTAGAAGATATTTGCATCTCAGTTTTCAAATGTAGTAACTTTTAGCTACAAGTTATTTCCTAATAATCATTTTAAATTCGTTTAGAAGGTGTGAATTCAAAATCGGATCGTTTCTTACTTTATTTAGTAGTGCACAATAAGTGAGAAAAACGAAGTTATGTTTTATTTTATGTATAAAAACAAACAGTTATAACAATATGCATCATTTGAACTGTTTTTCTTTCCCTGACTTAGTGATGTACGGTTTTGCACAAAAATGTATCCTTTCAAATTGTTACACTCCATAAAAGAATACATAGAGCTAGGGAAAAGATGTAGAAAAAGCCAGGGTCATAAAAAGTATACGAGAGAAAGTACAGTTACTTGAAGAATAATGCAGATATTTAGGAAATGGAGAGTGTTCAGGAGAGAATACATCTGCTCCGTCGTAAATTGTTTTGACCAGTGTGAATAACATTCTGCAGCCATCGATTCTTAGCTTCTCATCGACCCAAACAGACACTTTAGGCCTATTTACGTGGCTGTAATTGGCAGTTAACAGACTAAAGGGCTGGTACTATTTTGTGGTCTAGCAACTCCTAACTCCTTTCTGAAGTAATCTTAAATCTGATAACATTACCCGTTGTGAAAGACCTTCTCTGAGAATGCGTAACAAGTCCCAACTTCATCAGTCGGCACAATCAGGCGACCATGTCAACAGACTTGTCATTTTTGCCTCATACTCATGGCATGAGCCCATTAACAGTGACTACATTGCGCCAGATACCCCGGGATACTGAACAGAGGCATATTCCGCATTCAGCAGCCGTAAAGAAGGAAGAAGTTAACCACTAAACAATACATGTGTCCTTTTTAGAAGGATGTCGGTGGCACCTATGGAGTTCCGTGCCAGCGAACCGACAACGGTGACCGTCTCCTACAGTTCTGTTCAGATAATCATTTGTTTCTTGCAAGCACTAACTTCAAACACAAGGAGAGACACTGTTTGACTTGGAGACCCCCTTCGTCAAACCAACGCTGGACACAAATAGACCACATAGCAATAAGCTATCGTTGGCGTGGGTCGGTAGGAGATTGTCGCTCCTTCTGGAACACGTGCGTAGATACCGACCATGCACTGGTCCGCGCTCGGGTGTGCTTACGACTGAACGGACGTAGGAAACAGCTGGCGGTAAAACCATCACGTCCCCAGCTCGATCAGGAAACTAAATCCGTATTTCAGGAAGAACTAGCTAAACACATATCTGTGTTCGACAGCTGTGCTCACCCTGAAGAAGCTTGGAAAAATATCCAGGCAGCCATAGATACAGCTGTAAAAGCTGTGAATAAGGTAAACCCAAAGGTGAGTAAAAACCACTGGATCTCCACCGCCTCATCCGAACTGATAGATGCTAGAAGACTTATTCCGGCGAGCTCCGAATTCAATGAGGAGCGAAAGCTGCACAAGAGGAAACTTACGAAAAGTCTCCGCAAGGACCGTGAACAGTGGTGGGCGACAAAAGCCAAAGAGATGGAGAAAGCTTTGAGGATAGGCAACACCAGGCAACTCTTTGGACTCATCAGGGAAACGGGTGGGAGAAGACAAATCATTAGTGAGACAATCTCGGAAAAAAATGGCACTATAATTAGCTCCAGGATAGACGACTGGATCGTTGGAAAGAGCATTATGAGGAGCAGTTTAATTTGCCCACAGCCACGCTCAACCTTCCGAGCATCCAACACCTCCCTGAATGGGATATAGATACAGGTCCTCCGTCACTAACTGAGGTTACTAAAGCTGTCACCAATCTGAAACTAGGCAAAGCAGCGGGACCTGATGGAATGACGCCAGAGGTATTTAAGTACGGTGGAGACAGCTTACTGTCCGGATTAACTGAGGTACTAGGCAGCGTTTGGGAATCAGAAGAAGTCCCATCGGGTTGGTGTAAGTCACTGATTATCCCCATATACAAGAAGGGAGACAAGTCTTCCTGTGATAATCACAGAGGGATTAGCTTGACTAATATAGTATCTAAAGTCTTAGGCTCAATAATCATGCGTAGACTGAGTGGTGCTCGGGAAGCACAAACACGAGAGAGCCAGGCAGGCTTTAGACCAGGAAGAGGGTGTATTGATCATATCTTCACCCTCCGACAGATTCTAGAACATAGGCATTCCTACCGGCGTCCAACAGTCATTATATTTCTTGACCTAAAGGCAGCATTCGACTCTGTCGATCGGGAAGTTCTCTGGAGATGCTTGGCTGTAAAGGGAATTCCAAGAAAATATATTGCACTGATTAAGGCACTCTACTCGTACTCATACAGCCAGGTGAGGGCTTACGGCGAGCTGTCATCTGAACTGATGACGACCAGTGGTGTCCGTCAAGGATGCCCATTATCTCCTTTTCTATTCAACTTCATCATAGATGTGTTAATGGACTTAACCCTAGGTGACTTCAGCGATTCAGGGATTGACTTGCTACCTGGGAATAATCTCGTTGACTTGGAATATGCAGACGATATAGTCCTTCTAGGCGAAGACGCTGACGAAATGCAGAGTCTTCTAAACACCTTGAACAGCAATCTACGAATGTTTGGCATGCGATTCGCTCCCGCCAAATGCAAGATGATGTTACAGGACTGGACTACATCGACGCCTAGTTTAAAAATAGGAAGTGAAGTGGTAGAGCACGTTGACCGCTTCACTTATTTGGGAAGTACCATCAGCCCCAACGGGCTGATCTCTGACGAAATCTCAGCACGAATACAAGGGGCTCGTTTCGCATTTGTTAGTTTACGCCGACTCTGGCGTAGACGAGATGTTCGACTATCGACCAAAGGGCGGGTGTACTGCTCATCAGTCCGCTCCGTCCTCCTTTATGGTTGTGAGACCTGGCCACTGAGAGTGGAAGACATGAAAAGACTAGCTGTCTTTGATCATAGGTGCCTGCGTTCTATTTCCCGTGTAAAGTGGCATAATAAGGTGAGCAACATGGAGGTTAGGCGTAGAGTTCTAGGTAAACAGGGGAAATCAATCGACGAAGTCGTGAAGCTACATCGACTGAGATGGTTAGGACATGTGTTACGTATGCCAAGTCATCGCCTCCCTCGACGAGCTATGTTAGCGGATATAGGGTCAGGCTGGAAAAAAGCTAGCGGCGGTCAAACAAAAACTTGGCATCAGTCAATGAAATCCACAACAGTTGGTCTAAGCCACGTAGGAAGGTGTAGACTTCCAGGCTGGGGTCCTCGGGACGGCAAAAATCTATGGTTGGAAACAATTGGTGACATGGCTCAAAATCGTTCTCAGTGGCGCAGATGCATCCACTCCCTGTGACTTATGATCTTCAATGAAACTGTTTTGTATTTCTTTATTACTCCTTTGTCTCACACCTCTGCTCACTGTTTCTATTATGCTTTTCTTGTACTTTCTTCTCTTGCTTCGCGTGCTACACGGAATGTGGCGACTTGAACTTCCGCACATTTGTGCAAAGTTCTATGTCGAAAACAGACAGACAGACATGTGTCCTTTGATAGGCAGCCGATATTAGGTTTGCGTCAAAGATTATGTGAATTCGCAAACTCAAAAGGAGTTTTGTATGTGTGTAGAGATTTTGTGAGCAATCAGACAGTTTGAACTTACTCAACTCTCAAAGTAAGTGATATGGTTAAGCATTTAATTGTACACAAAATGAGTGCTGCTGAGGATCAGTTATGTACCAACATCTTACATTTGACAGAAGTGAATGGCATACCAGATATACTCAGATTGTTGATGATATTCAGAAGAATATGCACGTTGTCAGTGTTTATACATGAATGGATTATATGATCTGTATACTTTGAGTAAGACAGAGTTTTTTATGGTACTGAGTCAATCTCTGAAATATCAAGGTCAATGAGGATCATATACATTTTATGTCTGTAGGGAAATTAATTAATAACGATGATACTGAGCATTTATGAAGAACACTAGTTATTGTCACCACCTCAAATCATAACTCTCCATAGATTATTGCACAACTGAATTTTTCCTGGTTTGGTGATATTAGATAGTTGGAGGCAATCGGCCTCCGGAAGCCTTGGACCTAGGTTTCGCGCTAGTTGTCACTCATCAGCAAGGGGACTCATGAGGTTCTAACCCGTGTCACGAGCCGGTGCTGCAGTCAGAGACATTACCACTGAGCTATTCGGGCTGGCTCGCGGTTGACATCCTGTAGGACTGTAGGCGATATTTTGGGCACTAGTAACTAGTGTGATGTGTCTAGTCCTCTCAATGGTGCAGACTGAATTCTATCAGTCAGGCTTGCAGTGTGGCCACCATTCTCGGTAGATTGCCGTCATGGTGCACATTGATTTGATGATATTAGATGGTTGGAGGGACATGAGTTCCTTCAAGGTTGCAGATACGCCTTGATGACGAGTGCCAACTAGCATAAAACCTAGGTCCAAGGCTTTCTGTGGCCGATTGCCTACAACTATCTAATATCACCAAATAAATGTGCACGGTGATGGCAAGCTACCTAGAATGGTGGCCGCATTGCAAAACTGATAGAATTCAGTCTGCACCAAAGAGAGGACTAGACACGTCACACTAGTTACTAGTGTCCAATCAAAATTTTCCTAGTTTATTGTCTTTGTTGGTTTAGAATATTTTCTCTGCGCTCTATTCGTAAGAAGACATTGCAACAACATCTCTAGGTCGACTGAATTAAACGAATTTTCTAGCTCGATATATATATATATATATATATATATATGGTTAGTGTTCAACTACAGTAAGTATGCTTTTGTTTCAAAACATGTCTTAAGGTGAGGATCTGTCCAATGCAGGCTCTTCTAAGCCTGAAACCTGTCTGGTTTACGCGTGCTGGTTGGTTCTACTTTTCCCTTGTACGGCAATCAGCCTTCTGGTCTTAGATATTATGTTGGCAAAGCTGATAGGCTTGTAATTACAACAGAAAGATTTGTATCACATCTTATAAACTAGGATGATCATCGAATTAGACACAGGTCTTACGGAATAAAATACAGTTAGAGGATCGATGTCTACATACCAGTGAGGTTGGGGTTAGGCAGTTTATAAATCGACGTTTACATAGTTGAACTGCTACCCATATTTTTGGGGAAGTTATGTAAGTTTCATCCTTTTAGGAGATCACTTCAGCAGCCATAGCGTTTTCGACTTTGTTTTCCTATTGAGTTGTGTCATTTTTAATGGCAATATTCTTCCTTCTCTCAACCTTTTTTGTACTTGTTGCGAAGAGTCTGAGTCAGCTTAAGCTTAGATAGTTTTGCTCCTCACTGTTTTTAAAGTCTGCCGGGATCAGTCTATTTTGTTGTGCACAAGTCACAAGGCTGTTTAACATCAATCGAGATATTATCATAGATACAATATGACGTATAATATTATATATTATTATTATTTCCTTTAATTCCTAGAGGAACATAGGGCTTCAGCCACGTGTCTCTATTGCGTTTGGTTCTCTGCTGGAGTTTTCACCTGGCTTCCACTGCCCACATGCTTTCATCTCCTCTTCACACCACCTCCTCCAAGTCACCACCGCACTGACGACCGACTCGCCGCTTCCCTTTCGGCCTGGTTCCACTCGAGCGATGACTTGTCTTGTGATAACACTCACTTGATGATTTCCTCAAAGTATGGCCAATGCAATCCATCTCCATTTCTTCCTGCCTATTTGTTGCACAACCGGTTCCTGGTTGATTTGCTCATTGCCAGAGATCCTTCATTATTTCGGATCTTTTCTGGGCATCTGGTCTTGAGTACTGAGCGAAGACAGCTGTTAATGAAGATCTCTAGTTTGTCTGAGGTGCTTTTTTGACGTGCCAAGTCTCTGATCGGTATAGTAGCACTGACTCACATTGGAGTTGAAAATCCGCATCTCATTTTTCATGCTGTTCACCTCCACACGATACCTTTTATAACTAAATTGACGTATCAGTGAAAACATGCTATTTATGTCTACACCGCATAGATTTACAAAGTGGATTAAGTTTCCATTTCTATAAATGGGAGTTGACACCCTGATGTATCTTTACGTTTGAGCGTCTACCCACCTAGTATTAAACTTGTGTGGTATTTTAGGCCATTGCCAGTAGTAGTGCAATTGTGAAAAAAAGTATTTAACTAGCAGGTTAATGTGTCAGAGACATGAAAGTATTGCTTTTCTTTGGTAGTAATAATTTAGTAGTTCTTTACTCTTTAGGAACAGTTGTGGTACCTTCATTGGATTTATCGGCTCCATCTTGTGTAGTAGTAGGGTTTGAAATTTCAAATGCCAGTAGTTTCCTACTTTTTTTCACTTATGCTTCATTTATAAAATAACTCTATATACATGGGCATAAAAATCACACCTGTGCAGCTGGAGTAAAGGTGGAACCACTCACTCGGAGAACCGAAGTAAAACACATGCACCGCTAAGTTACAAAGCCACTAAAAACCTTACGGTAGCATATTGCACCTTAAACTTCATAATAAAAAATAACATCATCTAGAAACATATCACTTGGTATCACATCTCATTTTGTCCTAATAAACCCCTTAATATGAGGTAACTCACAGAATTGCGATGTAACATGAATGCCACTTGGTTGGTGTAGATACGCCACCTAGTCTGTGTACATTAATAAAATGGGTGAAGTTATGCCTTTTAAATAATTTTTAGGCATGCAAATTTCAGAAGTTGGAAAGGATGGCTTTCACCTCTTACCCCTTAGGTGGAAACCACTTAAATATGAGTTACATAAAACAGTTTTGTACAAAGCTGATAATTATTTTCTTCTTTGGTAGATCCTTTTTAACAATAACCATAGATTAGGTAGGCTAAAAGCCTAACTCATTATAAAAGACACCTTCTGCCTCAGACTGTTGCAGTTTACGCACCGATGAACTTAAAAGGAGTCATTGCGTATGAACAGTCCTCACAAGTTTTGAAAATATCAGAATAACTTTCCAAATAATATTACTCACCAAGTAAGTACCTGTATATACATAAGACTGTGACGTATAGTTCATTGGTAAGAGTTTAATAAGGTATCACCTACTTGTCCAAACATTCATAGTCGAATTAGGAATTCATATGATTTCAAATCTCAAATAGATCACCGAGAATTTGATAAAGAATACATTAGAAAATCAAAACAAGTGATTCAGCGAAGAGACTCTTTTCAACGAATTTATCATCAAGCTGTACAATCGTATATATATGGTTTTTTTAAGAAGTTATATCCGGTGAGGGAATTGAATCATAGGTGTGAATGCATAAAATAATTATAATGGTAGTATGAAATGCAATTAAAAACTAAAATGTTTGTGATTATAATCATAGTTAAATGTTAAGTGACAAAGCAAATTAATGTCATATATAGAATAATTCATAGGAAGGATAGAACTTGAAAAAGGATGTGCAATTATAGGATTAGTAGACAAATCGATTAAGATAAAAACGTTACGTAATATTGTGTGAAATTTGATAGCATAGAATTTAACGTTGTAAAAAAGAATTGATTTAGAATGACAAGTGGAACAAGTGAAATAATACCGGGGACAGTTCAAAGTGCGAATAGTAGTAGTGACAATTGACGTAATAAGGAAGAGACTACAAATTGAATAGACAAAATGAAAAATTGGTAGAGCTAAAATATGATAAGCCATGGTATTAACTCATTATATAATTGTAGCCCTATTACCGAAAGTCTTGATATCATTTTGAGTTTACTAGAATCAGATACAATGCTATCACAAAGATGTCCACTGCACACTGGTGAAGTAATCAGGAAAATAAAAGACAAATTCAGCGAAGAAAATTTTCTTTATCGACGAAATCATCTTCCTTCAGAGGCTGTACAGTCGTATTTGTACTTACAAAAATATATAGTGGTCTATTATTGAGTAATAGGGGTGGGGGTGACATAATTGATATAATTACTCAGAAGTGGAAATTAAAAGTTGTAAATTACGTGGTAGTCAGCGACACGAAGTTAGAAATTTCATAAGGTTAAAATTCCTATTGAGTGAGAATAAAGGTGACAGTTGAGTGTCAGTTTCACAAGTGTGTGAGGAGGGTGTGAAATGTACAGAAGGAGCATATGAGAGTGATAATAGTGAATTAATTAATAAAGTAAAAGCAAACTAAAAGTAAAATTAAAAAAGAAAAGAAAAAATCAAAATTTTTTTACAGGGAACGACTAGTGAAGAGGTTGGGACCAGGTAGAATAAGAGACTGGACAAACTTTTTCTGTATATGGAGTTCGGGGTTGCAGTGACAAATTACCAGCGCCTCCACCCTTAGTACCATTTGTCTTCACCTTGTAGATGATGTTGAAAGATGACTCTGGTGGAGCTACGTGGCCTGAGTTCACCAAATGCTCGAGAATTGAGCTAGTAATTGTCTTGCATTGCCCCTTTGCTAACCATGCCGGGTAATGTTCAGAGATGCGTCTGGAAAGCGTGCGCTTTATGCGGCCAATATAACTAGCTCCACACGAGCAGGTGAATTTATAAACACACATTGAAGTGGCCAGTCGAAAGCGGCAGTTTATCCTTCACACATCCATTGATCATTTGTCGGCTGTAGAAATTGATACGTAGCTCAGCCATAAAAAAGACTTTCGTCAGTGATCTGCATAAGCGATTCTTCAGGATCTCAGCTGCGGTATCACTTTTAAATTCAACACTCATAAATAGCAGTTTCTTCGGAACCGTCTGGATTCTTTCAGGCTTTTCCCTTAACTTTATGTTTTTCTCGATAAATCTTGGAGGATATCCATTTTCTATGAGGACTTGTCTGAGTCTTCCCATTTCCCCATCAAGTGTATTACTGAAACATCCTCCTCATCTTTGAGGATAAGGAGTGGATCAGATTTCTCTTTCTTCTCAAAGGGACCCAACTATGGGAATTTGTGTACTGACAATTCCATGTTGGTTTCCTGTAGATCGATCTTTGAAGAGAACCATTAGATCTCCTTTTTAGAAAAACATCCAAAAAATGGAATTCCGAGTTAATCTCTGATTCCGACGTGAACTGAATGGCATGATGGCAGCTGCTGAACTCTTATGTCACCCCCTATTACTCGATAATAGCCCACTATATATTTTTCTGTAAGTATAAATACGACTGTACAGCCTCTGAAGGAAGATGATTTCGTCGATAAAGAAAATTTTCTTTGCTGAATTTATTCGTTGTTTATTACATACTGGCAGCTTTTTTTTCCTATCTGGTTAGCAATCATATTAAGGGAGCAACTGTGAAAAAGGTTTTTTTTGAATTAAAGTCCTCTGAAATGCAACACCATATTTTCGATGAAATAATTAACTTTTTAAATTTTCTTACTGACTGAGTTGGGTATTCAACAAAAAAATTCGCACAGATGGGCAGTAGTTCAAATCGCCGCACTCCATGTAGTGTACACAAAGGTAGAGAAAAAACAAAAAAAAAACTGAAAAGAACCATAGTAAGCAGAAATATGCCATTTCACCAACAGTCTGCAGTTGCTGACGATCCCAACCAGGAGGTCTACAACTTCCTCCTAGGTGGCTGGCTGAAACCAGCTGTTAAAGATTTCATATTGTAACAACAGAAAACAAGGGCAAGGCAACAGATCGTTTATTTACGAAATCAACACATATTTATAGATTTTCATGTACATTATTATAGATTATTGTTAGCAGAAAAACACAGTCTTCTGATTGGTTGTTTCTCACTGAACGTTAATCTTTCATCCCTTTGTGGCTGTTTCTTGAGGTTGAGATTATCTATCTGCAAATTTTATCCGTCTACTCAAAGTCTTCTGTGCTTCATTGTTGAATCAGTCTTTGTTCTTATTTTTCTCATGACCAACATTGGGGACGTAAACATTGACGTAAATTACTGTCTACCAATTTTTGGCTGACATCCACCTCTCACCACAATATATTTTATGCCAGGTTTATGTTTGACCATCTTTAATTGTTTTCCAACCTATTTTTATGTGGCAAAGTTCAACAATAGCGTCCTATGAGTGCGAACGCTCCAATGACCTTGAACGCATATTAGTCGTTGTTTGACGGCACCTGTGATTACCATTGCTGAAGTATCAACGTTATTCGCCAACTAACTAGGAAACTTCACTCAGATCATGTACTGTTTCGACAATATGTAAATAGCTAGCTAGTGTTAGAATTAGGGTTCAGGTAAGTATGAGTGTAAAGGTTAGGGTTACGACTAGGGATAGATTTAGAGTTAATGTCATTCATTTTAATGTTTCCTTATCCACAGTTTCCTGGTAAGTAATCGTCGATCGTCTTACTGAAAACAATAGTAATTCAACCGAGAGCTTTGAGGAAGACCGCCTAACAGGATAGGAGAGATGAAAGGCTCACAAAAACAGCCTATGTTCATCACCTCAGTGAATACATGAACAGAAACTAGTCTAACTTAGCAACCGAAACTCCTCATTATAACTTGGAAGTATTTTTAAGTCATGTCAGAGAAAGATAAACTTCTTAATGTGTTTTCACATATGTTCTCGGTAAATATACGCCGTTTTTCAGGCGAAAATTCCTCATTTTTATGACTGGTCAGCTCAAGGACACCCGTGCGGCCGCATCCTTTTGGACGCTATTGTTGAACTTTGCCTTTTATGTTACCTAATATTTTTAACAAGTCTTTAAATTATTACCAGGTTATAGTGGTTTTTTAAAATTTATTTTATTCTTCCCCTTTGTAATAAAAACTAGTTTATACATTTGACGAGTTAACTGAAACTAATCAATACCAGCTGAAAAGTAATGTTCCGCGTTGAAGTTCCCGTTTGTTACGATTTTCTGCGTCTAAACCTGAACTAGGCGTTTTAGTTTGTTTGTTTGTTTTGATGTTTATTTGATAAAAAGTTTGTAATTTTTCTCTCTGTGAGACTAACGTGGTGTACCAGCCAGGCCGGGGGTGAGGAAAACTACTCCCTGATGATGACATTGACTGGTGGTGGCGCCTAAAATTGTGAATTCTCATACATATATCTTTTACAAGTTTCGTTCTAATAATTTAAATCTTCCATTATAGATAAGATTTTATTTTGATAAGTCACACAGTGTGTTACACAGTAATATTAACTGATGCCACCACGTTTCGAGCACAAACTATTGCCACTCATAATCATATCAAGGCACCTACTCACACAACTTTTTCCTTCACTTATATACATGTGTGGAACTGACTAGATATTTGAATAAAAAACAGTATGAGATAATGTACATTCAGAAATAATAACATGAGTGTTATTGTGCAATTACAATCACGTGTCTAACAAACCGAGCAATAGCATTAAGTAGCACAAGAAAAGACCTAGATGATGAAATGAAACAGGTAGAAGAAGAGGCGTTGGTGTCAAATAACTAACTATCCTATAAAATTCATTAGGAATATCAGTAAAGACCAGAAGCAAAATAAAAATAATTGTGATACTAGTAATGATAACATGAATAAGAAAGAATATAAGTCATCTACTGTTAAACCATATAAGGAGGGGACATCTGAGACCCTACGTAGTGGGATTCTTAATAAAACAGGAATCAGAGTGGCATTCAAACCTACAAACTCATTCAGACAGGACAAGTTCTGTAGCCTAAATAACCCGTTGGACTCAATTAAAAAAAATAATATAATTTACAAAATAGCCTGGAATGACTGTGAGTTAAGTCAACTACATAGGTCAAACTAGTAAATCAGGGGTAATCAGATTGTTGGAGCATAAGAATTTAGCTAAAGGAAGAATGGTTGACCCCGAGAAGATAAGTAATTTAGAAAAAAGCTCAGCAATTGCAATGCATGCATTAACACACAATCACACAATAGGGCGGGATAGGGTTAAGACTCTAAGAAATAATCTATGTAGGTGGAGAGAGATTGACTACGGAATCCTGCCTGCTTCATCGAGTCTACACCCTACACATGCAAAAGAAATGACTGAATGCAAATACCAGAAATATGGAAGATATTATTACCACCAGTCGGTCAGTGAAATCAGAGAAGGATAATAGATAACTTAAAATTCTATTTCAACTCAACCACATCACAACATTCTAACAAGTTACTTATTATGACTATAAAAACACTCGTCTTATTTCCCATCTGATTGTAATTGATCAATAACACTCGTATTATTATTATTATTTCTGAATGTACATTATCCCATATTGATTTTTACTCAAATATCTAGTCAACTCCACACGTATATGTAAATGAAGGGAAAAAAGTTGTGTGAGCAGGTGCCTTGATATGACTTCGAGCAGTAATAGTTTGTGCTCGAAACTTGGTCATCAGTTAATATAACTGTGTAACACACTGTGTGACTCATCAAAATAACATTTTATCTATAATGGAATTATACTGTACCACAGTGCTCAAGTTTTATACTTATATCAATTTAAATCTTGTTTATTTTTATCGTTAACAGGAGATAATTCAGAAACACCTTATAAACGGGCTACAAAAGTGATACCATTACACGATAAGGCGATCACTTTTCTGACAATAACAACATGGTAAAGCATTTTGGTTTATTTCCTATATATTTAACCTTTTGCTTTGCTACCATTACTTAGTGCTAATTTGGAAGTTTATTATCGGGAATTAAATAACCTTTGTAGTCAAAGAGGTCGGTTCATTGGTAGACTATCCAGTAACCATTCACATGACTCGGGGTTCGAATCCTGCTTGATGCACTCCTATATCCTACTTGGTCGGCAGTAAGCCTGGTAAGGAGGGAAGGCTGGACTTAGGGTTAGCAACTTCACCTCGTTTGAAAACACATAGCTGCTACTGAAACTCTTAAATCCAAGCTTAAAGATCCATTTCCTATTCAGAACGCAAAGGAATAAAATAAAATGATACGTAGTATTGTCAAAAAACAGGTTCCTACCAGGTATTTGGGACGTCATAAAGAGCACCTCAAACAAACTACAGACCTTCATCAATAGCTACCTTCGCTCAGTACTCAAGATCAAATGCCCAGAAAAGATAAGCAATAGGGATCTTTGGCAATGAGCGGACCAACCAGGAACCGATTGTGCAACAAATAGGCAGGAAGAAATGGAGATGAATTGTCCATACTCTGAGGAAACCATCAAGTGGCATCAGTAGACAAGCCATTGCTAGAGTGGAACTGGAAAGGGAAGCGGCGAGTTTGTCGTCTAAGGGTGATTTGGAGGAGGTGATGTGAGGAGGAGATGAAAGCATGTGGGCAGACTTGGAGTGGAGTGAAAAAGTTGGCAGGAAACAGAAGGCAATGGAGACGCGCAGTTGAAGCCCTATGTTCCTCTAGGAATTAAAGGAAATAATGACGATAATGCACGTTTCTATGCCTCCCAAAACGAATGTACAACTGAAGTATTTTAGTAGTTTTGAACATATTTATGCTCTATCACTCTATACTCAAAAATTTTAGTTGAAACTTTCAAGAAGTCAAACTGATTGTGACCAAAACTTCTTTCCCAGGTTTAATCACCAACTTAACTAAGTCAGAGAACCATTGGAAACCAACAGAGACTACAGGACAGCCATTTTATCCTTGTTCAGAGATTCCCAGCAGAACGCACTGATTTTCTGTGGTTCCCTACTAAAGTCGTTTTTTTGATCAAACTCGCAGTGGATCAAATCCCTGAAAAGGAACACTCAAATGAAATATAGAGGAAAGCAATACATTTCTTCATTAGATCATTTATGGTTTGTACGATTATATTCATTCTGTGCCTACTGATCGACCGTCGATTACTTTATGAGATAAGAGTTAAGCGAAAACATGTGTGCTGTAAAACTGCTAGAAATCTAATACTATTCATTTCAAACATACATATATATATCGCTTGTGGGTATGACCCGAATAAGAGAAACGAATTTCCAGTATTGGTTTGTAGGGATTTGATTGATTGGTTACAGGATTTCATTATGAGCTGACATCAGTTACAGAACCACTGGAAAACAGTTGTTTCGTCCTAGTTTGGGACTCTTCATCAGTACGCATCCACCGCCAGGGCGTTTGAACCAGGAACTTTCTGGTTACAAGGCTAACGAGCTCGTAGACCATTAAGCCACTGGTACCCGATCCAGTGCCAATTCACGGCATAGCGCGACCACTAGCCAATGTCTTCCGAGCGTATTTGTTTGTACTCACACCTGATCTACTGTATTCTGCTGGCCACTAATTCCCACTGGAACCCCAGGAAACCTACCTACCTACCTGAATAGGACCAGTCTCTAGCGAGCAAGGAATTTAACAAAAATATACTCACCAATGTTCTCTGATAGATAAAGTAATTACAAACTTTACTTCTTTTTGCCAAATTTATCGTTTTAAATCAGTTATCCAGCTGGAAAGTGTATTGTAACCGGGGATTCTAGTGGACAAGTGAAATTCTTCGACTGTAACTTTATGCTGTTATTTTGGTATCAAGATATTAAATGTGGACCAATCAACAGTGTTAGTTTTGCTACAACAAGCCTTTTCGATGAGTAAGTAAAAAGAAATATGATTAAAAAAAAACAGAAATTAAAGGTTCGAGAGTTTTTGTTTGAATTTTTCAAATTATCGGACATTTAGAAGTACCGTTTGATTGTTGTGGTCATTATTCCCTTTGGATTCCTATGAATTACAGAGCTTCAGTTGTACATCTCCTTGTTCACTCTGTGCTCCTCTGTAGTCACTTTTAGCTGTCTGTAAGATTGACCATAAGCTTTCATCTCGTTCTCTCATGCAATCTCCACCATATCACTGTTGAATCAGTCAATGCCTAACTCGTCACTTCCCACTCGAAAGTGTGGTATGTGGTGTCACTCAATGGTCTCCTCACTGTTTGTCCGTCCAGTCAACCCCATTTTCCTTTTGCACAACTGTCGGGTGATAGAGTCTCTTGGTTTGTTAGTTGCCACAGTTCTTTGTTCCTAATCGTTTCTCACAGACCATCTGGTCTGCAGTATGCAGACAGCAAAGGTACCTGTCGATGAAATATTTGTGTAAAACTTGGGCACTATGGTAGTAAGTAATTCCATATTAGTTTGTTTATTAGATGTATCACACAGTGAGTGAAACAGTATTATTTACCGGATGACGTTTCGAACAAAATTTATTGTTCATAATCATTTCATCAATTATAATCACACGACTTTGAAACTCACATACAAACAGGACCACATAAGGAAATAAATAAGCCAATAGACACAGTTATGAATAAAGTTAGGAAATCCACAGCGGACCTTATACGCCGAATAAAGGCGTTTCTAGGTGAGTCTAAATGGTTTGATTTAATGCCCAAAACTAATAACCACAGTAGGATGTATGGTGTTGTTAAAGTTCATAAGTTAGGATACCCTATTAGATCTATAGTGGATTTTAGAAATTCACCTACTTATGAATTATCTAAATATTTAGCCATAGTATTAAATCCCCTTAAAAGCCACTCGAAATCTAGACTAACTAATTCTTATGAACTAAAACACAGATTAGATAATTTAAAATTAAATAATGAAGAAAAAATGGTTAGTTTTGACATTGTCAGTTTATATACGCGTATACCAATAAATATGGCTATAGAGACAGTCAGAAACGAACTCATTTCTGACCAAGAACTCGAACTTAAGACAAAAGTGCCACTTGAGGACATAATTTTTTTATTTTGATTTACAGCTTGATTCCACACTGTATTTTTGGTACAAGTATGGAATTTTCAGCATGGATATCGGTAGCCCAAATTTTGCAGGCCGACCATAGATATCAAGTGTGCGCCGGCGTGGGCTCGAACCCCGGACCATGTGTGTATGATCGGCGAGCGTCCTAACCACTATACCACCGACGATGCTGGGAGTGCAGCTTTGCCTGACTTCTACAGTATTTACATTCCAAAGGAAAATATACAAACAAACTGAGGGAGTTGCCATGGGATCACCAATATCCCAGGTTGTAGCAGATATATTCATGGATAGCGATTGACACGTTTACCTCCACTCCAAAAGTATGGTGGAGGTATGTAGATGACATATTCACTGTACTCAGAACACAATATATAGATAGATTTTTCGAACAAATCAAGTCGAAGGTAGAAGCAATTCCATTCACTTATGAATTGGAAAGTCAGGAACCTGGGGAGCTTCCAATATTAGATTGCGACGTAAAAAGGAAGGAAGATGGGAAGTTAAACACTAGTGTTTACAGGAAATCCACACACTCAAACAGATATTTTGACTTCTGATCATCCCATCCTATGTCAGTGAAAATAGGATTGATAAAATGTTTAACTGACAGAGCACAAAAACTAAGTAGTACTAAGGAAAATATAAGACAGGAAGTGACATATATAAGAGAAGCCTTGAAACTTAATAATTACCCGGATAAATTAGTCAAGAAATATTTAGGGAAATGTAAAAATAAAATAAATAATGTTAGTAGTGATAGTGATAATAATAATAATGATAATAATAATATTAGTGACGACATGCATGTCATATATGCTCAAGACAACACCAACAATAAGGAATCTAAATCATCAGTAGTAATTCCATAGAAGTAAGGAACCTCAGAAACCTTATGCAGTTACCTTAACAATGCAGGAATAGAGGTGAATGGCATTCACACCCAAAAACTCAATTAGAAACAAGGTTTGTCGGTTAAAGGATCAATCCTGTGGAGCCAACATAAACAAAACAATTTAGATTATCTAATACCCTGCCTGCGATGATTGTCAGGTCAAATACATAGGCCAAACTAGTAGAACAGGGTCAGTCAGACTAGCCGAGCATAAACACCTAGCAAAATATAGATTGGTTGACCCAAATAATCTAAGAAATCTAGAGAATAATTCAGCTATAGCACTCACTGCATGCAACGACACACAACCGTACAATAGAATGGGATAGGATGACAGTTTTAAAATGCAATGTAACAGGGTGAATGGAGGGAGAGATTGATGACGGAAGCTTTGTTTATCGGATCAACTGCAAATACATGTAATAGGAATGATTCAACACCTGTTTTCAGGCAGATATCTGGAAAATTCTACTACCACGCCTACGACGACAAACAGGAGAGGACAAAGAAAACTATAAAACTCAAGTTTCAAAGTCGTGAAATTATAACTGACATGATTATAAACAATAAATTTTGTTCGAAAAGTCATCCGGTGAATAATACTGTTTCACTGTGTGATACATCTAATAAGCTAACTAATATGGAATTGTGATGTTAATGCTCTTAATCTGTCTTTTATACGCTCTCCTTCTACTATAACCACTTCTAATGTTACCAATCTTGTAGCTGATAACTTCCAGGACTTCAATACTCTCGATGTTTTGAAATGTCTTAAAACTCTTAAGCCCTCACATAGTCTTGGCCCTGATGGCATACCTGCATATGTTCTAAAACAATGTGCAGATGCTTTATGTTCTCCTCTAACTAATATCCTAAATGCTTCTTTCTCCGAAAACGTTGTACCTGTTCCATGGAAAGACATTAAAATAGTCCCTGTCCCTAAACCTGGAAATAGCAAGAACGTAAAGTTCAGACCCATCGCCATCACTTCCCCGTTTCTAAAGCTCATGGAAAAACTAGTACTTCTTAAACTCGAACCCTCCCTTAAAAGCTTCGAAGACCCCAAACAATTTGCCTACAGACAGGGTAGGAGTACTTTAGACGCTGCAGCCGTCTTACACAACAGTATTGTCTCATCATTAGACAAAGGTGCCAAATATGTCCGCTGCACGTTTCTTGACTTTACTTCTGCTTTCGACTCTGTACCTAGAAGTCTCTTGCTAAATAAGCTCTCCATGACACAAACCGAGTCCTGGGTCACTAACTGGTTGCATTCCTACTTTTCAAACAGAATGCAGTACACCGTATACAAAGGCCAATCCTCCTCTGCTGTGCTCACAGAAGCTGGTGTCCCCCAAGGTGCTGTACTCTCCCCACTTCTCTTTTCATTCTTCCTACATGACCTACCGTCTTCAAATGACATTAACTTTGTCAAATATGCTGATGACCTAACTGTATCTTTACCTGTCAAATGTCAAAGTGACTGCTCTAAACTAAATGGCTTCTTATCAGAAATTAGCCAATGGTCCAAGGAAAACGGTCTAACCTTAAACCCCTCCAAATGCCAAACAGTTAATTTCACCTTTAGGCATAAATCTGACCTAAACAAACTGGTTAGCACTCACGAGGTGTGCAACATAGATGGCACTGAAATAGAAACCAAGTCGGAAATTAAATACCTAGGCGTCACTCTATCTTCTGATCTTTCCTGGTCGTCTCATATCTTGACGATTTCCAAGAAAATATACCGTCTTACCTTCTACATCAAGAAGTTAAGACATTCTGGTGTAACCCAACCCTTACTCCTACAATTTGTTAACTCCCGTATTCTGCCTATTATTCTCTATTGCTCCCCCTTAGTCTTTCCTGGGCTATTGAAGAAAGACTATACCTTATTACGTAGGATGTTAAAGGTTGTCAGCAGGGTAAGCAGTTTGCCACTTAGCCAGCTTGTTAATATTCTGGTGGACAGGCACATGGACTCATGTGAAAAATGGGCGAAATCCATTTTATCTGACTCACAACACCCTCTACATTCACAACTCTCCCCATGTATCTCTTCAGGGAAAACAAGAAGCCTATATAGGAAACTATATGCCCGCACTAGTAAGTACAAAAACTCATCCATACCCTACCTAGCCTGTGTTCTGTGCGATAAAGAATGCATCAGGCATGAAACCTTTAACTTATTAAATAGTCAGTAGAACCAATGGATCTCGTCTTTCCAACTCACATCATTTATAGGTACAACGTTTTCTCGCTCTTCATTCTGTATTTATTTTTGTTATGTGCTGTTTTGTTTCTCTCTTCCTTGCAAACTCTACTTAAAACATTCTTGTTCGTTCTTTCACACTCTGTATATCTCGACCATTTTGCTATCGCTTACGCCAGTAAATATGCTAGTAGTATCTACTTTTCTAACACCTTCAAACACTTTAATTTTGGCTTTGCTACCGACATACTAATATGTTGTTGAGATAACTTTAATCTATGTAGAACTTTATTTATTGTTAATGTAAAAACTGGATGCAATATTGTAGTAAAATGCTGAGAATTCCATTCTGTATCACAAGTACTGATTTGGAATAAAGCTTATGTTATGTTATGTTACTTGTCGATGAAGTCTACAGCGGCCTTCTGCAGGTGCTTTCGGTGATGCACTAAGTCTCCAAACCATATGAAAGCACTTACTTAACGTTACTGTATAAAGTATTATGAAGGAAAATTATTCTTAGTGCTTCTGAATCGGCAATAAGGTACCATTCAGTCACCTAGTTCACATGAGGAGTCCTGACGACTTACGTTAGACAAATATACGGTTAAAGCAGATTTAAATTGATATCCAGAAGGACTTTGATTTTGACTCCGCTTTGACGCAGAACTTTGTCCCAGATTTGAACGCAAAACTATTCACTACCTTAGTATCAATCTCAAGATAACTATGAAGGTAGTCCAGAGCGTTTATTTGATTGACCGCGGATTATCGACAGTACGAAATTTAATAGGTAATCTAGTTCTCCTTATGTCCCATAATTTCCCCATATAAAGAAAGTATAGTCCCACAGTATTATTATTCCCTTGGCATTCTGAGTGGAATGTAGGGTTTCAACAGCACATCTACATTTCATTCTGTTTTCTGAATTCGTCTTCAGCTGGCTGCACACACAATTGCTCATAAGCTTTCACCTCCTTTTCACACGATCTCCTCCTCTGTGCTAACTTCACATATAAGCTCAACAACTCGTTTCGCTTTGGGATCCCACTCGAGAGCGTGGTCTCCTCAGTGAGTGTCTGATCCATCCATCTCCATTTCTTTCGTCAGATTTGTTGGGTGACTGGTACACGTGGTCGATTCTTTTCCAGTGTTATTCGTAACTAGTTATTCCTGTTCACCTGATCCTCAACGTCGAGCGAAGGCAGCTGCTGATTTGAGGCTGCAACCTGTTGGAAATCCTTTTCATGATGCGCATTCCAAGTTTATGACCCCTAATAGAAGAATTGAATGACTTTACATTTATGTTGAAAGCAATCCGAATCTTGTTCTTTGGGCTGCAGAGTGTAGAAGATTTCCAAACTGGTTTCAGGTTGATGAAGGCGTATCTTGCTTGTCTTTCCGATTCTGACCGGCTGGTTTTGACATCTTCATCCGTAACGTCTGTGGTTGAAACTGTGCTTCCTAGATAAGTGAAGGAAGTAACTTCACACAAATCTCTCACGCTGATGCTGCTGCTGATTGGTGCTGATTGTCGTCGATGTCGGTTGGTTGGTTGGTTATCTTCATCACCTCCGTCTTCTCTGTGTTCACCTACAGTCCTGTCTTCACCCGCCTGCCCCCCTTAGATAGTTTGTTGCTTTTCACCTGAAAGATAGGCATTCCTACCGACATCCAACAATCATTATATTTATTGATCTAAAGGAGGCATTCGATCCTTTCGACCGAGAGGTTCTCTGGAGATGCTTGGCTGTAAACGGAATGCCGAGAAAATACATTGCACTGATTAAGGCACTATACTCAAACTCATGCAGCCAGGGTGACGGCTTATGACAAGTTGTCATCCGAAGTGGTGACGACTAGTGGTGTCCGTCAGGATGCCAGCCCATTATCCCCATTTCTATTCAATTTCATCATAGATGTACTAATGGAATCAATCCTAACTCACTTCAGCGACTCAAGGATTGACTTGCTACCAGGGAATAATCTTGTCGACTTAGAATATGCAAACAATATAGTCCTTCTAAGCGAGGACGCTGACAAAATGCAAAGTCTTCTGAACACCTTGAGCTGCAATCTACGATTGGCATGTTTGGCATGCGATGATGTTACAGGACTGGACCCAACTAACTCCTAGTTTAGAAATAGGAAGTAAAGTGGTAGAGCACGTTGACCGCTTTACTTATTTGAGAAGTTGCATTAGCTCCAAAGGGTTGATCTCTGACGAAATCTCAGCACAGATACAGAGGGCTGGTTTCGCATATGCCAGTTTACACCACCTCTGTCGTAGACGTGATATCTGGCTATCGACCAAAGGGAGTGTGTACTGCTCATCAGTCCTCTTCGTCCTCCTTTATGGCTGTGAAACCTGGCCATTGAGAGTGGATGACATGAAAAGATTAGCTGTCTTTGATCATAGGTGCCTGCGTTCTATCTCCCGTGTGAAGTGGTATAATAAGGTGAGCAATATTGAGGTTAGGCTTCAGTTGAGTGCTAGGTAAACGGGGGCGGAAACCAATCGACAAGGCTGTAAAGCTACATCGACTGAGATGGTTAGGACATGTGTTACGCATGCCTAGCCTAGTCATTGCCTTCCTCGACAATGGGCAATGTTAGCTGACACAGGGTCTGGCTGGAAAAGAGCTAGCACATGATGGTCAAACCAAAACATGCCTTCACCAGTCAATGAAATCAACAACAGTCAGTTGAAGGCAGTCACATAGGAAGGTGTAGATTTGCTTCCTGGTTGGGGTCCTCGGGACTGTAAAAACCAATGAAGGATGGATACCATTGGCGATATGGCTCAAAATCGTTCTCAATGGCTGGCGCAGATGCATCCACTCCCTGTGACTTATAATTTCCAATGGAACTATATTGTTCTTTGTTATTACTATTCCTTCGTCTCACACCTCTGTTTACTGTCTCTATTATGCATTTCTTGTACTTTCTTCTCTTGCTTTGTGTGCTACGTGTGGGGAGTGTGGCGACTTGAACTGCCGCACATATATGCAAAGTTTTATGTCGAAAACAGACAGACAGAGACCTGCAAGTCTTCAAGTTTGTGTGACAGACATAAATCATCCACTTGAGAAATCCATATCTCCTAGAGTATTCTTATCGGTGGACCAGCAGATTCTTGTCTTCTCGCTCTCTATACACAGTCTGACACATAATCCAGTCAGTCCACCACAATTAAGAATATCATCGGTCATAATAGGAAGCTGTGTCTTAATCCTGTATTCACTTCGAACGCCTCGCTGAGTTTCCCGTTGTGGATTACCTGACACGTGGCATTGTCATATAACCAGCTGTTGAATGAGGTTGATAAAGACTTAGGCACTGTACACCGTGGTGTTGAAGTAGTTTCCAAATTACCTCTCGGTCGACGCTGTCGAAGGACTTCATTCTTGACATACATCTTTGATAGGATATATATAGATATGTATATATAGTTTAAAAAGTCTTCACCTAACATTTTAATAATTTATTTTGCAGAGATATTCACAATTATCGGTAATTGTTGTTAATAGTTAAAATTGAAATTTATTGGGCTTTTATACAATTGAAAGCAAGTTTCATTTGTTTTTATTTAATTAAAAAAAATCAACTTTGTTTGATTAAGCTTGTTCGTTTTACGCGTTCGTTAAGTTTTTGATAAGAAAAAGTACATATTCCCTATAAAAGCTAACTTCATCCAAGACATTTTTAAAAAAAACCATGTTATAGACGTTAGGTTATGATGAGATTTTACGTTAGTCATGCTCTGTTACTAGTGGAACATAAGGCTTCATGCTTTGAAGTTTCTTTGTCAGTTGTGTTGTTTGTAATGGATGAGGTTGCTAGCCTCATTCCCAGCTTTCCCTCTTTATTGATCTTACTCTCAGGTGGGCAAGGCTTAGAAGTGTGTCCTCCTACCTCTGGATCCCTAATGCAAAGTTCAAGTTCATAAGTGAGATTGATAGCAGGCGTAGTAACAATAGTTGAGCTCATTCACTGCGAATATATATATATATATATATATATATATATGCAATCGTACAACTGTGACAATGGATTCGTCGAAAAGCGACTCTTCTTTGAACTACCGGTTTTCTCTCTATTAATGTTCAAATGAGGATTTTTCATGAATATACAATATAAACTTTTCTCTCAGTGATGTGAGTAGTGGTTAAAATAAATTGCACCAAGATTAACCAGTCCTCTATTTGATGAGATATTACCGCCATGACTTTCACACACTGCCACATTTTATGCTTCTCTGTTTCATCCAGTGTTGCCTTCCTATAAATTTGATTCAAGAAGACTGATCAGGAATATTAAATGTTTTAAAACTTACTAATGTGCACCATATTCTTCCAAAACGATTTCTAAGAGATGTACATTTAATTGTTTTTGATGTGGTTGTGTTCTCTGAGCTGGATGGTTGATTTGCGAAGCTTTCATAGCCCTACTAGGCGACATCCACACCTCAGCACATACTTCAATTTGAAGTAAAGTGGGCTTTTAAGTTTCTCCACGAGTTTATTAATCATCTCTCCTGGGCCTTGAACGTGATTAGTTGTTTTTGTGTGTGTGTGTGTTTTCACACCTTCTAGGCAGCTACTTCTATTAAAAAACTGATTGTTTCTCTGACTTGTAGTTTGACCCTTTGTGTGTGAGGTTTCTTTCTTACCGGTTGATAAATTTTGTCGTTCTCGATATGTCTATTGATTGATGATTCACTGGAATGCCAGGCTGGCTTCTAAAAATTCTCTAGCTTTCTTGTTGTTTCATCTGTCTAATATTTGAACGTTGGTTGTCCCAGTCGAATTGATGTCCGTGGTTGTCTCTTTGTAGTGGGGGGATATGAGGGAGTGGATATCATGTCTTTTGATGGCTAGCTTATGTTCTTGGATACAAAGACGAAGAGGATGTCCATTTTGGCCAATGTAGTGTTTTTCGCAGTTGTTACAATTTATTTTGTAAATGATGTTGGCTTTATCTTCTTTCTCTGTGGAGTCTTTTGGTTAACAAAGAACCAGCTGAGTGAAGCGACTTTGTTGGTTCGTGTACGGCGTCAATTCCTAAAGGTTTGAAGAGTCTTGTAGTGATTTCTAAAGTATCCTTTATATATATATGGTAAGGCGACTTTCTTTGTCCTTTCCTTGGAGGACTTTTATTTTGATAGCTTGGCTTGGGGGTATATGTCTTTTGATGAAATTTCGTGGATATCCATTCTTTTGGAAGACGTCCATGATATATCTTTCTTCAATTTTTCTTAAGGTGGGAGTGCTTCCCTCTTACCCATTTATTTGTTAAATCCTACCGCTGTCTCATCAACTATGTACTTATTGTTTCATGTTCAGTGTTTACAATTGTTTCATATTAGTTTCTTTTGCATTTCTTCTTCTTATCTTTCTGTATAACTGTTCACATATACTGCTTTGTTTTGTTTAAATTGCCTTATTTTTCAAAAAGTAACCGGTTCATTTAATTAGATAGTTTGTATTAGATTTATTAATGACTAGGACATCATAGGCTTATTGTTTGTTGATTCTGCATCATCACTGTTATTTTTATTCTTCATTGTTATACTACTTAATTATAATAAAGACGTCTTTTTGTATTTTTCTTTACATATTTAATGATTATCGTTACCTGGAAACAGTTTTACAACTTTTATCAAGCAAAAGGATTATCCTACTTGTGCAACAATCGATGGTGAGGCATTTGTAGTTGAGAATTTTATAGTGAATACATCGAATGCTGTTATGATTTCTGTAACAGTTGAAGGAGGATTTAAAAAGGTTAGCAACGTTATTTATTTTTTACAAAAAAAAAAACAAACGAAATATTGTTTGACTTAATAGGAACAGAGCAGTGTTTACTGTTATTATTATATTACTGTTGTTCCCTTCGGTTCCTAGTGGAACATAGGGCTTCAACTCCACGTCTCCACTTGCTGCTGTCTTCCTTCTCCTGTACTTTTCACCCGCATCCATGTTTGTCCATACTGTTAGTCCATACTCCTCTTCACACGATCTCCTCCATGTCACCCTCGCAACGACGTCCCACTCGCCGCATCCTTCCCTTTCGGCCTGGTTCCACTCGAGAAATGGGCTGACGCGAGTGTCCAATCCATTCATCCCCACTTTCTACTGCATATCTGTTGGTTGGTGATTGGTTTGCTCTTGTTTTGTTTGTTCCCAGCCATAGTTTCTAGTTGGCGATTCTTTCTGGCCCGGCCATACGGTCTTCAGTATAGATCCAGCGAAGACAGTTGCTGGTTGATGAAGGTCTGCACCGAAACCTGTTGGAAATATTCTTTGTGACCCGCTCGCCAATTTTCTCATTCGTGTAGAAGAACTGACTGACTTGACGTTGTTTGTATTGAAAATCCAACGGAATTTTGTTGTTGATGCTGGCTGGGTGACGAAGTTTGGCTTTCCAGATTGGTTTCAGGTTGATGAATGTGTTTCTCGCTCGTCTTCCCGATTCTCGCTCGATTTGACATCCTCGTCCGTTCCGACTTCCTGTAGTTGAGACAATGCTCAATGCTAGATAATTGAGTGAATGAAGTAACTAACCTCTTTCAAATCCCTCCCGTTGATGGTGATTGGCACTGGATGTTGTTGCTGTTGTTGTTGGCTGGTTATTTTCATAACCTCCGTCTTGTGTAAGTTCACCTGGAGTCCTGTCTTTTCTGGCTGCTTCTTTGACCAGTTTATAGGTCGGTTTTCACTTGTAAGTCTTCGATTTTGTGTGACATCAAACATAAATCATCCACGCGCGAAATACAGGTCCTCTAAGTCCTTCACGTTGGTCGGCCCAGGATATCCCTGTCTTCTCGTTTCCCATAATCCAGTCAGTCCACCACAATTAGGAATATCACTGGTGATAATAAGCACCCTTGTCTGACTCCTGTGTTTACTCCAAACGCCTTGCTGAGTTTTCCGTTGTGGATGATTTGAGGTGTGACTTGTGTCGTACAGCTGTTGAATAAGGTTGATTAATGTTTGGGGCACTGTGCACCGTAGTACTTGAGTAGTTTCCAAATTACTTCGCGTTCAACGCTGTCTCTTGAAGGCCTACTCAAAGTGTATAAAGTTGAGGTAGAGGTTTGATTGTCATTCCATGCTTTGTTCTGTGATGATGATGCGAGGAGTTGCAATTTGGTCAGAACATGATTTGCCTGACTTTCCTGAATCCAGCTTGTTCTAGTCGGAGTTCTGTATCCAGTGCGTCCTCTATTCTCTCCAGGATGATGGAACTCAGAATTTTGCTTTGCGTCTACAGGAGCATGATTCCTCGTCAGTTCTTGCAGAGCCCTAAGTCGCCCTTCTAACCTAGTTTCACAAGGTTACTGTGTTTACTGTTAAAGAGAGAGTATTACTGTAAATAATTTATGTTTTATTGTACAAATCAATAATAAAATAGAAATGTTACACAATACAACTTTCTAGGGAATGATAATCAATTTTATATGAGTACTATTGTAACAACAGAAGGCGAGACATGGGAGACGAGGTATTTATTGAGAAAATCGATAGATATTTATAGATTTTTATGCGCATTATTTTCAGCGGAAAAAAGACGTCTTCTGATTGGTTGTTTTCTTGTTAAAGGTTATTCTGTTATTGCTTTTGACCGTTTCTCAGAAAATGAAGGCATATATCTGCGAATCGCATTTCTACACGTTAAGTCCGCTGTGATTGGTTGGTGATTTTTTCAAGGTCAAGATTTGTTATTGTTTTTTCTTCATGACCCTGATTCTGGACGTAAACACTGACGTAATAATTTGTCTACCATTTTGGCTTGCAGCCAGCTCTCATCACACTATCAGTTTCATATTCAGCCTAAATCTTGAAAATTTATCTGATGCTCACTAGCGACTGGCCCTGTTCAGGTAGGCAGTTAACCAGGGCTGGTTCTAGTGGGAAGCCGTGACCAGTAGGGTACAGCAAGTTGAAGATGAGGCAGTAAATCATAGAAGAAGACATTGCGAAATGGTCGTGCTATGTCGTGAACTGGCAGGAGTTAGAATTCAACGACCATTGGATCGTGTCCCAGTGGTTCACTGGTCTACGAGCTCGTTAGCCTTGCAACCAGAAGGTCCTGGGTTCGAACCCTGTCGGTGGGTTCGTACTGCTGAAGAGTCCCAAACTGGGATGGAACAGTTTGTGGTGGACCTTTTACTCTGTTAGCTTAGTTACCCAAATTCAAATAGAAAATAAAATACCAAATCAGTTTAGTTACGGGAAGAATATATTAAAGTTTCGTTACTTGGGTTTACAAAGATCCAAAATCCACAATAAACGTAATAGACTCCGAAGGCGCTGCGGGAAGACTGCTCCAGTACTAATTCTCCAATGTTGACGTTGCCGGAGGTCGACCAAAGTACGTAGGAAGAAACTACGGTGCTCCTGCAAAAATTTGAGATAGAAAGCAGGTGATTAAAATTGATCGACGGCAGTTGAGACGGTGGAGAAGACGGAGAGTCGGAGTCAGAACTATGTATTTATTCAAAACCCGAGGTAAAGTTCAAAGTACAGAGTTTATGGTTAAAACAAAGTGATGTACAATATGTTCATTTCTTACATAGTAGTAAAAATTGGATAAGTTTATTTTTGAGGACTCCACAGGGCTCCCCCTCTTAGAGGTCCGGAGGACCATCAGTACTGTCCTCGTGGACGATTACATGAATATAAGCAATATAAATAATGGATAATGTCAACAATAAGGATAACAAAAAATAACAGCAACAATAATAAGGATACAAAGTTTGATCAGGATGTATGGGATGCATCCGTGTCGTATAAAGTTTAGCACATGCATGCATGATTCAGGAATTTAAAAAAATCAAAACTTGTTATAATTTTAAATAAAAAATTTATGTACATAATAAACCATGACATGTTCGTTAACATTTGTGAAATTCATATATAAATAGATATATACATATACTTGGTGAATGCGTGTGCTTGCAGTACAGTTAACGAACAGCAAACAATAATACTAATAAATATTAATGGTTATAATGAAATGAATGTCGACAACAATAGTAATGAGAAGAATGTCTAAATGAGGTTAACGTACTTTTTTATGTCAGTCAATGAAATGAACATAGCGGGCAGGTTTACAGATCTGCCGCCCACTGCGTGTCTGTACAGGGGGAAGTGTGAAGAGCGGGAGAGTTGGAGTTGCATTGACTTTGTCATTGTTTATTGGTGCAGGCGTTGCTAGTGTTTCATATTCGCTGTCGGTGTACGCTGGTTTAAGACGATCGATAGAAACAGTCTCCGGTTTACCATGTTTGTTCAGCGTGAAGTATTTATCGGTGCGTTTAAGTACTAGAAAAGGACCTTCATATGGATGTTGTAAACCTTTTCTAATGGCATCGACGCGAACAAATACAAATTTGCTAGTGAGTAGATTCTTATTAACTTGAGCTTTCTGAAGTGATTGGCGAGGGGCTACTGGTCGAAGCTGAAGCATTTGCTGGGTAAGGCGGTTGGTGAAGTCGGAGATATTTACTTCAGTTGAATCATTAGACGGAACTAACTGACCAGGCAATGTGAGGGTAGTACCATACACAAGTTGAGCTGGTGTACATCCCAAATCTTCTTTGACAGTTGATCGGATACTGAGAAGAACTAATGGTAGGTGTTCACTCCACTTAGATGAGTCAGCTTGTGCCATAAGGGAGCTTTTCAGTTGTCGATGGAAACGTTCCACCAGACCATTCGCTGCAGGATGATAAGCTGTAGTGGAGATATGGTTCACTCCAAGGAGTCTCGTAAACTCTCGAAACAGAGTTGATTGAAATTGAGCTCCTCGGTCTGTTGTAATAGTTGTGGGTACTCCGTAGTTTGACACCCAACGATCTAAGAAAACCAAAGCGGTATTTTCTGCAGATATGTCGTTGAGCGGACAAGCAATAGCCCATCGGGTAAATCGATCAATAGCAGTAAGTATATGAGTAAACCCTCTGGATGGCGGTAATGGTCCAATAATATCTATATGAACGTGTTGAAATCGTTTATCCGGTAAATTGAACTGTTTTGGAGGTGTGACGGTATGATGATGTACCTTGGATCTTTGACATTGCAAGCATTGGCGGGCCCATTTCCGAATATCGGAGTTCATCTTGGGCCAAACAAAACGCTCGCTGATCAACTTGACTGTAGCACGCACTCCAGGATGAGACAATGAATGTAGATGTTCAAACAAAGGTTTTCGACAACTTAGTGGAACAAAAGGTCTATGAACGCCCGTTGAAACGTCGCAGACGATAGTTGTATCAGACAGGGGAATAGGTACATCCTGCAACTGTAGGGAGGAGTTTCGTCTACAAGTATGGAGTTCGGCGTCATTTTTCTGCAGCTTGGCAATATTGTCTAAGCTAATATCTATCGAAGATAGGTGATTAACGTCACATCGAGACAAAGAATCGGCTACGATATTGGAATCTCCTTTGATGAACTGGATGTCTGTTGAGAATTGTGAGATGTAATCCAGTTGTCTGGCTTCTCTCGGAGAGTGTCTGTCCAACGAAGTGGTGAAAGCATAACAAAGAGGCTTATGGTCGGTTAAGATAGTAAAATGTCGACCTTGTAGTAAGAAGCTGAAATGTTTCACTGCTAGGTAGATGGCTAACAGTTCTCTGCCAAAAGTGCTGTAACGAGTTTGCGCAGGTTCCAATTTCTTGGAGAAGAAAGCAAGTGGAGTGGTGTCATTATTGAACTTTTGTTGTAAAACTGCTCCCACTGCTACCTGCGATGCATCTGTACATAAATGAGTGAAGCTTCTGGGTTGTATGAGATAACATTACAACGTTGGATAAGGCATCTTTTGCATTATTAAATGCTGCTTTTGCTTCTTCAGACCACTGAAATTTCTTCGAATTGCATCTAAGTAGGTCGGTCAGTGGCTGAACTATGGAGGCACATGATGGAATAAAACGTCGGTAGAAGTTGAACATCCCGAGAAAACGTCTAAGTTTCTTTAAGGAATCAGGTTCGGGAAAGTTCTTAATAGTTTTTATCTTATCTTCGGTAGGTCTGATGCCTTCGGCAGTTATTCGATGTCCTAAGAATTCAATGGAAGGGGAACCAAAAATACATTTCTTTGGATTGATAACAACTCCAAATTGTTCAAACCTTTGAAATAACAGGCTTAAGTGTTCCATATGTTCTTCCATCGATGAGCTGGCAATTAAGACATCGTCGATATATACAAAGACGAAATCAAGACCTTGGGTAACTTGGTCCATAAAACGCTGAAATGTTTGAGCAGCATTCTTTAGTCCGAAAGGCATTCTCAAGAATTCGAATAATCCAAAAGGCGTGATAATTGCTGTTTTTGCAATGTCTTCTGGAGCGACTGGTATTTGATGATATGCCCTGACCAAGTCAACTTTAGTAAAAATGGTCTTTCCATGTAAGGTCAAGGAGAAGTCGTGGAGATGAGGTATAGGATAACGTCTGGGACCGTAGCGTTATTCAAAGCGCGATAATCTCCACATGGTCGCCAGTCGTGATTAGTTTTGGGTACCATATGCAAAGGTGAAGACCATGGACTGTTAGATGGTCGTATGATGCCTAGCTGCATCATATGTTCGAATTCTGACTTAGCTGCTGCTAGTTTATCGGGTGGTAACCGTCGTGGACGTGCCTTCACAGGTTGTCCTGTTGTGATGATCTTATGGGTAACTGTATGAGATATATCCTCGACGTTGTATGATGGTTTAAGGATTTTAGGAAATCGTTGCAATAAAGCAGAGAACATTTCACTCTCCGGCTTTTCTATGCAAATACTATGAACGGATTAATCACATGTAATACCGTGGATCTTGAGTTGTGTGCAGTTGTCAATCAGTTTTTCCTTGCTGATATCAACTAACAGATTGAAATGACTTAGGAAGTCTGCACCTAGTATAGCGTGACGTACATCAGCTACTATGAAGATCCATGTGAAACGTCGGCGTAATCCTAGTTTTAAAATCATTGACTGTTCGCCATACGTCTGTATGTTGGTTTGGTTGGCAGCACGAAGTGAAAGTTTCCCAGGTATTTTGGCTGATCGCCTGGATAGTGAGGGGGGAATAACACTGACCTCGGCGCCTGTATCTACCAGGAATAATGTGCCGGTAGTCAAATCCCTCACATAGAAAAGGCGACTGGGGTGATTGCCAGTAACAGCCGTCGCCATTAGTGCCTGGCTGGGGAGTTTCCCTGAGTTGAGTTACCACTGTTGTACATGCCAAGGTCGAAGACACTTCAGGGCATTATGCCCATACCTCCTATGACACCAACAAATGTTACGGCAGTTGAGACGGTGGAGAAGACGGAGAGTCGGAGTCAGAACTATGTATTTATTCAAAACCCGAGGTAAAGTTTAAAGTACAGAGTTTATGGTTAAAACAAAGTGATGTACAATATGTTCATTTCTTACATAGTAGTAAAAATTGGATAAGTTTATTTTTGAGGACTCCACAAGTTGGCTGTTCAGTACTCCAAGCTGGTTTTCCAATGGTTCTCTAACTGATGTCAGCTCGTGATGAGATCCTGTACCCTATTAAATTAAAATGCTCCGTACTTGAAGCCTGTTGATTAAGAATAAGTTGATAAAAATGTCAGTAGTTTTTGTAAACGACTGGGTATTACTAACATGATGTGAGAATGATAAAAAACAATTGAAAAATCCAATTGATTTTTCAATAAATAAAAATCCAGTCTAGAAGTCATCAGTGTGAATTGTATTTGTTATTAAATCCCATAAAATTAAATTATATTTTAGGCGAAGTTAGAGTTTTTTAATTTTTTTACGTTCGCAGTGGAAAATAAGGCTTTAAGCTACAGGCTTAAAGTTTCGGTAGCAGCGGTGTCTGCTTTAACGGGATGAGGGGTTGCTAGCCTCCTGCCCTACCTTCCCTCTTTACCAGTCTTTTTACTAGCTTAGAGACGTAGAGGAATGCGTCAGCGTGGAGCCGAAACTCGAACCACATGAGGCGTGGTTGGCAAGCATTCTACCGCTGTGCCGCCGACGCACAAGAGCCCAGAGAGTACTGGTCAGCTATTTCATCCCACTAGTTTGGGAATCATCGGCAGTATGTACTTAGTGTGGTTCGAACCCAGGACCTTCTGGTTATAAGCAGGCAAGCTCGTTTTCCATTCAACCACTGGGACCCATAGCCGAAATCAAGATCTTTCAAAAGTTGATGTTCAAGAGCCTAGCAGACACAGGGAGTGTTATGACATGTCATTCCAAATCAAATTAGGCCTGTATTTTTAGGACCTGGAAAGGATAGATACAGTATTCCACTTATTTTCTAGGTACTTTTTCTGCAAATCTATAGCATTAGGTGAGGTTATGGCGTTTAAGATTAAGGTTTAGGGTCTTGGGTTAAAGTTAGGGTTAGAGGTTAGGATTATGGTTTCTAGTTAGGTGTGGGTTGAAGAATAGTGTCAGAAATATCAGTGGATCTCAAAGTACCATGATCTGCAGTCACCTGGATCAATGAATGTATCACTCATGATAAGATTTCTCTATAGGTCATCCATCGCTTTTGTGACTGAGAGACATTCTCACAACATCAGTTACAACTGTACAGTGTAAAATCATGCTCGCGATATATTTTTTAATGTATTTTTTAAAGATTATGCGACTTCTTTGTATATGAATTGTGGTTGGTTGCTCAAGGTCAATGTGGCTTTGGCTATCATACTTTACCTTCGCTCTATTTTAATTTATATTATTTCATCAGTCATTATATATTTCTGCAGCTTTAAACAAAATAATAACATAATGAGTGCATAATGTGAACTCTACTCACCTAGTTCGTGTGCGCAGAAGTTATTCAAAGTGACTATGGACTTTTGCAGGAAGTCATTCAAATGAAAACATCTGCAGATTCGAGTAACACTGATAGGAAATAAGTCTCTCAACATTCTGATATGATTTCATATTGGTCTAATTTGCCTCATTTTTAAATCACCATATCAAAGACGATAAACTAATATTATTATCATTCTCCTTAGCTTCAAACAGAACGTAGGATTTCATCAATACATCTATGTTTCACTGTGTTCTTCACGGTCTTCTTTTTGTACCTGGCTCCACGACAGCCCATAAGCCTTTATCTCCTCGTCACCCGACCTCCTGTACGCCACCCTCCGACCCATGCCCAATTTGTCATTTCCCATTCAGATTCCACTAGAGGTACTGAGTATGTATGTCCGATTCATATCTACTTAGTTTGGCCTATTTATTGTGTGGTAGGTTCTTGGTTAGTTCATTGGCGCAGTTTCTTGCTGTTAAACCTGTGCGTTGGTGGCAAAGTCGTTAGGACGATCGCCGACCATGCACATGGTCCGGGGTTCGATCCCCGGCCACTGACGCACTCCTTTACCTCACTAAGCCAGAAATAATACTGGTAAAGAGGAAGGGTTGGGCATGAGGTTAGCAACCCCATCCTGTAAAATAAACACTGCTACAGAAACTTCAAGTCACTAGCTTGAGGCCCTATGTTCCACTGGGAACTTGAAGGACAAAAAAACCTTTCAGGATGGCCATCTGATCTTCAGTATGGAATGAAGGCAGCTGTCGAAAATGCGTTCCGTGGCAAACTAAGTCTCTGAACCACATAGAAGCACTTACTTGAAATAATTATTGGAAATTTAAGTCTTGTTCCTAATGCTGATTGCAGTAGATTTTCACACTGGGTTTTAAATAATAAATGTCTGATTCTGCCTTTGACATTCTCATCGTTACTCAGTCCACCCGTTGATCGAATGACCAAAGTCAGGCATATCGTCGGCGATGGTGGTTAGCTTTTCCCTACTCCTATATTCACTTCAAAGGCTTTGCTGAGCTTTTCATTGTGAATCACTTTTTATATTGTAGCGGTAAATAATTCCCAAAAATATTTATTGACCACAGCAATCATCACTAAACATTGGATGCGGACCCTCATTGTTTTAGTCAACTTGTTTATCTGAAGGCTTTCGGTTAAGCATACACACCATTTGGTACTCCGTTGTGTCACGCTCGTGCACGATCACCAGCCAGCTCTACGATTTGGTTCCAAGATATATCTCGTAATTTGGACGATCAATTGTGGTCTTTTGCTTTGCCTTTGTTCTACGCGGAACGAATACTATAGTAGTTGTTGGTACCTAGTAGGTTGCGTGATTATACGGAGTATAATCAGCGAACGTCAATACCTTGAACCTCTAAAATATTGACGTCATCGTATAGCTATTGAATGACGTTGTAAAAATGCAAATTAATAGCTTGGTTTTCAGTTGTTTATTGATGATTTTTATTGATTTGGAATTCAAGCTTCTCTGTCATATTATTTACTCTTTATTACTTGATAAATTTGGTCTATAGCAGTGCGTCTGTTTTTGATCAGTGATTTGCACGAGTACTAGGTTTCTCGGAATTCCTTAAGGTTTCCACTGTTTAATAATTTCCTTTTAGTTTCCAAGGATAATTTCTTTCACGCAGTTCGATTCCAGTTTGGACATTTTTTCGATAAAACTCTGGAATTATCCCTTTTTTCCCTGAAGACTGATAATCAGTATTTCTCTTCTTTCCTCCCCAGGACTGAAGCTCTACAGGGTGTTTCACTTCTTTTGAATAGTGTTTTTACACAGTCGCCTTTGTATACTATTGGATTATTGTTCTTCTAGTTGAGTAGTTTGTCTGTTTGGGTTGATTTCCTGTATACCCGTGTTTCTGGATTTCTTCTGATTGTTCTTTTGACTAAGGCATCTAAGAAAGGGATTCTGTTATCTGATTCTTCTTCTCCTGTAAATATGATGTCTCTTCAAACATTATGTTTATTAATTTGTGAGTGTATTCTAAATCATTTCCTCATAATTATAACAAATGTGTCGTCAACACAACGTATCAATAGTTTTCGGTTTGATAACTGGTACAGCTATCGTTTCCAGTCTTTTCACATAACTGCCTTGACAATCAGTCTTGATATGAACGAACCTATCATTGTTTCTTTTATTTGTTCGTATACTTGGACACTGAAGTGAATATATGTTATGAGACACAGCCGTATAAGCTCCATCGCCTTGAGCATTGTGTTTTTGTGTATTCATGACTATAGAGTAGTTGTCACGTAGTTTATTTTGCCATGTTCTGTGCAGTCGTACAGTCTGTACAGTACTGTGGCACCAACAGGACACCATGACTTCAGTGTCGTCTGTAACTACAGAAGATAAGGGCCAGGCAACAGATCCTCTATTGAGAAAATCAACAGATATTTATAGATTGTTAAGTACATTATTTTTCGTTATTGTTAGCAGAGAAACAACCTCTTTTGATTGGTTGTTTTCTTGCTGAAAGTTATTTCAGTCATCTGCTTGTGGCCGTTTCTTTGAAAGTCAGGCCATATATCTGCAAATCGTGTTTGCACACGTTAAGTCTGGTTGGTGATTGGTTGGTGAGTTCGTCAAGGTTAAGCTTTGTTAGTGTTTTTTTCTCATGACCTCGATTGGGAACCTAAACATTGACTTAAATTGTTGTCTACACATCTACTTGAATGCTCTTGATATTCTTAAAGAAACCGAGTTAGCAAACTGATAAAATACTTCACTTGATTCTGTTTATTTAGAACGTTATTCATCTAAACCGTGTATTCTTTTTTGTCTGAATAATTGGTTGTACAAAACCTTCAACTTATTATGATTATATTACTTCACAATTCTTTTTCACAACTTTTAGTTACTTCTGAGAGATCATGATTCAGACGTCAATGGGATAAGCGCTCATCCAATACTGTAAGTTAAATACTTATTTTATCACCTATTTGACAACTACTCAACATTTTATCATTAAACTTTTTAATTCAGTATATCCTCCAAACAATATTAATAATGGCTTTACTCCAAACATCAACTTTGATGCAATATGGAATTCTAAGTACTGTACCGTATCTAACTTTGTCTTTTATCATACACTAGTGTGTGTGTGGAGGGGGGAGGAGTAACCAATGTCATGCGTTTATTTCTTTCTTTGGTACAGACTGGATTCTATCGTCAGTCAAGTTTGCGATGCAATGTCACTGGGTGGTTCGCTATCACGGTGCATTCTGAATTATTGTCATTAATTGCATGCCTGGAGGCGATCTGAAGGGAAAGCCTTGGACCTAGTTTTTGTAATTGTTAGCACTCGTCAGCAAGGCGTATCCAGTCAAGAAGTGATTTTTCCAGCCTAACACTCAGCGCCATCCCTACACCTGCGAGTCCTCGCGAGCTAGCTGAGGGGTCTCCTGATACCCTTAGAGTGAATTTTGCAGATTCACCTTGTTGGGCAGTTGAGGTTAAATGAATGACCACACTCGGGTCTTGTATGTGTGTCTCCGGAACACAACATACATCCATGGCTTGAGATGCCAGAGTTCTTGCTAGTGATGCCTGTTGTCCGATTTGGCAGAGGTTCCTGACGTTAAATGCTCCTATATGAAGTTGGTGACGTGGCTTTAAAAGGCTATCTGGGTTGCTTCTATGGCTCTCACCGTTGTTCGTGGTAACAGAGTGAAGTGAAGAGGACTCATTAGCCTGCAGAATAGTACTAACTGTAGTAGAGAAGCAAGATGAGGAAGATGATCTGAGTAAAGGAGAATGACGCTCAGGAAGGCTTCGTTTGCTTTTGGAAGTGTGTGGGCGGTCGTTACTTCCTGGCTGCCCACACCGTGGAAGTTGATTGAAATATAAAGAGGCTTAGTGTTGCGTGACCACAGAGCCCAGGGAAAACTGTTTGAGGCCGGTCACATACGGCCTGTGTGAACTGGTTTCTGGGATTGGTTCCGTATTAGTAAACTTACCGCCGGTTACGGACCACCGCAGGGTAAGTCGGCATGTACAATTTTTGGGGTCGATCTTTTCTAACCTCCTCTCCCGAATGGAGAGACAGCATAGCTGGCATGCTGGTCATCTGAGGGAAACACCTCACTGCTGCTACACTCCTGTTCCCCAGCAGTACGACTTCGCCCTCAGACCCCCAGCATAGTGTAAGAAAGATTCTTGTACAATTCCCGTAACTGCTTTCAGTCTAATCGCTATCCTAACAACCATCCTGGCATGGTAGGACCTGCAGGAACATTGGTTCCAGCCAGTGTAGCTTGTTGGGTCATCGAGATATGAAAGCTCGACCACTACGTCATGGTAGCAGCTATCGGTCGGGAATGGAGAGGAATAAGTCATTAAAAGTGTGTATATAAAATTAGCTGGAGACATTCAGCACGCTATCTTTTTGATTCATTTTAACCAAATGCATCTGTGGTACTTGATAGCCAGAAAAAACCCTAGTTTCCTAACACAGAATGATATCTGTAATGCATATCACTATACAACCGAATTGTATCTGTGACGCAGGTTGTTTTTTAACTTGGTCTGTGTGTGGGCTATTATCTGTTAGACAGCTTCTTTCTAGATAGGTCTACACGCTGAATTGTACGCCAGTAGTAATACTATTATCAAGACGTTTGAATTTTGGCTTTTTATTTCCAAGTTTAGCAAGGATACTAAGAATCCATCAGAATTTATCGAAGCTGTGGCAGTTTCCGTGCTATAGTGTTCAATAGATTGCTCCTCAGTATTTTAACAGAAGTGTACGGTTAAATGCAAAGGTGTCCACACCCCGACCCCGCTCCCATTGAATAATGATAATTAGTTACAGTGTATAGTTTCAGTTTTTCTTCCAAAGAAAAGTTTAAGGGTTGTTTTTCAGCCCTTTATCTCAAATAGATGTTTTCTAACATATCTGTGTAAGATGGAATCGGATTCATCATTACTTATTTTGTGTTGTAGGAACCATGTCGCTGCTTGCAGTCACTCTGGCAATTTGAAGATATATGATTATGAAACTAAGTGAGTTTATTTCCAAGAGTAGAACAGGTCATATTTAATTGTATGATTCTTTCTATAAAATTAGCAATGTTATCTGTGTATCGTGAGTCTAAATTGGTTTTATTACCGAGAAATATAAGCTTAGTTGCGTACATAATTAAAATATATTTTGCAGTGGATTACATCATCTAATTGGATTTTAGATTTTCCCGTCGATTGATTGGACCGAAGTGCTCGGTCTCAGGTTGATATGTCGGCTTCTTCTACCTATGCTTCAACGATGTTTGGGCAGTGGAATTTAGGATGCGCGTGTCGTCCTGCTGGGGACTCGTCATCCGGATGTACCCACATTCCCCAGTGAGTTATGATGTTCCCACCGAGGTTCGAATCCACTGTCCATAGTTTTGATCGCACACCACCTAGGCTATTGTTAGTTACCATCCACCCAATAACATCGTGATGTTATTTGTTTGAAAGACCTTTCTTTTGACTTCAAATGTTCCTGACTGTTTCATTTGGATTCAGGCTAAGAACTAATTAATTCTTTTGAGAAGAACTCGCTGAATAAGCATCTAACGTGAACGTAAATTTTATAAAAGATAGTCATTTGCATTATAAAATACTGTCAACTTTCATAAGTAGTAGACAGCTGAATAACTATGATCTGATGTCATTAAGAAATAGTCAACAATGGACATAAAGACGATGCATTTTGTTAAGGATTTGGATTAAAATTTCATAGCAGACTCCATCACGAGCCAACATCATTAAAGGAGATCATTGAATACCAAGAAGAACTGAACAGCTGTTTCGTCTTAGATTGGAACCATCCATAAGAGTGCACTTACGATCCTCACGAAGGATAGAAACCCGGGAACTTCAAGTTACAAGACCAAGCTTAGGTCATTTAGGTTCCGTTCTTGTTGGGGTTATGAGGGCGCACTGCCAAAAAGTCCCAATCTGAGATGTGAAACAGTTGTCCAGTAGTGCCTGGCTCTCAGTGCTCTCCCTAACTGATGTTAGTTCGTCACGAAATGTACAAAGAATGTCTAGATGGTGATGCTATTGAATGACAACAAGATATTTTCAAGTATTGGTTTTGTAGGGATTTTGTTCTATTGGTTACAGGGTTTCATCATGAAGTGACTTTGGTCAGAGGACAGTTGGAAAACCTAGGGGCACTGGAAATCTGTTTCGTCACTCCAGTTTGAGACTCTTCATCAGTGCTCACCCATTGGGTTTCGAACCCACGACCTTCTGGTTACAAGGCGAGCAAGCTCGTAGACAATTAAGCCACCTGAACTCACCCGACTCAGTAGCCACTCCATGAATTTTTAAGTTCTGCCATTTCATGACATAGCGCGACCGATTTGTAATGTCTTCTTCGATGAGTTATTGCCTCACGGTTTCCTACTGGAACCCCACGTTAACTGCCTGAATAGTGCCAGTCGCTAGTTAGCATCACATCAACTTTCAATACGAAACAGCTGTCCAGTGCTCCCAACTGGTTTTCCAATGGTTCTTTGACTGATGTCAGCTTATGACGAAATCCTCCAACTGATAACATGATATGATCAAAAGGATATGTTAAAATAACTCACAAATACCTGATTATTTATAATAAAAATAACTAAGATTCCTAAATACTGGTACTTCTATCTTAGTTTTCGTTACTGTAAATCTATTATTTTACTTTTTTTCTTTTCTTTCATAGATTGCTCATTAAGTTGAAATCTTTTGGTTCTGACAATTCTATTGAAACGTGTGCCTATGATAAAAGTGGACAATATATTGGTTAGTCATGCGTTCAATTCAACTCTTATAACTAATCAATTCGTTTCATTTTTGTTTATTCTCTTTATAAGCCGTAAATATATAACATGATTGTTTAAGGGAAAACGATGTTGTCTAGGTGAATGGAAGAGACCATTTCAATTATGTTCCTCTCGTATTGTCATCACCCCTGCCTTCTCTATGTTCAAAGGTGATGAAGATACCTAACCATCAATCAGCATCAACAGGAGAAATGTAAATGAAATCACTTTCTTTCATTGACTTAGCTTTCCAGCATTGTTTCAACCATAGGCGGGACATATGAGAAAGTCAGAACCAGCCAAGATCGGAAAAGCAAGAGGCAGGGATTCATTGCTCTGAAATCGGTGTGGGAATCCACTGTATTATTATTATTATTGTTCCCTTGGGTTCCTAGTGGAACATAGGGCTTCAACTCCACGTCTCCACTTGCTTCTGTCTTCTTTTCATCTGCATCCATCTTAGTCCATACCCTTTCAACTCCTCTTCGCACGATCTCCTCCATATCACTCTTGCACTGATGTCCCACTCGCCGCGTGCTTCCCTTTCGGCCTGGTTCCACTCGAGAAATGGCCTGACACGAGCACGATGTCACCCAGCGGTGGCCTCCTCAGCGAGTGAGTGTCCAATCCATCCATCTCCACTTTCTCCTGCATATTTTTTGGTTGGTGATTGGTTTGTTCTTGTTTTGTTTGTTCCCAGCCATAGTTTCCCGTAGTTGGTGATTCTTTCCGGCCCGGCCATCTGGTCTTCAATATAGATCCAGCGAAGACAGTTGCTGGTTGATGAAGGTCTGCACCGAAACCTGTTGGAAATATTCTTTGTGACCCGCCCGCCAAGTTTCTCATCCGTATAGAAGAACTGACTGACTTGACCACGTTTGTATTGAAAATCCAACGGAATTTTGTTGTTGATGGTGGCTGGGTGACGAAGATTGGCTTTCCAGATCGGTTTCAGGTTGATGAATGTGTTTCTCGCTCGTCTTCCCGATTCTCGCTCGATTTGACATCCTCGTCCGTTCCGACTTCCTGTAGTTGAGACAATGCTCAATGCTAGATAATTGAGTGAGTAAAGTAACTAACCTCTTTCAAATCCCTCCCGTTGATGGTGATTGATGCTGGATGTTACTGTTGTTGTTGTTGGTTGGTTATTTTCATAACCTCCATCTTGTTTATGTTCACTTGGAGTCCTGTCTTTTCTGGCTGCTTCTTCGACCAGTTTGTCGGTCGGTTTTCACTTGTAAGTCTTCGATTTTGTGTGACATCAAACATAAATCATCCATGCGCGAAATCCAGGTTTTCATGTTTCCAAGGACATGTCACGAAAACTGTAAGCTTTAGATAACACTTAGGTGATAAACAAAGCACTAATCGGGTAGAAACTAAAATAATGTAAAATAAGTTGAGTGGTGAAAACCAACAAACTGGCTGAAGAAGCAGGCAGCGAAGATAGTACTCCAGGTGAACATAGAGGAGACAGCAGCAACAACAACAAACAGCACCAATCACCATCAAAGGGAGAGATTTAACAGAGGTTACCTACCTCTTCCACTTATTTCGGAAGTATCGTTTCCATAACAGGCAGAACTGGCGAAGATGTCAAAGTCAGAATCGGAAAGGCAAGATACGCCTCCATTAAAACGTGAAACCGGTTTGGAAATCTTCTTCACTTACTCAGTCAGCATAAAGTACAAGATTCAGGTTTTTAACACACATATGAAGTCAATCATTCACCTCTTCTATATGGGTCAAACAGAAACTTTGACTGCGTGTCACGAAAGCATATCCAAAGGCTTGTTGCAGACTTCTATCAACAGCTACCACTTTCGCTGGATCTATACTCAGAATCATGTGACCAGCCTGCAAGACAAAACGGAGATGGATGGGACTTACGTTGAAGAGGCAGTCAGATGACATCACGCGTGAGGCAATTGCTTGAGAAGAATCCAAACAGGAAGCGACAAGAGGTTCGTTGGTGTGAAAGTGGCATGGAAGTGATTGTGTGGCGAGGAGGACATGCGAGATTATAGTCAGTTGTGGGGGGCTAGCCAGCTGTAGAAGACAGTAGAAAATCGAGGAAAGTGGAGATGTGTTGCTGAAGCCCTATGTTCCATTCGGAACCCAAGGAAATAATAATAATAATAGGTTGACTGGCACAATGCAATTGACAGGAGTGAGTTTACCTCAGTTATAATTAAAAGATAGTCAAGTTAAGATCAGTGTTATAGGGAGTAGGAGTGTACTAGTGGAAAGAGAGAACTTTAATAAAACTAATTAGAATGAACGATATCAGGATTAACAAACGTTAAGTAACACGTATTGAGACAAATTATGTCTATTGTAAGTTCAGTGACTGGAAAACCTTCTTCTGTATATAGCGTTAAGGATCCAACATGTGAACTGCCATAGTTTCTGCGACTTGAAGAAGCTTGATCCGTATCCCTTCGACAAGATTTTCACATACTCTGTATTTAACATTGGAGTTGGTTTCCGAATTCTCTAAGTGTTCGAAGTCGATCAAGTGTTCCAGAATAGGGCTGCAGGAGGGGGGATCTCTCTTCTAGTTTGCAAAATTACGAGACTAAATGTTTGATGATACCTTCGGTTTCAGTATTTCATCATGAACTGACATGTATTGGAGAACGGTTGGGAAACTTGGGAGTACTAAACAACCAGCTGTTTGCCCCAGTTTTGGACCTTTCATCAGCACGCATTCACCGAGGTCCGAACCAAGGACCTTCTGGTTACAAGGTGAGCTCATAGACCAACACTTGAATATCATTATGATGCTCACTAGTGACTGGCTTTATTCAGGTAGTTATTTGCCTGGTTTCTAGCGAGAAGTCTTGGCCATTGGGGTACAGCAGGTCGAGTGTAAGGACAAATACTTGCCCGTGTCATTCTTTAGTGGTCGCATCATATGGGGAGTTGGCAGAATTTAGAATTCATAGACTGGCCATTGAATCGCGTGGGTCTCAACGGCTTGACTGTCTACGGGCTCACTTTGTAACCAGAGGGTCCTTGGTTCGAACCTCAGTGAATGCGTATTGATGAAAAGTTTCAAACTAGGACAAACAGTTGGCTGTCCAGTACTCAGCTGGTTTTCCAGTCGTCATCTAACCAATGTTAGTTCGTTATGAAATCCTGAAACCAATCAAATCCCTGATGTTTGCTGAACGCCTCTTCTTTTTTATATCACTTAATGGAGATTCCTAATATATATATATATATATATATATATATATATATATATGAATCACTGGAGATTAGTTTTTACTCAACCTAATGCCTTCTAATTTTTTATTTCATTTTCTAGCTGTTGGTTTTGTAAGTGGACTCTTACTTATGTTAGATGCACTGACGCTAAATGAAGTGACAAATGGAACATTTGATTATGGTAAAGGTCCTATTACTCATATTGATTTTTCATACTGCCATGCTTATTGTGCATTCGCTGTAAGTTTTACAAACAGTTTTTATTCTTTCTTTCTCTCTCTCTCTGTAGTTTACCTTAAATCACCATGGTTTTAATATAAGAAACTTGTATATATATATATATATAAGTGTATGTGTGTGTGGTCAGGCTTAGGTTTCTTTTGTAACTATTATAGTGAACTACGTTGAGGAGGCCATCGAATGACATCGCGCACAGTGCAGACCATCAATCCAGTGGAATCCCAATGAGAAGCGACAATTGGCTTGTCGATGTGAGAGTGACATGGAGGAGATCGTGTGACGAGAAGGAGATGAGAGATTATGGGCAGTTGTTATTGACTGATACGGGACGGTTGATTCAGAGTTGATTGGACACCACCAGTCAGTAACTAGTGTAATGTGCATAGTCTTTTGTTTTGGGGTAGACTGAATTCTGTCAGTCAAGTTTACTGTGTGGCCACCGTGCTACGCGGCGTGTCATCATCATGATGCCCTGTGAGTTGAATTGTTGGTATTAGATGGTTGAAGGCAACCGGCCACAGGAAGTCTTCGACTTAGGTTTCGTGCTAGTTGGTACACGTCAGCAAGGCATATCTGTAACCTCAAAGGAACTGATGTCCCTTCTGAGATTCGAACCCTTGTCATCAGCCAAAGCTGCAGTCAGAGACATTACCACAAAGCTATTCGGGCTGGCTCGTGATTGACCTCCTGTAAGACTGTATTGGATATATCTTTGAGTGGACGCTGGTCAGTAACTAGTGTAATGTGTCTAGTCGTATCTTTGGTACTCGGCTTATTTTTAAGTCACATCACAGGTGCATTACAAGTATATTCATTCGGGTATGATTAAAATGAGTGTAATGCTCGCGTCTTTTATGCGCTAACGAAGCAATTTGGACTAAATAATTTGCCAAATAGTATTAAAAAGTATTCTAATATTTTATTGAACTATTTTCTTTGTTTGTACATTACAGAGGTGCATGATTCTCAAATAATTACCCTTTTCATTAATTTATCATTTATATTTGTTTTTATAAAACGGAAAATAAAAAAGGATTCTGCATATACTACAACTCTTCTACGTACTGGTCTTCGTGAATTCGAAGATCCATGGTGTTATGTTGCACGAGTTCGTGCTCATTATCGTCGTATTACTGATCTTTTATTCTGGTCACTGACAGAATCCAGAAGATCTCGTTTATTTACATTAAGTGAAGATAGAACACTGGTAAGTACTTCGGTTTTTATTTTGCAAAACGCTTTTTCAATAGTCATAAATTTATAATCATTAAATGTTTCTGAGAGTTAATCTGCATGGATTTGATATGTGTTGTAAACTGAAATCAGTTAGAGAACCATTGAAAACCAGGAGAGAGACAGAGAGAGAGAGAGAGTACTGGACAGCTGTGTAGTCCTAGTTTGGAGCTTCATAGCAGTACGCATCCATGATTCCATCGGCGGGGGGGGGGCGAACTGGGAACCTTCGGGTTACGAGTCCAAACCTGTTGACCATTCAGAAACCTGGAATTCAGAATTCAATAACTCATGAATTTCACCTTCTTTTGATTCTCAGTTATAGCGTAACCACCAGCTAATTTTGTCAGCAAGTATTTATTCCCACACTTGACCTGGTCAACCCCACCGGTTATGATGTTTTCCTAGGACTTCAGGGAGCTTCCTTCCCCGTAGTCAGTCAGTTACTAGTGAACATCAATTTTTTTTGACTTTTTAAGAACTTGATCAAGAAAAGTGTGTAGCGTTAAACTAGTCTATATTTCTACTAGTGTTTTCATCTGTCAAATTAATATGGCTATAAAGCATACGAAAAAGTCAACGGGAAATTTCAGTGTTATCACAATTCAAAACGAAATGTGAACACAACTAGTTCTGTGATTGTCACTTAAAAATTTAAAAAGGATTTCTTTCTTTCCTAAATGACAGAGTTGTTTTCAAGCTTCGAAATTATATCAGCATCATATATATATATATATATATATATATATATATATATATATATATATATATATATATAATAGTAGTCCTTACATACAGATATTTCTGAATATGCGACCGTAGGCATGAGACGCGAGAGTTGCTTCAACTAATCACTTTTATCCTTTTCGTGGTATTTTATTCCAAACAAACATTTGAAATTCAAGTATTGGTTTGTAGGGATTCGGTTGATTGGTTACAGAATTTCATCATGAGCTGACATTAGTTAGAGAACCATTGGAAAACCAGGTGGGAGTACTGGACAGTTGTTTCGTCCTAGTTTGGGACTCTTCACAACCTACCTGGCTAGCGGTTGCGCTATATTGTGAATTTTTTTTTCATTTACAGCTTGATTCCACAATGTATTTTTGGTACAAGTATGGAATTTTCAGCCTGGATATCGGTAGCCCAAATTTTGCAGGCCGACCATAGATATCAGGTGTGCGCCGGGGTGGGCTCGAACCCCGGACCATATGCATGGTCGGCGAGAATCCTAACCACTGTGCCACCGACGCACTGACGAATTGTCAAAGGTTAGAATTCAAAGGCCATTGGATTGGGTTCCAGCGGCATAATGGTATACGAGCTCGCTAGCCTTGTAACCAGAAGGTCCTGGGTTCGAACCACGGTGGGTGCGTGCTATGAAGAGTCCCGGACTAGGACGAAACAGCTGTCCAGTACTCCCAGGTTTTCCAGTGGCTCTCTAACCAATGTCGGCTCATGATGAAATCCTGTAACCAAACATTTGAAAGTGATAACTTCATTTTTTGTATTTATTAATAATAGTAACCCTCATAACCCACTTTTATTATATCAAGAAACCTGTGCTTTCTCAAAGGAAGTCAGCTCATCTCATTTGACATCACTTTTAAATATTGTCAAGAGAAAGATTTCAGGAAGTGCCCTAATGCCTAGGTCAATACTAGGTCATCCTGAGCCCGGAAAAAGAGAGAAGGTCGGGCATGAGGCATGAGAAAACCAATCCATTCGATACACAAACTTCAGAGTACAGAAAAATTACTAAAACGCATAAAATTATTCCTTGTTTGAACTGAAGAGACGAAATGGCATGAGCTGAAGCTGAAAGCCTTCATAAAGTCAGTCAGCCGATGTGTTTTTTTGTTGTTGATAGAAACAAAAGCAAGCATGAGGACATGCAATGCTCACATAATATTTGAAGCTGAAAAGGCTTTTCAGATTGCAAAAGAAATGAGAAGATATGGTATAGGAGTGTCAAGAAACTGTGAGAGTAGATGCAATGGAAGTGGAGTCTTCAAATTGCTAACTAGACAGTTAGGAATCTACTCCGGTCACCTAGACGACAATAACGAACACACTAAGGGAGTGGTTATCGTGATGTCACCAATAACATCAGAGACTGGTATGCAGTGGGAACCAGTCTCCTCTGGAGTAGTGACAGCAAGATTCATTTCAGAAGGTCGGAATGTTGTAACTACCCTGTACTCGTCTCGCAAAAACACCTTTTTGATAAAAGAAGCGGTTAAGACAGGACCTCTACCAACCAGAGGAGATGATGATACATAAACAGCAACAGAAAAGGGGGAATTTGAAGGAGTTTACCTCTTTCACTTATCTAGGCAGCTACAAGTAGGCAGCACGAGTAATAATGTCACCTCTCGATCGACGCTTTCGAAGGCCTTTTCAAAATCGATGAAGTTGAGTGAGGTAGAAAGCTGACTGCTATTCCAAGCTTTTTTCAATGATTATTCTTAGTGTTGCGATTTGATCGACGCATGGCTTGTTCCTGCTGAATCCAGCCTGTTCCGGTCGAAGTTTTCCATCGAGATTGGCGTGTTTGATTCTCTGCAGGATGATGTGGCTTATTATTTTGCTTGAGATGGACAGGAGTGGCATAATGCCGCGCCAGTTCTTATGCTCCTGTATACCTTTAAGTTACTACTATTCTTATATCCTATCTATTATGCTTCACTTTTCGTTTCCTTTTAGGCTGAATACGATGTACACAATGCCAAAAAACACTTATTACCAGTAATAGCTCGTTATCAAATTGAACAATTAGCTGTACCATTGTGTTTAAGCATGTTACCACCGTATTATAAAGAAGAATTCTTCTTTGTATCGACTTCAACTTCTAAAATGAAACTGTATAATACAGCCACTTTAATGTGTCGTAAAACGGTTAGTTCATATCCTCAGGGTATTACATACACTAAGTAAGTTGACAATTATTATAATAATAATTATTATGATAGAACGCTTTAAATTAATAAATGAATGAGTAGTTCCTATCAATGAAGACTACATTTTTTAAGTGTTTAGCTGTCTTGAATATTATTGGTAAGCCTTGTGAATAAAAACTGTGTTCAGTCGTTCCATACTAGTTTGTTTATTAGATGTATCACACAGTGAGTGAAACAGTATTAATAATTACTGGATGACACACTTTCGAACAAAATGTATTGTTGATAATCATATCAATTGTAATCACACAGCTTTGAAACTTGAGTTTTCTGGTTTTATTTGTTCTCTCCTATTTGTCGCCTCAGGAGTAGTAGAATTTCCCAGATATCTGGGAAAACAGGTGTTGAATCATTCCTATTACGTGTATTTACAGTTGATTCGATAAACAAAGCTTCTGTTATCAATCTCTCCCTTCATTCACCCTGTTACATTAGATTTTAAAACTGTCATCCTATCCCATTCTATTGTATGGTTGTGTGTCATTACATGTAGTGAGTGCTATTTACGGCTGAACTGTTCTCTAGATTTCTTATCTTATTTGAGTCAACCAATCTATATTTTGCTAGGCTTCTATGCTCGGCTAGTCTGACTGACTGCACCTGTTCTACTAGTTCGACCTATGTATTTGACCGAACAATCATTGACCGAACAAAGGATCTTGTGGATCCTCTAACTGACAAAGCTTGTTTCTAACTGAGTTTATGGGTGGTTTGAATTCCAGCCACTTTTATTCCTGCCTTGTTAAGAACATCAACATTAAAGAATGCAAATTACCAGTAGTAATTGCATACAAGGAGGTAAGGAACTCCGGAAACCACCCTATGCAGAATTCTTAACAAGGCAGCAATAAAAGTGGCTGGAATCCAAACCCACAAACTCAATTAGAAACAAGTTTTGTCAGTTAAAGGATCAATCCTGTGGAACCTTTAACACAAAGCAATTTAGTTTATCTAATAGCCTGCCTGTGGTGATTGTTAGGTCAAATACATAGGTCAAACTGGTAGAACAGGTGCAGTCAGTCAGACTAGCCGAGCATAAAAGCCTAGCAAAATATAGATTGGTTGACTCAAATAAGATAAGAAATCTAGAGAACAGTTCAGCCGTAAATAGCACTCACTACATGTAATGACACACAACCATACAATAGAATGGGATAGGATGACAGTTTTAAAATCTAATGTAACAGGGTGAATGAAGGGAGAGATTGATAACAGAAGCTTTGTTTATCGAATCAACTGTAAATACACGTAATAGGAATGATTCAACACCTGTTTTCCCAGATATCTGGAAATTCTACTACTCCTGAGGCGACAAATAGGAGAGAACAAATAAAACCAGAAAACTCAAGTTTCAAAGCTGTGTGATTACAATTGATATGATTATCAACAATACATTTTGTTCGAAAGTGTGTCATCCAGTAAATGTGATACTGTTTCACTGTTAGGTGCATCTAATAAACAAACTAATATGGAATTGCTTACTACCACCACCGCAGTGCCCAAGTTTTACAGACATATTATCTCTGTTCAGTAGGTTGTGTAGTCTCAGTGACAACAAACAATGGTGTCATACGATCAGAAAATCAACCTTACAAAATATTGAATTTTAGGCATCACTACCAGAATGACTCATGCGTTATTCTCTAGAAGTGTTTAGGTAAAATTATTGTCTTTCTCTTTGAACACTGATAAGAAAGTGTACTACCATCTGGTCTCCACATAGATTTAAAGTCAAAAAAACCTGCTCACGTCTACTATATGTTTGTAATATATATATATACCTTGACCTTCCCTGTAGAAGTTTCGAGTGACTGTGAATTCTACTAATAAGAAGAGGACACGAAGTTCAGCAAGTCCTGTCTTGTTTTCTCGTTGTTGGGCTTGGCGAATTTCTTGTCATCTGATATAAGTGTTGTCTATTTGTTAATATATACATCTCTCTTTCCATTAGGACCACTCGTGAACCTTTGTCAAAACATGTTACTAATAAATCTTTATTTTCCCTTACTTCTTTGAGTTGTTGTCTATGTTCTTTTGTCAGGAGACGTCAGGCTTGAGTTTGTTAAGCTGAGATACTGACTACAGCAATCAAAGATTGTTGACTTAAAGTGTAGGAATTCTGCACTGGAAACTGAAGTAATATCATGAGTTTGGCTAATGAGATTATCGAATTGAATGTACGTGTGAAGTGTGTTGCTGTTATGTGATTAACGTCACAGAATTTTAGTCCAAGAGATAGAGCTTCTAGTTGTGCCGTTGATAACGGAAGTGAAGAGTGATTGAAGACAAATTTATTAGGTTCGCTGGGGAACTTATTCTGAACTTCCACGGGTTTCAGGCTTTTGTGTGTTCGCTCAGCTGTAAGATATACGTAGTTTAGATACTTACTCGTGAAGAAACAGACATTTTATGAAGGAAAATACATGTAAAAATATTTCTTTTAGTCAACCTGATATGACTTACACGGAATCTACATGTCCATACTCAGTGCTGGTAACCACCTATTTTTTTCTCCTTCACGTTACCAGTGGAACATAGGACTCCAAGCTAGTGGCTTGAAGTTTCTGAAGCAGTGTTAATTTTTACAGGATGGGGTTGCTAGCCTCATGCCCAACCTTTCCTATTCACCAGCATTATTTCTGGCTTAGCGAGGTGAAGGAGTGCGTCAGTGGCTGGGAATCGAACCCCGGACCACGTGCATCGTCGGTGGGCGTCCTAACCGCTATGCTATCGACGCACCATACCACGTTGAAAGCACCGGTTCTCGTCAGATCACCGATGTTAAGCAACGTTGGGCCCGGTTAGTACATGAATGCCTTAGATATAACCAAATACATCTACCTAAGCATACATCATCTTATTTCTATGCTATCACTATCCTTTCTACTTTCTATATTTCATTATTCTTATATTTCATATTTGCAAAGAATTATTAACACAAAAAAACCGTATTTTAAATGTAATCTGCATCCTTACGAATATTTACATATATATTCAGAGTTATTCCCCTGATTTCAAAGTCGAACGCTTCAAATTACTTTATGGTATGCATATCAAAAGAACGCTTAGGCTTAACTATGCTACCATTGGACGGTGATCCATTGAAGTCAACAAATATTATAGCACATCCAAGTGATGGCCGTGGAATAGGCAATTCTCTTGCACTAGCGATTGATAGAAATGGTGAATATGCATTCACTGCTGGTGGTCCAGACACTTGTGTACATATGTGGAGATTAAAACCAAGGTAGATAAAAATGTTGTTAAACATTTTTTTAATTTGCATTTTTCTGTATTTGGTTGTTTGTTTGTTTTTTTGAACCCAAACTGATTTACCAAATTTGAACAAAGCAAGAACTACAGTTTTAGGAGAATAAAGTGGTACCATAATTGTTTATTTCATTGCCTTTTCGTCAGCTGCTTACAGGCCAAAGACATTCATTATTAAATACATCTACAAAAACAATTTTAACATACTTGCACAGACAGTTCATTTTAAACAAAAATCAATCGATCAATGTATGCATACAGTAATAATATATACATATATATCTATGCAATATTAAACACTATTCCGAACAACAATAATAATCATACACAATGGAAACTTTTCAGCATTTCGTATTCAGCTGAAAGAGAGATCAAAAATAACCAGTTACCAGGCAGGACAAAGAAAGACTGATAACCGCTTCTTTCTGGAAGCATAAATCAGGTTTCAGGCGCTTGATGGAAATGGCTTCAGCAAACCTGAGGAGAATTGAGCTCTTTTTTTGCCTTTTTATGATTTTGAACGACTTTTCGACATCCACCTCATGACCCGTGTCAAGGAGATGCCTGGCGATGGCTTTGTTTAAAGCATTTGTTCCCCTTAGACATAAGCTTTTTGGTACATGTTCGGAAAATCGTAGACATGCCCTTCTTTCTGTTCTTCCAATGTAACTGCTCCCACAGATACATGTAGATTTGTATACACAGTTGGAGTTAACATGAGAATGATATCTATCGATTTTTGATTGCACCAGAGAAGAGCAAGTTGTTCGATAGACGGGGACGAACTTAGCTGCAGGATAGGCTCTGACTAGTGATGTACTCAGCCTTCTGTTGATCATCGCTGCAATGTTTTCACCTTTACGATTTACAAAATGTATGATTTACCAAAGATGTAATATTCTCCGATTTCTTAGTGTACTTGCTCTTAGAAGCTGGACTGTCAATAGAATCTTTTAGTATAAGGATTAAAAAATTGCTTTGTAATAAAGGAACAAGTATTAAAAGTTGTGAAGAATAAGGCGAAATTTCAAAAACCTCAGAATTGGAGATATTTTGATTTGGCTGAAAATATAAATATTTGTACTATTCGTCTTTATTCATTCTGCACTTTGTTGTTTAATTATTCTGATGAATTAAAGAGCGGAATTACTATATCTTAGCACTGATACAAAAGACTTGTGCAGGATTTATTTACCAACTTATGTCGTCTCTGGTGTAGATGTGATGACTGGCTATCGATCAACTGACGTGGGTGTCCTGCGTACCTCTTTAATACTGTGAGTTATAGCGACTGAAAGAGGAACATACGAACATGCAAAACTGTCTTTTACCGAAGATGTGTATATCCCATTTTCCATGTTAAATGGTATATTGTGGTGAGTAGTACTGAGCAGGGAAAGTTAGTCGATGGGGTTGTGAAGCTATATTTGTTGAGATGACTAGGGCAAGTGCTGTGCATGCTAAGTCATCCTCTTCCTTGACCGGTGATGTTAGTTGACACAGGGTTGCTTAGGAAAATCTATGACAGTTGGTTTAAGCAATATAGAGAGGTATAGACTAACAGTCTGATTGGGGTCCTCGGAATGCTACACATAGTGGAGAAACTTAAAGTGGTGCACTTCTGACTAACTAATAACCTCAGACGGATCATAAACTCAGTAGGTATTAGGCATCTGACAACCACGTAATTTCTGATACTGTTAGTCAGTGTACAGATTTACTAGTCTATGATTAGGCTTGCGCCAATGCTTCTAGTCGTAGTATGCTCGCCAACCATACATGTGGTCGGGATTCGATTCACGACCGATGTATTCCCAAACGTCGCATAGGTCGGTGAAGAGGGAATTTTGCGCGTAAGGCTAGGAATCCCACCTGGTAAAAATGTAGTATCTCTGTTTCTCTAAACTCATAGGAATAACTCCAGTACTAAGGTTGTTGATGATTTCATCTGATATGGATTGAAATTTCTCCAGTTTCTGCAGTTCTGTTAGAATTAACAGTCAAGAATAATGAGTATTGTGAAATGGATAACTGTTTGCAGATCTACTCAAAAATAATCCCTTAACAGTGTGGATTAATTTAGGCATTTGTGACAGATTTAGCCATTAAATGCGGTACTTCAGTGTAATTTGACCTTCGCCTTGCGCTTTGTAGAACAAAAACATATTCATTATAAAATTAAATTTGTAAATGGTGACTAGCAGTGGAATCCAGGATGCGCATTTCGTCATGTTTGGGACTCATCAACTCGATGTACCTGCATTTCCCAGTGAGTGATAACGCTTTGGTGTTCGAAACCATGGGTGCTGGGTTTCAGCCTCGGTGAGAACATCATCAAGCACTGGGAAATGCAGGTACATTCAGTTGACGAGTCCCAAACATGACGAAATGCACATCCTGGATTCCACTGCTAGTCACCATGCACAAATAAAATTCATTATAAAAGTCCCATAGAAATTGATAAAACAAAGCTTACAGATGTGTTCAGTCTAGTGTCAAGTGCTTGCTTCAATAAACAATATTTTAGGCTTTTAGGCTACAGGTGCCACATCTATTCACCAAAATCATGATTTTATTCAAAACAAAATGAGACTGAAATACATTGACTAGGGAAGGTTAAAACTTATTCATTCCCATACTTTTAACAGTGTATGTTTCAAGTATTAGTTTTCTAGGGATTTCGTTGATTGGTTACAGGATTTCATCATGAGCTGACATTGGTTAGAGAACCATTGGAAAACCTGCACGAAGTACTGAACGGCTGTTTCGTCCTAGTGTGGAAATCTTCAGCAGTACGCACCCATCGGGGTTTGAACCCAGGACTTTTATTTTATTTTTTTAAATTTAGTTTTGATTACAGCTTGATTACACACCGTATTTTCGGTACAAGTATGGAATTTTCAGCCTGGATATCGGTAGCCCTCATTTCGCAGGCCGACCATAGATATCAGTTGTGCGTCGGCGTGGGCTCGAACCCCGGACCATGTGCATGGTCGGCGAGAGTCCTAACCACTGTGCCACCGACTTTCTGGTTACAAGGCGAGCTCGTAGACCATTAAGCCACTGGGACCCGATCCAATGGCTAATCCGTGAATACAAACTTCTGCCAATTCACGATATAGCGCAACCACTAGCTAATGTCTTCGGCGAGTATCTGTCCTCACACCCAACTTGCTGTGCACCCTACTGGTCACGACTTCCCAGCAGAACCCCAGGTAACTACCTACCTGAATGGGGCCAGTCGCCAGTGAGCATCTCATTGATATTCAAGTAATGGTTTGTATGTTTCCTTGGACTTATTTCTTCATTTTAGAAGCATCAATTCATGAAATATGAAGAAACATTATTTTATCTATTTTCTTCTGCTTTTTTTGTTCGCTGTATTAATTCACTAGTGTGCTGGAGGAAATCGTAGCAAAAGCTGGTTGCATGAAAGAGCGATTTTATGCTTTCCTGTCTCGTGACTTTTTAGATGAAATGAAAGACTATTTCTACTATTCTATGATTAGAACACAGGGGATAAATTGTTTGGATAAGCGTGAAACATCCCTAACAATTCCAATTACTGAAATACCGTATGTTATGAGAGCGATAGGCTTCTATCCAACAGAAACAGAGGTTAGTTTTTGTGTTTTGTATTTTCGTTTGTATATTTATTTATCATTATTTCCTTTAATTCCTAAAGGAACATAGGGTTTCAGCCAAACATCTCCATTGTGTTCGGTTCTCTGCTAGACTTTTCACCTGGCTTCATGTCTGCCCAAATGCTTTCATCTCCTCTTCACATGACCTCCTCCAAATCACCCCACCTTCGCACTAACGACCTACTCGCCTCTTCCCATTCGGGTACCACTCAAGCTGTGGCTCGTCTTGTGATGTCCCATGATAGTTTCCTTAGAATATGGCCAATCCACCTCCATTTCTTCCTGCTTATTTGTTGCACAACTGGTTCCTGCTGAGTTGGTTCGTTCATTGCCAGAGATCTGTAGTGTTGATCTTCTCTAGCCTGCCATCTGATCTTGAGTAGTATTGAGCGAAGATAGTTGTTGATGAAGGTTTGTAGTTTGTTCAAAGTGCCCTTTGTGACGCGGCGCCAAGTCTCTGATCCAATCGTATAGTAGCATTGTCTTCACATTGGAGTTGAAAATCCGGATTTTATTTTTCGTGCTGAGTGCTGTTGACCTGCACACAGACTTGAGAGTAATGAAAGCTTGTCCTGCTTTCCGGATCCCCTCTTTGATATCCTCGTCAGTTCCGTCGGCCTGTAGTTGAAACAACGCTTCCTAGGTAGGTGAAGGAGGTTGTTTCTTTCAGGTTCCTCCCATTTATGCTGGCTGATTGTTGTCTGTTGTTGTTGCTGTTGGTATTGCCCAGGAATCTTGACCGCCTCTGTTTTTCTATGTTCACCTGAAGAATTTCCTATCTTTGATGCTTCTTCTGCAAACTTGTCGCTTTTCACTTGCATATCATCCAGTTTGTGGGAAATCAGACATATTATCATCACTAAAAATACCTATTTATTCATAAGTAAAAACACAGTTTTTTGTTCAGCGAAGAAATTTCTTTTCAACGACTTCATTTTCAAGCAACTGTACAGTCGTATTCAAATTACAGAAAAAAGGTTATTAAGTGGCACTAAATAATTGCTCAGTCAATGTACGTATATATGTGATAAGAGTTATAAGGGGTAGAGTTGAAGTGGATAAATTACAAAAATATTAAAGATTGTTTTATAACAAAAATGTCAAGTGTTGTCTAAAAATTTTGTAGATTAGGAGTCATCAACAAAGTCCAGATCCTCAAAGTTTTCGTGAGGGTCCATTTTATGCCCGTTTCCTCGCTGCCCGCTGTCTGTCGCACTATCCAATCTACCGCAATTAAGAAAATCATTGGCGATAGTATGCAGCCTTGTCTTACTCCCGTCTTTAGTTCGAAGGATTCCGGAAGTTTCTTGTTGTGAATTACTTGGCAGACAGCATCGTCGTACAACTGTTGGATGAGATGCATAATTGTTGGTGGCACCCCATAGTAGCGAAGTAGTTACCAAATCATCTCTCGATCGACGCTGTCGAAGGCTTTTTCAGAATTGATGAAGTTGAGATGAAGAGGTGACTGCCATTTCAAGTTTTTTTCAATGATGATCCGTAGTGTAGCGATTTGATCAATACATGACTTGTTTTTCCTGAATCCATTTAAACCTCATATACAAAGGGTCAAATTTCAAGTCAAAGAAACAATCAGTTTCAATACAAGTAACCTAGAAGGTATGAAAACACACAACAACAACCAGTCACGTCCAGGGTCACCAGAAGAGATGATTAATAAACTCGCGGAGAAATCAAAAAGCTCACTTCATCAAATTGAAGTATGCGCTGAAGATGTCGCCTAGCAGGGTGATAAAAGCTTCGCAAATTAACTATCCAGCTACTCAGAGAACACAACCACATCAAAATCATCCACCTGAGCTACAGATCTTCTTTATCATATCTAATTCTAGGTTCCCATATCACCTTATGACTGGTGGGTACTGTTATAACGATAGAAGATAAGAGATTTGGTAACAGACTGTGATTAGGGGAAAACGCATCATATTTCTACAGTCTTGACTACATTAAAAGTTTCATCTATGTTAGAGGAGAACAAATTGTTCTGAATCATTAACGTTTGACCCAAAGTTAAATAAGTTGTCCGGTGAAGTTATTTCATGTTCATAAAGTGGATTAAATTCAGATTTGAGGAATAAATAATTTTATTTTTGCACTCATTGACTTAAAATGTTTACTTCGATTTTGGCTGCTTCCTGTCTATCCACATCACCGTATAACTAACACATTCGGTGTGAAGTAGATGGGGTCATCGATGACACTGGGTTTAGGACCAGTGCAGTGATATATTGCAGTTTGACTGAAGTTAGAATTTATAGGTCATTAAATTCAATCCAGGTGTCTGGATACTCAGTAGGCTGTCGTTGTAAGATGGAAGTAGTTGGTTCGGTTCTTAGTAGGCTTTCCAGGGATCCGTGCTGATGAGACCCAAGCTACGACGATACGCCTACCTACTCGTTTATGGTGTGGATGATTGACCGGAAGCCTTCGGCTAAACAAGTTGACTTAAACAGTGAGGGTCAGCATCCAATGTTCAGTGATGATCACTTCGGTCAATAATTTTGGGGATTATTTACCGCTACAGCTCACTCTCCTTCTAGTGGGGTTGTGAGAACCCTAAGACAGAACCATCGTTCTTTTTTACTTCCGGTTTGTTCTGTCTTGGGGTCCTCACAACCCCACTAGAAGGAGAGTGAGCTGTAGCGGTAAATAATTCCCTAAAAGTTTTGACCGCAGCGCTCATCACTGAACATTGTATGCTGACCTTCACTGTTTAAGTCTACTTGTTTAGCTGAAGGCTTCCGGCCAATCATCCACGCCATTTGGTACTCCGTCGTGTCACGTTTGTGCCTGATCACCAGCCAGCTAAGCAATCATTTCGAACTCCGATTTGGTCCCGAAATATATCTCGTAATTTTGGACTAACATTTGTGGTGTTTTGCTTTGTTACGTTTCAATTCATGGATAATCCCCATCCAGGCATTAATGAAAACAAAACACGTAGATCAGCGAAGAGTCTCTTTTCGGCGAATTCATTTTCTTAGCTGTACAATCGCAAATATATATGCATTGTTTTGTATGTATGTGTACATTAAGTTTGTCAAACAAAGTTACAATTGGTTAAGGTTACTTTTAACTAAACAAGTGGAGGATGGTAATACAGGTCAAGAAAATTAAGTGCTAATGAAACTAGGGTAGTAAAAAAATGATGAGTTGTCACAAACAGTTGTAATAATAATAGTGAGTTTTACTCAGGATGCACATAGAAACAAAGTAGATAATGCGAAACTATGTAAGAGATCTAAGTGGATACAAGAATTATAATTGCTTAAGGTTATTTTAACTAAACAGGTAAAGGTTGGTAATATAAGTCAAGACCATTAAGTGCTAGGGTAGTAACAAAGGTGATGAGTTGTCACAAACAGTTGTTAAAAGAAGTTATGCAATAATAATATGAATAGTTTGATGAGTGAGTTTTACTCAGGATGCACATAGAAACAAAGTAGATAATACGAAACTATGTAAGAGATTTAAGTGAATAGAAGAATTATAAGCAATTAAGGAACAGGCGAAGAAACAAAATTAAGTCATCAAAATAAAAATAAAAGCTCAAAACAAATCAAAACATTGTTACCATGAGAGTAGAAGTGGTTGAGTAATCTTCTTTTGTATGCACAGCTCCGGTTTTTCCATGTGAATGGCCAGAGCTTCAGCGATGCAAAGGAGACGAAACCGTATTGCCTTTGATATGTTATTCTTGACTCTGTAGATTACTTTGAAGGAGGCGTTCGTTGAAATGCAATGATCAGTGTTGACCAGGTGTTCAATTATCGCACTCCTTATTGCACCAGTATTGCCTTTTCGCAACCATGCTGGATAATGTTCTTGAATTCTCTTGGACAGGATGCGCGTCGAACGACCGATGTACCTGGCTCCACAGCAGCAGGTGAACTGGTATATGCACATAGAAGTGGCCAGATGCGGGATCTTGTCCTTGAGGCTTCTGCAGATCAGTGGGCGACTGGAGAACACTATTCGTAGCGTTGCTGCAAAGAACGTTCTTCTCAGAGATGATGTGATCCTTCTCTTGAGAATATCGCTTGCTAAATCTCCCTTGAAATCCAAATTCATGTAGATTTTCTTTTTAGGCACAGTTAAAGTTTCGTTTTTCCGAATTATTGGTTTCATATTTTTGTCGATAAATCTTATTGGGTATCCATTTTGGATGAATATTTCTCTCAGAATATCTAATTCTGTTTCCAGAACGTCGGGACTACAGATGCGTCGGATGCGGGTAGCAAGTGATTTAATTAAGTTTCGCTTTTGTTGAATGGGCACCCAGCTATAGAAGCTTGTTAGTTGACCATTCCACGTAGGTTTTCTATGGATTGATCTTCTTAGGCTCCCATCAGCTCTTCTTGTCAGTTCCACATCAAGAAACGGAATTTTTGACTCGTTTTCCATTTCAAGAGTGAATTTTATTGCTGGATGGCAATTGTTAAATGTCTTCAGCAGCAGATTGGGGTCGTTGTTGTTGTCACAAATAATGAAAATGTCATCCACGTATCTTTTATACAGTCGCAAATTGTCGATGCTTGGCTTTAGTGAACCTCTCTCGAGGCTTGCCACGAAGCAATCTGATAGTAGTGGACCCAACGGAGATCCCATTGCAATACCATCCTTTTGTCTGTAGATGGTGTCGTTGAATGTGAACTGGACGTTCAGAGTGCATCTCAATAATAGTTCTTTCAAGTATGTTGTCGGTATTCCAATATCGAGGTGGTTGTCATCTATATATCTGCATATGAAGCAGACCGTTTCTGTGAGTGGGACATTGGTGAAAAGTGACTCGATGTCGAAGGACAGCATAATTTTGTTAGATACATTCGTGTCTTGTATGCACTCGATGAACTGGAAGGTGTCACGGAGCGAGTACGTACATAATTGCTTCCTTACAGGTTCCAGAATATCTGCTAGCCATTGTGCAATAGAGTGGTAAGGGGAACCTGACATATCCAGAATTGGACGAAGTGGGAGACCAACCTTGTGTACCTTTGGTAGACCATAAAGTCTTGGTATTATTGAACCTGTTGGCCGGATCTGATCGTAGATATCCCCACTGATTAGTTGACTAGCCTTCATTCTCTTCAAGACATCTGTGAGCTGCTTCTCAATCTGTTCCGTCTTGTTTCTTTCATTGGAAGGTTGGGAAAATTTGTCTTCATTCGACAGTATATCGTTCATTTTCTCGATGTAGTCTCTTCGATTCAGAAGCACTACACCCGCACCCTTGTCGGGTCGAGTTATAAGTAGATCTTTGTTATCTCTCAGCTGTTTTAATTCCTCTCGGTGCCGCTTCGTTAGGTGGTTGCGGACTTTTGATTTTGAATTCAAGTATTGGTGGCAGCAGTCCATGATTGTTGACTTGAATCTCTGTAATTCGTCTTCAGAAGTTGGGCTGAGATCGTGCGTTTGGCTGATTAGATTTTCAAACTGGACCTGAGTATGGAGTTTGTCGGAGTTGAAATTTATATCGCAGAATTTAGGGCCCAGAGATAGGACTTCCAGTTGCACGTCGGTTAAATGTACTGAGGAATAATTGAACACAAACTTCGTGGGTTCGTCAGGAAATTTGCCTTGAGGTTTCATCTGCTTAAGGCTGTTGTTGAGCTGGGTTACGACAGACTGCGACCGTTTATTCGCAACCAAGTCGATATATTCGGTGAATCTTTGACGTTCATCCGAAGTCAATTCGTATAAGGCAGAGGACCTCTGATTGATATTCCGCTGCAGTTCGGGCATACGTGATCTGATAGAATCAGCACAATTCATTGCATGGCGTTGAAGGGACTTCGTATTTGGATATATATGATTGCGTCGCAGTGCTTTCCAGAACCACTTTGGATACTGATGATTGGAGACGCAATCCTCGAAAAAGCCAACTTTCGCTTTCCCCACAGCAAGCTTGACAGAGTACCGCAGAAACCCATTGAGTTCCTTGACTGTCGAGGGGTCCTTGCTACGTTTCAATTCATGGATAATCCCCATCCAGGCATTAATGAAAACAAAACACGTAGATCAGCGAAGAGTCTCTTTTCGGCGAATTCATTTTCTTAGCTGTACAATCGCAAATATATATGCATTGTTTTGTATGTATGTGTACATTAAGTTTGTCAAACAAAGTTACAATTGGTTAAGGTTACTTTTAACTAAACAAGTGGAGGATGGTAATACAGGTCAAGAAAATTAAGTGCTAATGAAACTAGGGTAGTAAAAAAATGATGAGTTGTCACAAACAGTTGTAATAATAATAGTGAGTTTTACTCAGGATGCACATAGAAACAAAGTAGATAATGCGAAACTATGTAAGAGATCTAAGTGGATACAAGAATTATAATTGCTTAAGGTTATTTTAACTAAACAGGTAAAGGTTGGTAATATAAGTCAAGACCATTAAGTGCTAGGGTAGTAACAAAGGTGATGAGTTGTCACAAACAGTTGTTAAAAGAAGTTATGCAATAATAATATGAATAGTTTGATGAGTGAGTTTTACTCAGGATGCACATAGAAACAAAGTAGATAATACGAAACTATGTAAGAGATTTAAGTGAATATAAGAATTATAAGCAATTAAGGAACAGGCGAAGAAACAAAATTAAGTCATCAAAATAAAAATAAAAGCTCAAAACAAATCAAAACATTGTTACCATGAGAGTAGAAGTGGTTGAGTAATCTTCTTTTGTATGCACAGCTCCGGTTTTTCCATGTGAATGGCCAGAGCTTCAGCGATGCAAAGGAGACGAAACCGTATTGCCTTTGATATGTTATTCTTGACTCTGTAGATTACTTTGAAGGAGGCGTTCGTTGAAATGCAATGATCAGTGTTGACCAGGTGTTCAATTATCGCACTCCTTATTGCACCAGTATTGCCTTTTCGCAACCATGCTGGATAATGTTCTTGAATTCTCTTGGACAGGATGCGCGTCGAACGACCGATGTACCTGGCTCCACAGCAGCAGGTGAACTGGTATATGCACATAGAAGTGGCCAGATGCGGGATCTTGTCCTTGAGGCTTCTGCAGATCAGTGGGCGACTGGAGAACACTATTCGTAGCGTTGCTGCAAAGAACGTTCTTCTCAGAGATGATGTGATCCTTCTCTTGAGAATATCGCTTGCTAAATCTCCCTTGAAATCCAAATTCATGTAGATTTTCTTTTTAGGCACAGTTAAAGTTTCGTTTTTCCGAATTATTGGTTTCATATTTTTGTCGATAAATCTTATTGGGTATCCATTTTGGATGAATATTTCTCTCAGAATATCTAATTCTGTTTCCAGAACGTCGGGACTACAGATGCGTCGGATGCGGGTAGCAAGTGATTTAATTAAGTTTCGCTTTTGTTGAATGGGCACCCAGCTATAGAAGCTTGTTAGTTGACCATTCCACGTAGGTTTTCTATGGATTGATCTTCTTAGGCTCCCATCAGCTCTTCTTGTCAGTTCCACATCAAGAAACGGAATTTTTGACTCGTTTTCCATTTCAAGAGTGAATTTTATTGCTGGATGGCAATTGTTAAATGTCTTCAGCAGCAGATTGGGGTCGTTGTTGTTGTCACAAATAATGAAAATGTCATCCACGTATCTTTTATACAGTCGCAAATTGTCGATGCTTGGCTTTAGTGAACCTCTCTCGAGGCTTGCCACGAAGCAATCTGATAGTAGTGGACCCAACGGAGATCCCATTGCAATACCATCCTTTTGTCTGTAGATGGTGTCGTTGAATGTGAACTGGACGTTCAGAGTGCATCTCAATAATAGTTCTTTCAAGTATGTTGTCGGTATTCCAATATCGAGGTGGTTGTCATCTATATATCTGCATATGAAGCAGACCGTTTCTGTGAGTGGGACATTGGTGAAAAGTGACTCGATGTCGAAGGACAGCATAATTTTGTTAGATACATTCGTGTCTTGTATGCACTCGATGAACTGGAAGGTGTCACGGAGCGAGTACGTACATAATTGCTTCCTTACAGGTTCCAGAATATCTGCTAGCCATTGTGCAATAGAGTGGTAAGGGGAACCTGACATATCCAGAATTGGACGAAGTGGGAGACCAACCTTGTGTACCTTTGGTAGACCATAAAGTCTTGGTATTATTGAACCTGTTGGCCGGATCTGATCGTAGATATCCCCACTGATTAGTTGACTAGCCTTCATTCTCTTCAAGACATCTGTGAGCTGCTTCTCAATCTGTTCCGTCTTGTTTCTTTCATTGGAAGGTTGGGAAAATTTGTCTTCATTCGACAGTATATCGTTCATTTTCTCGATGTAGTCTCTTCGATTCAGAAGCACTACACCCGCACCCTTGTCGGGTCGAGTTATAAGTAGATCTTTGTTATCTCTCAGCTGTTTTAATTCCTCTCGGTGCCGCTTCGTTAGGTGGTTGCGGACTTTTGATTTTGAATTCAAGTATTGGTGGCAGCAGTCCATGATTGTTGACTTGAATCTCTGTAATTCGTCTTCAGAAGTTGGGCTGAGATCGTGCGTTTGGCTGATTAGATTTTCAAACTGGACCTGAGTATGGAGTTTGTCGGAGTTGAAATTTATATCGCAGAATTTAGGGCCCAGAGATAGGACTTCCAGTTGCACGTCGGTTAAATGTACTGAGGAATAATTGAACACAAACTTCGTGGGTTCGTCAGGAAATTTGCCTTGAGGTTTCATCTGCTTAAGGCTGTTGTTGAGCTGGGTTACGACAGACTGCGACCGTTTATTCGCAACCAAGTCGATATATTCGGTGAATCTTTGACGTTCATCCGAAGTCAATTCGTATAAGGCAGAGGACCTCTGATTGATATTCCGCTGCAGTTCGGGCATACGTGATCTGATAGAATCAGCACAATTCATTGCATGGCGTTGAAGGGACTTCGTATTTGGATATATATGATTGCGTCGCAGTGCTTTCCAGAACCACTTTGGATACTGATGATTGGAGACGCAATCCTCGAAAAAGCCAACTTTCGCTTTCCCCACAGCAAGCTTGACAGAGTACCGCAGAAACCCATTGAGTTCCTTGACTGTCGAGGGGTCCTTGCTACGTTTCAATTCATGGATAATCCCCATCCAGGCATTAATGAAAACAAAACACGTAGATCAGCGAAGAGTCTCTTTTCGGCGAATTCATTTTCTTAGCTGTACAATCGCAAATATATATGCATTGTTTTGTATGTATGTGTACATTAAGTTTGTCAAACAAAGTTACAATTGGTTAAGGTTACTTTTAACTAAACAAGTGGAGGATGGTAATACAGGTCAAGAAAATTAAGTGCTAATGAAACTAGGGTAGTAAAAAAATGATGAGTTGTCACAAACAGTTGTAATAATAATAGTGAGTTTTACTCAGGATGCACATAGAAACAAAGTAGATAATGCGAAACTATGTAAGAGATCTAAGTGGATACAAGAATTATAATTGCTTAAGGTTATTTTAACTAAACAAGTAAAGGTTGGTAATATAAGTCAAGACCATTAAGTGCTAGGGTAGTAACAAAGGTGATGAGTTGTCACAAACAGTTGTTAAAAGAAGTTATGCAATAATAATATGAATAGTTTGATGAGTGAGTTTTACTCAGGATGCACATAGAAACAAAGTAGATAATACGAAACTATGTAAGAGATTTAAGTGAATACAAGAATTATAAGCAATTAAGGAACAGGCGAAGAAACAAAATTAAGTCATCAAAATAAAATAAAAGCTCAAAACAAATCAAAACATTGTTACCATGAGAGTAGAAGTGGTTGAGTAATCTTCTTTTGTATGCACAGCTCCGGTTTTTCCATGTGAATGGCCAGAGCTTCAGCGATGCAAAGGAGACGAAACCGTATTGCCTTTGATATGTTATTCTTGACTCTGTAGATTACTTTGAAGGAGGCGTTCGTTGAAATGCAATGATCAGTGTTGACCAGGTGTTCTATTATTATTATTGTTTGTGACAGCTCATCACCTTTGTTACTACCCTAGCACTTAATGGTCTTGACTTATATTACCAACCTTTACTTGTTTAGTTAAAATAACCTTAAGCAATTATAATTCTTGTATCCACTTAGATCTCTTACATAGTTTCGCATTATCTACTTTGTTTCTATGTGCATCCTGAGTAAAACTCACTATTATTATTACAACTGTTTGTGACAACTCATCATTTTTTTACTACCCTAGTTTCATTAGCACTTAATTTTCTTGACCTGTATTACCATCCTCCACTTGTTTAGTTAAAAGTAACCTTAACCAATTGTAACTTTGTTTGACAAACTTAATGTACACATACATACAAAACAATGCATATATATTTGCGATTGTACAGCTAAGAAAATGAATTCGCCGAAAAGAGACTCTTCGCTGATCTACGTGTTTTGTTTTCAGTTTTGCTTTGTCTTTGGTCTACGCGGAACGAATACTATAGAAGTTGTGGGTATTTGACCTTTTTTTGAACGACTGCATTTTCAAGCTGTACGGTCGCATTTATATTACAGAAATGAGGAATCAAGATGGAATCCACCCCTAGACAAATCACAGTGCCAAAGAAAAAACTGTGTATCACTCTTGCATTCAAAGGTGACACCATTTCGGAGTTGATTAAAAATCGTTTATCTAAATGTATTAAACGCGCTTCTCCTGCAGCTTACTTGCAACTAGTTTTTACCAGCTAAAATATGATTAGACAATGCGTCAAGGATAGATTACCGCTTTTGTCCACATCTATGTGCATTTACCCTTTTACCTGCTCCTGTGGAGCTGATTATATTGGACGTTGTAAGCGTACTCTCCGAAAACGTGTAGCTGAACGCTATCCGGTTTGGTTAATGAAAGGCGAACGTAGAACTGCAAAGTCGTCTATTTGTGATCACCTATTAGAGTCTGGTCATTTAGCCCCACGTGATTCTTCCTTCAGGGTTATTTACGTGGCAAAATCGAATCGCTTCAAAAGTTTACGTTTTCTTCATTTAGGCATAGCCGAAGCTTTAGCTGTACATGAACAGAAACCTAAATTATGTGTTCAAAAACGTTTTGTCAAACCCCTTTCTTTACCTTGGTCATAGTAGTGTTCTTTCTAGTTTTTATTTTATTTTACCACTTGAATTCTTTCCACTTCACTTCACATCTTCATTCTTATCGTAATCGTACTCCTAATTTTTAAAGTTTTTATACAACGCTTGACATTAAAAAAAAATTTTGGTATCAATTCACTTATAAAACAACCTTTAATAATTTTGTAATTTAGCCACTTCAACTTTACCCCTTATAACATTTTAATTACCGTTATTCTTTTCACTTATATATGTATGTTGACTGAGCAATTATTTAGTGCCACTTAATAACCTTTTTCCGTAATTTGAATACGACTGTACATTTGCTTGAAAATGAAGTCGTTGAAAAGAAATTTCTTGGCTGAACAAAAAACTGTGTTTTTGCTTATGAATGAATGAGTATTATTCGCGGTTAGATCTTGCGTTAGTATACTCCATACAATCCGCGAACGTCAATACCGTCAGCCTCTAAAGTGGTTTTCAATGGTTCTCTGAGTACTGTAGGTTCACGATGAAACCTACAATGAAAAAATAAATACATGTGTATACATCTGTGTGTTAACGTCTCGCTTATCGAAATGTAGACTGGTCGAGAAGATGGACACCTTCGTCATAAAAATGAATTTGAATGAAAATGAAATGAAATATTTTTTATGGGATTCTTTAGAATATATTTCATTCTTTGTTTGTTTCTGCTTTCTTTCTTAAATCTTTCAGATTGAAAATATGATCAATGAAATTAAGTATTCGAAATTTTGTGATATTGGAGAGTATACAACAGAAGTTGATTTGGATACTTTTATTCAATGTAAGTGAATTTTGAATATAAAAAATAAAATCTTATAAATGTATAACTTAAGACAGTACACTTTCATCTTAGGGAAATTTACACACATTTAAAAGAAATTACTATCTTCATATTATTAAGTACTATGAGAGAGGAAATTGTGATTATATTTTATTATATATGAATGTTCCACTCTTCATTTTATAATTATCATTATTACTACCTTTAATTTCTACAGGAACATAGGGCTTCAGACGCACATCTCCATTGTGTTCGGTTCTCTGCTAGAGTTTTCACCTGGCTTCATGTCTGTACACATGTTTTCATCTCCTCTTGACATCACCTCCTCCAAGTCACCATCGCACTGACGACCAACTCGCCGCTTCACTTTCGGCTTGGTACCACTCGAGCAATGGCTTGTCTACTAATGTCATTCAATTGATGGTTTCCTCAGAGCATGGCCAATCCATCTCTATTTCTTCCTGCCAATTTGTCGCACAGTCAATTCCTGGTTAGTTCGCTCCCAGACATCCTACTGTGTTGCTGATCTTTTCCGGCCAGACATCTGATCTTGAGTATTGAGCGAAGACAGCTGTTATGAAGGTCTGTAGTCTGTTTGAGGTGCTCTTCATGACGCGCCAAGTCTCTGATCCATGTGGTGAGTAGTACTGACCTCACATTGGATTTGAAAATCCGGATTTTATTTTTCGAGCTGAGTAGGGCTGTTGACCTGCACACAGACTTGAGAGTAATGAAAGCTTGTCTTGCTTTCCCGATCCTCGCTGCTTTGATATCCTCGTCAGTTCCGTTCGCGTGTAGTTGAGACGATGCTTCCCAGGTGGGTAGGTAGGTGAAGGAGGTTGTTTCTTTCAGGTTCCTCCCATTTAAGCTGGCTGATTTTTGTCTGTTGTTGTTGTTGCTATCGCTGTTGCCCAGGAATCTTGACCGCCTCTGTTTTCTCTATGTTCACCTGAAGGATGTTCTATCTTTGATGCTTATTCTGCCAATTTGTCGCTTTTCACTTGCATCGTATCTTCCAGTTTGTGGGAAATCAGATATATATCATCGGCGAAGCCTAGATCCTCCAAGTTTTTTGTGTGGGTCCATTCTATGGCCTCACCTTTTTCATCATAAATTCTCTTGAATCCATAGAGCCGTTCACCTTCTTACACATGTCCATTATGTATTCATTGATTGTGTGTCTATCGATCATCCATGGACATTGTTATATGTTGGCCTATGTTGTGCTTAATGATGACTAGCAGAGGAATTCAGAATGCGCATTTCGTCCTATTTGTGACCTGTCCTCTGGAGGTATCTGTATTCCCTGGTGAGTGATTTTGTCCCCACTGAGACTTGGATCCAGCACTAGTCGTTTCAAACACCAATAGATCACAGAGGCTGTCTCTTGTGCAATAGATATCAATTATTGATTATTTTTAGGTTAACAGAGATCGAGCGTTTTGATCCAACATATTCAGTCAGCTGGGAATGCAAATTAACACTTAGAAAAGAAAAATAATAATCTAGTGTGTTGAGTACTGTAATTTATTATGTCTGTGACCCAATAAATGAATCACTAGCTCTAATTTGAATCCTTGAAATGTGTTTATGCAACCTGAAAATAATTTGTACCGAATTCAGTTAAAGGAAAAGGCGAGAAGCTGAAAATGCTAGTTTTTCTGTCAGTTCACATGATTCTCATTTATTGAGTTATTCATATGGAGCACACTGCGCTCATATGGCCACATTTTATTTAAAATATTTACTGATAGTATTCCATTGAATATACCAATGTGGAACAGTTGTATTGTAACAACAGAAGACAAGAGCCAGGAAACAGATCACTTATTCAGGAAATCAACACATATTTATAGATTTTCATGTACATGATTATAGATTATTATTATTAGCAGAACGACACAGTTTTCTGATTAGTGGTTTCTCGCTGAACGTTATTCTTTCATTTTTTTGTGGCTGTTTCTTGAAGTTGAGATTATCTAATCGAATTTTAGATTTTCTCGTCGATTGATTGGACCAAAGTGCTCGGTCTCAGGTTGACATGTCGGATTCTTATGCAGATGCTTCGACGGTGTCTGGGCATTTAATTAGTATTTAAATGGTTGTTGGTGATTAGCAGTGGAATACATCAGGATGGACATTTCGTCCTATTTGGGACTCATCAGCTCAATTACCTGCATTTCGTAGTGAGTGACGGTGTTCCCGCCGAGGCTCAAATCCAGCGTCCATAGTTTCAAACGCCAAAGCGTTATCCACTAGATCAATCCACCATCCACCAATTAAATACTAATTAAATGCCCAGATATCGTCGAAGCATCTGCACAAGAATCCGATGTGTCAATCTAAGACCGAGCACTTTGGTCCAATCAATCGACGGGAAAATCTAAAATTCAGTTTAATAATTCATATGACCTGTTGCACAAGAGGTGGCTCTCGTGGCCCAAGTGGTCTAGTGGATAACGCTTTGGTGTTTGAAACTATGGGAACTGCGTGCGAGCCTCGGTGGGAACATCATAAGTCACTGGGGAATGCTTGTACATCCAGCTGACGAGTCCCAAATAGGATAGGTAAAATGTGCATCCTGGATTTCACTGCTAGTCACCATCCACCAATTAAATACTCATTAAATGTTCAGATTATCTGTCTGCTACTTGTATCCGCCTAGGCAAAGTCTGCTGTGATTGGTTGTTCAGTCAGTCTTTCTTCTTATTTTTCTCTTGACCAATATTGGGGACGTAAACCTTGACATAAATTACTGTCTAGCAATTTGGCTAGCAGACGTCTCTCAACACAGTATTACTATCTGTTAACTTTAAGTTGACGTAAGTTCTTGAACTTAAAACAAAAACAACATTCAAATGGTTTCTCCGCGCATAGAATAAAGCACGCGAATTTCTTTAGTCTTGTCCTCTGTTATTTCCCACCCACCGGCGCCCCTTAAATATATATTTCATCGTTTCAGTTCAGTGAAATTAGAATTTTCCGCTGATTATCCCTAAAAAGGAACAGCAACAATAACAACAGACAACAATCAGCCAGCATAAATGAGAGGAATCTGAAAGAAACAACCTCCTTCACCTACCTACCCACCTGGGAAGCATCGTCTCAACTACACGCGGACGGAACTGACGAGGATATCAAAGCAGCGAGGATCGGGAAAGCAAGACAAGCTTTCATTACTCTCAAGTCTGTGTGCAGGTCAACAGCCCTACTCAGCACGAAAAATAAAATCCGGATTTTCAAATCCAATGTGAGGTCAGTACTACTCAACACATGGATCAGAGACTTGGCGCGTCATAAGGAGCATCTCAAACAAACTAGAGACCTTCATCAACAGCTGTCTTCGCTCAATACTCAAGATCAGATGGCTGGCCGGAAAAGATCAGCAACAAAGATCTCTGGCAATGAGCAAACTAACCAGGAACCGATTGTGAAACAAATAGGCAGGAAGAAATTAAGATGGAATGGCGATTGTTGTCCACTTCACTCTGTACTAAAGATTAGATTGCTAGAAATGATAAGCAGTTAAGAATTCTGGAAATGAACCAAAATGGGATCTATTTCCCGAAAATTTTTCAGAAGGATTGGGTCCCAGCGGCTTAATGGTATACGAGCTAGCTAGCCTTGTAACCAGAAATTCCTGGGTTCGAACCCCGGTGGTTGCGTACTGCTGAAGAGTCCCAAACTGGTGGGACGAAACAGCCCTCCAGTACTCCCAGGTTTGTGCGTCGGTTGCACAGTTGTTAGGTCGCTCGCCAATCATGTACTTGGTCCGGGGTTTGATCCTCGGCCGACCCACTCCTTTATCTCGCTAGGCCAGTCATAAAAAAACTGGTAAATAGGAAAGGTTATGCATGAGGAGGAGATTAGAGCTCACGCACAGTCATGGAGTCAGCTAAGAAGGATTTTAGGGAACAAAATGAAATGGAGTTATGCCGTTACTAAAGGCTTATGTTCATTTCGGAACCCAAAGAAGCAATAATTAACAAAATAATGTCCTCTCTGACATATAACCTTACAGTTTCGATGATAGAGTAATCATTAGTAATCGTATCACTGAAACGTTGATCAGAAATCTTCAGCCTATAACTTTTATAAGGAAGTCGTCAAACATTTAGCTTTCAAGGTCATTCTTTCACTGTTTACTGAAAATGCGAAACTTTATGCGGAAATTTAATTCCGTGAAATGTTTGTTTGAATGACATAATGTAGGCAATGCTGTTTTTAAAACATAATATGTGTAGTAGTAACCCAGAACTTACAAGGGAAGGTATTGAGTTTGAAGACAGTACTCCTGGTTTCTAAACAGGTATAAGTGCACTTCCTCCCATTAACTTGACTGTTCCTCTTGTAATGTAACTTCTATTATTATTTATAAAGTGTTTTGACTGCTATTTGTGTTTTGCTACTCCATTAAAGCATGATTGACTTCTAATTGTCTGTAGTGAATATCACAACAATCCGTCCCATGTCTAGAGGTGATTTAAAACTACGTCAGTCTACAACCATCTGCATTTTTTTCATTGATGATAATGACCTCAAATTTCCAACGAGATAAAGACACAGGTACTCATTGAATTGTGTAAAAAGAAGCTTTGATGATATCTCAGCTGGATCTCCATCTTATACCTGTAAGGTGAATCTAATGGGATTTATCTGCGCATGGGGAGGGGCGTATATCTCAGTGGTAGAGCACTCGCCACAAACTAAATGACATACCAATGAATAAGTTTGCCTAAATAAATTGACTACTCTAACTGTATGAACTAGTCAGTTAAATTTTAGTGATTCAACCATTGTCTAACAGTCGAACTTATCTATAGAATACTAGGTGTTATTAAAAGATATTTTTTTTTCTTGTTGATGTTTTTAGTGTATTGGAACCATCGACCATATCAAGGTGTGCTTTATAAAGATGTTGAGGCTGCTTTCAATATCTTAACAAAAGTAAAAGTTGATGAAAACGGGAGATTTGCTTCACTACGGAATATTCATAAGGTGCCAAGAAAGAATAAACCAAGTGTACCATTTGAAGAACTAATTCTTTCCTTACAGAGTTCAGGTGAGTTGTATTCTAGACATTGAATAACAGAACAATTTCAATATTTTTAAAAAAAGATGTAACTTAATTTTCTCAGAAAAAAAAATATTTTGAAGGATTTAAAATTCTGAAGGTTTTGGAAAATATATATGTATTATTATTATTAATATATCCTTTAATTCCTAGAGGAACATAGGGCTTCAGCCAAACGTCTCCATTGCGTTCTGTTCTCTGCCAACGTTTTCACCTGGCTCCATGTCTGCCCACATTCTTTCATCTCCTCTTGACATCACCTCCTCCAAGTCACCATCGCACTGATGACCAACTCACCGCTTCACTTTCGGCTTGGTTCCACTCGAGCAATGGCTTGTCTAGTGATGTCACTTTATGGTGTGTTTTTTCAGACTATGGCCAGCCAATCCATCTTAATTTCTTCCTGCCTATTTGTTTCACAATCGGTTCCTGGTTGGTTTGCTCATTGCCAGAGATCTTTGTTGCTGATCTTTTCCGGCCAGCCATCTGATCTTGAGTAGTATTGAGCGAAGACAGCTGTTAATGAAGGTCTGTAGTCTGTTTGAGATGCTCCTTATGACACGCCAAGTCTCTGATCCATGTGTTGAGTAGTACTGACCTCACATTGGATTTGAAAATCCGGATTTTATTTTTCGTGCTGAGTAGGGCTGTTGACCTGCACACAGACTTGAGAGTAATGAAAGCTTGTCTTGCTTTCCCGATCCTCGCTGCTTTGATATCCTCGTCAGTTCCGTCCGCGTGTAGTTGAGACGATGCTTCCCAGGTGGGTAGGTAGGTGAAGGAGGTTGTTTCTTTCAGGTTCCTCCCATTTATGCTGGCTGATTGTTGTTGGCCAGGAATCTTCATCACCTCTGTTTTCTCTATGTTCACCTGAAGTCCTATCTGAATGTTTTAAAAAAATATATGTATATATTCATATTATTTTATGGTTTTAATTGACATTCGTTCGTCGGTGGCACAACCATAGAATGCTCGCCAACCATGCATGCGGTCGACGCTCTCCTTTACCTCGCTAAGCCAATAATAAGACTGGTAAGGACGGAAGGTTGAGCATGAGGCTGGCAACCCCCTATCCCGTAAAAATAAACCCCACTGCTACCGAAACTTCAAAGCTCTTGCTTGAAGCCCCCTGTATTCTACTGGGAACTGCATTCAGTTGTTAATACTTTTCTCCTCCTTGTCGTTTAATGTCATTTTCCACATATCTCGTATAGGTGTTGGATCATTCAAACAGCATATGTTCGGTGATTAACCCGCCTACCTGTATTGCCTTTTAATGCTTTTACCCTATTCCAAGATATTGTGTGACTAAATGCAGGTAGATGCATTGAATTGGTTGAGCTTTTTCGAAGATTATTTAACTTAGCAGGATAGATCATGTATGTTCCAACATTCTAATTGGTCCTGATCTGCTAGTGTGACCTATGTGATTGACCTCACAGTCATGGCATGGTATTTCCTAAATTTGCATTATTCTTATTGATTGGATCTGTTTGGTCTAATGGCCAACAAAGATTATCTCTGAGTAAGCTGGTTGGTTTAAATGCCACACTAATTCCAGTCTTATCTTACACAGAATTTCTGATGTTCTTTATTTCTATGGCTGTAATACAGAGGCCTTGAATTTCATATTATTTATTTTATTCTTATCATTTTCCTTATTATTATTCCCTTGGGTTCCGAGTAGAACATATGGCTTCGACAACACATCTCCACTTTGTTCTATTTGCTGCTGTTCTCTTTAGCTGGGCCTCTCGATTACTTGTAATCTCTCATATCCTCCTGCCCACACGATTTCCTTCATACCTTCCTCAGGTGACCTATTTGTCACTCCCCACTGGGATTCCACTAGAGTGATGGAATGGCGCGCGATATCATTCGATGGTCTCTTCAATATGTGCCCCATTCATCTCCATTTTCACCTATATATTTGTTGAAAGATAGGTTCTTGGTTGATTTGTTCCCAGCCAGAGTTTATTGTCGCTAATTCTATTTGGCCATTTGATCTTCAGTAGGGAGTCGGTGAAAGCAGTCATTGAAAATGCTTTCCTCAACGCGTAGTGAAAGTTTCTGACCCATATATAGAAGAACTGACTGACTCAACATTTGTGTTGAAAATCTGACTCTTGTTCTTTTTGCTGAGACGTAGTGCAGAAGATTTCCAAATTGGTGTCAGGTTGATTAACGCGTATCTTGCCCTTCCGATTCTGGCTGGTTGGTTTCGACATCTTCATACATTCCGCCTTTGGTTGAAACCGTGCTTCTTGGCCAGATAGTTGAAGGAGGTAACCTCTGTCAGATCTCTCCTGTTTGATGATTGGTACTGGTTGTTATTGGTGTTGGTTGGTTGTTTGGTTAGCACCATTACCTCAAGTCCTGTCTTTGCTGCCTGCTTTTACAGCCAGTTTGTTGTTTTTCTCCTGCAAGTCTTCGGGTTTGTGTGACACTAAATATAAATCATCCACACGCAAAATCCGGATCTTCTAGAGTCTTATTATCGGTCAGTGCTGCGTATTTCTGTCTCCTCGCTCCCATACACAGTCTGACGTATAATCCATCCCATCACATTTATGAATATCATCGGTGTTAACAGTCAGGCTTGTCTTACTCCTTTATGAACTTCGAACGCCTCACTGAATTTTTCATTGTGGATCACCTGACTCATGGCACCGTCACATAGCTGCTGGATGAGGTTGATAAAGACTTGGGGTAAACCGTTGTGTTGAGGTAGTTTCCAAATTACTTCTTGGTCATTGCTGTCTGTCCAAAGCCTTTTCGAAGTCGATGAAGTTGAGGTAGCGAGGGGTTTGACCACCATTCTATGCTTTGTTCTGTGTAGAGTCACGATTTGATCAGCACATAATTTTTATTTCCTGAATCCAACTTGTTCCGGTGGGCAGAGTTGGGCATCTTCCATTTTCTCTAGGATGACTCGACTTAGTATTCTACTTGCAGTGGACAAAAGCATTATTCTGCGCCAGTTTTTGCAGACACAAAAGTCGCCCTCCTTTGTCAGCTCGACAAGGTAGCCCTTCGTCCATTCAGCAGGCACCTTTTCTTCTTTCCGGACATTTTGCAGTCATGGGGTTGGCACTAGGTCCGTTTTCGGTATTACAGGGTGAATTCCGTCTGGCCCCGCCGCCTTTATGTCCGGCGTTCTGTAGCTTGATCGTATTCAGAATTTCTGCTTTCGTTGAAGGTTTGGTGTCCGCTAGAAGGCAGTTCTGTGTTTGCTTCTGGTTTTGGTGGTATTTCTGGGTGAGTGCGTCGGTGGCACAGCGATTAAGACGCTCGTCGACCATGCATATGGTCCGAGGTTCGATCCCCGGTCGACGCACTCCTTTACCTCGCTAAACCAGAAAGAATTCTGGTAAAGAGAGTTGGAAGGTTGGGCATGAGGCTAGCAACCCCATCCTGTAAAACAAAAACTGCTACAGAAGTTTCAGGCTACTAGCTTGAAGCCCTATGTACCACTGGGAACGTGAAGGAAAAAAAATCTGGGCGAGTTGCGGGTGATGGTCGATTCATGAGTCTTTTAAAGTGTTCAGCCTGCTGTTACATTTGCTTCACCTCCTTGGTAATCAACGTCCCTCGACAATCTTTAATAGGTTTCACCAGCATTGATCTTTTCCCGGATAAAGACCTGGTTATCTGATATAATGTTCTGCGGTCTCTTTTACCTTCAGCCTGCCTGTTCTGCTTCATTTGCCAGCTAGGGTGTCGTAGAATTTCTGTTTGTCTTTCCTGGCGCACCTTCTCTTTCTGTTGTCCATCTCTTCATTCGTTCGTCTCTTTCACAATCCTCCTCTCTTTTATTAGCTTCCAGGTATCCGTTGAGATCCATTCCCTGTCTTGTCTAGAACGGTTGTACATGTTTTCATGAAGACCATTGCAGAGAGTTCCAGTTTTCTTCCACACAGGTTTCTCCAGTGCTACCACACAGTGTCTTCGACTTTGCTATGATCTAATCTGTAGTGAAAGTGCCCCTTGCAGTTTTGCCCTTCAATTTCTGAATGTTGAACTTGAATTATGGTCTGTCGCCAAGCGATAGCCCCTCGACCTATGATGGATCATTTTCCCGTATTTTCTGCTCACTGTTTGGCATTCATATTACCAGTAAAGATTTTCATGTCTCCATTTTGGATACTCTCCACTACTATTTGTAGTTGTCTATAGAAATATTCCTTCCTCTTTAATTCCAAGCTGTTTGTAGATGTGTAGAACTGGATGATAGTAACCCTCCTTCCTTTTCAGTTGATTCTTGTTGTTGTTATAATCCTAGATGAAATTGGTTGCTACTGCATTAGGCTTTGACGGCCGCTGGTGAAATCATGATAGCCACTCACTACCTGAGTGTGCTCGACGTCGTCATCTGGATGACCAATCCTGAGTAGATTACTGACTAATCAGGAGACAATTTTGAGAATCCACTTCCATTCCATCTGCTCTCTCAGATACCCAGCGCTTCTATATCATATCTTCGCATTTCGTTGGGTACTTGGGTAGACTTCCCAGCTTCGTACATTGTACGAACATTCCATATCCCCATTATTATGCTTTCTTTCATCAAAAGAAGATATGTCGTCTGGTTGACTGGCTTCCTGAAGGTGAACTTTCACCAGCCCGCTGTGTTGTTTCGCATCTCCGATTCCTCCAAGAGATGAATATATGTTTTTTACATTTTTGGTATTTTTCATATTTTTATTGTGCGTTGAAGTTTCTGTAGCAGTTTGATTTGGTTTCGCAAGGTAAGGTCACTAACCCCCACCACACCCAAGCACCCTCTTTACCCGGGCTTGGAACCGGTTAGAAAACTAGCGAGTGAGCTAGGCGAAGTTACCATTTTCATTATTACTCTTATTTTTCCTGCGATTCTCCATACATATTGGAATAAATTTTGATGGGTGTTGGTTATTAACTGGTAGTATTTCTCTTATTCATTTGAGTTCATTGCTTAAATCTTGTGGCTTGACTAGTTAGGCTCCTGGCCCAGTTATACAGACATTTAACTAAAGCTACCTTTCAAGTGTTGGTTTGTAGGGATTTGATTGGTTACAGGATTTCACCATGAGCTGACATTAGTTAGAGAGCCATTGGAAAACCTGGGAGTACTGGACATCTGTTTCATCCTAGTTTGGGACACTTCAGCAGTACGCACCCAACGGGGTTCGAATCCAGGACCTGGTTACAAGGCGAGTGAGCTCGTATACCATTAAGCCACTGGGACCCGATACAATGGCCAGTCCATGAATTCTAACTTCTGCCACTTCACGACATAGCGCGACCCCTAGCCAATGTCTTCGGCAAGTGATCAGTAGGTGCAGCAGGTCGGGTGTGAGGACAAATACTCGCGGAAGTCATCGGCCAGGGTCGCGCTATGTCGTGAATTGGCAGAAGTTAGAATTCATGCGCTGGCCGTTGGATCGGGTCCCAGTGGCTTAATGGTATACGAGCTCACTCGCCTTGTAGCCAGGTCCTGGATTCGAACCCCGTTGGGTGCGTACTGCTGAAGAGTCCCAAACTAGGATGAAACAGATGTCCAGTACTCCCAGGTTTTCCAATGGCTCTCTAACTAATGTCAGCTCATGGTGAAATCCTGTAAACCTACCTTCACTGATTCTGGATGGTATGAATTAAATATAAATTATTATTAAATTAATATATAAGCAGTCATCATATATATTTGTAATGACTAATGTCAAATTGTTATTGTGTGTACTTTTCCATATTTTGATGCGGTTGTGTTCTCTGAGATCTAAAAAAGCAACACACACAATTCTCAAGAACTAAAGGCCCTCAAAAAGCTGAAAAATAGGAAGGACATCGTCGTTCTACCAGCCGACAAAGGAAAAACAACAGTAATCATGGACAGAGAAGAATGCACCAAGAAGGCTGAAGAACTACTCAAAGACGAAAGTGTTTATCAGCAGCTCCCAACAAATCCCATACAAACATTGGACAACCGCATCCAAAGGACCTTAAATAAGCTCACCAAAACTGGACAGATCACAAAACAAGAGCAATGGCGAATGAAACCCAGTGGACCAGTCCTACGCCGATTCTACGGCAGACGCAAAATACACAAGCCAAATATCCCGTTACGACCGATTATCCAGCTCAGAGAACACAACCACATCTTCTCTATCATATCTATACTTTTCTATAGTTGATTTGTAAAGATTATTTTTGTATGCGTGTATGTATGTTATTTGTCATTTGGAGAATACGTGAATTCATATGTGATAAACATGATACTACATGTTTTAAAAGGTCATGGAGGCTCATAGAGTGTTAGTTGTTTTTTCATCTGTCTTGCTTCATAAGAGTTTACCATATAGGTGATAAGTCCATGGACAAATGAACTTCAAATAAACTGACTTCATTTTATGTACACATTTTTGACTATCTATTTTGATGATTAATAAAATTCTGAACAAATCTGCTGAAGGAACTGTCACATGCACAGAGAAACGTTCAGAAAACAGATCTTGTTTTGATTTTTTTAAACACGCTGGGATTAATTTAAATAATTTATAATGAATCAATCTGACTAGACGCTCAAATTATTCCAGGAAGTTCGTAACATCTACCGTCTGGAGACTTATTATACTATTTCTTTGTGTTCCCAGTGAAACACAGGTTGGCTTCAAGCTAGAGAATTAAAGTTTCAGTAGCGATAGTAGCTTTTACAATATCCGGGTTGCTAGCCTCTCACCCAAACTTCCCTCACTGCCAGGCATACAACCAACTAAGTGAGGTAAAGTAGTAGTACTTCGGCCGTCAGGGGATAGAATCCCTGACCACTTGCGTGTTTGGTCAATGTTCTATCGAAGAACTACCAACTCTCGGTGAAGAGGTTGCACTAAACTAAGTTTATTACTAAATTATACTGTCGAAATTTATGAAGACAATGATATGTTTACTGACAGAAAACGTGATTAGCTGCATTTCAATTTGCTTACACTAACTGAACACAAAACTGCAATATATTAATTGTATTGTATTTATTCTTAAACAATCGTTATTTTTAGGTGAACCTATCGGAGAGAATGAAATGTCCGAGTACCTGGCCATACTTTTAGGCATTATACCTGAAGGTGGTCGACTGGAAACTCAAGGAGAAATTGATCCTAAGAAGATTCAAGAAATCATTGAACCCCATATGCCAGAATTCTTAGACTTTGAAACTTTTGTAAAATGTGTTCTACGCATGTATTTTTGTTGTAAAGATAAGCAATCGAGTATTTCTGCAGGAGATTCATCTGTGGAAGTTCCACAAGGTCAAAAGGAAACTCTTATCAGTGAAACACAAGTACATGAAGAACGTCTTTCAAGTGCAACACAAACAGAATGAAAAATTTTCTTTTATTAACAACTAAAACAGTTGAGAAATATAACTTAACATACACTTCCTTGAAAAATACACAAGTTCTATGACATTCCATGTAATTCTACCAATAATATATGAATTTCACATAAACTGTAGTAATTTATTGTAATTGAAGTATTAGTATTTCGATCTGACGGAATTATAAGAATCTAATCAAAACCCAGAGAGGGCAGCAATCAGTAATTTGTATTTAGCGGAATTAGAATGCAATTCATATAAGAGACATATCAACAGTCAACAGTAAGTAATTTAAACAATACAGAGATAGAAATTGTCAATCACCACATCCGCCACACCTCGAATATCTTGCAGAAATTTATTGTACTTGGAAATATTAATATACCGGGATGACGGAATTATAGGAATCTAATCAAAACCCAGAGAGGGCAGCAATCAGTAATTTGTATTTAGCGGAATTAGAATACAATTCATATAAGAAACATATCAACAGTCAACAGTAAGTATTTAAACAATACAGAGATAGAAATTGTCAATCACCACATCCGCGACACCTCGAATATCTCCTCGCGTATTTATAACGATGTCTCGGTTTGCTTGCAAGTAGCTTCGAGCTAACTGATTCTGTGATATTATTTTCATCAGTACTATCTGGACTTATTTCTGAATTATCTACAAAATCAGGATTATTAGCGGAATCAATAATATTATAATTGGAACGACCTACTTCATTTATTGTCACTTTGTCCAGGTGTCCGTTATGAACTGAGTGATCTTTGATGTCTAATATCTTCACCACTCGATTTCCCATTTTTTGTAGTATAATTCCAACAGAAGGTCTGTAGTTATTATCTTTGTAATAATGTACATTAGAAGTCGTGGACATCAGATGCTTTTTGAGAATTCGAGATTTGAATAGTTTTGCAGGACTTTCACAAGAACTTGTATGCTCTGGATTCACCAGACGTAGTCTATGCATATGCAGTAATTCCTCAATTTTATTCAGTTGCTCTCTCATCTCATTCAGGTCTTTTCGTGCTTTCGACAGTTCACATTGCAACTTAGCTACCTCATTTTTGAATACAGTTGATACTTGCGTTGCTGAACTTGCAGTGGAGGTTTTCGTTGGATTAGCTTGAGTATTTTGAAAAGTTGAAAGACACATAGACTCCATTTTACTAGACAGCTTGGGAGAATTATAAGAATGTTGAGCAACATAAGTACTCGAACTCCTGCAAACCGTCTTGATGTGTCCAACTTTACCACATTTATAGCACTTAGCACTCCGAAAACGGCAAGTGCTTCGTAGATGTAACTTTCCACAGGATAAACACGGTTTAATGTTTTTGATCTCTCGCTGCATTCTATTACCTGTGGACGGCAGTTTGGATTTCTTTCCATGAACACTTGTATCTTCGACTTTGGACAGCATGACATCAGATACTGACGTAGTGGGAGCAGAGTATTCATTATGGACATCTTCATATGTAATACATACCTCTTTAGCAGTTTGAAACGTACAAGAAGGAATCTGAATTAACTCCTTCTCTAATTTAGGAATGTTGATTCCAGCAATTAGACGATCACGTAGTTGTGTATGCAGCTGATCTCCAAAATTACACTTTGAGGCTTGAATTTGAATTTGAAGAATGAAGTCTCTAATCTTCTGATTGGGAGAACGTACCAGTTTGTTGAAGTGAGCCCTCTCTCTCGTCTCAAATGTAGTCACATGAAAGTGATTTGTCAGAAGCTCACGGAAAGGGAGTGCTTTTTTCACGTATTTCACGTTTTTGACAAATCGCTGTTTTGTTGTGTTATTCACTTCAAGAACATTTAAAAAAAACTTTAACTTGACTTTTGTCTGTTAAGTTTTGATTTTAACCACTTATATAGTCTATATTGGGTAAATTGTCTTGGCTGTTTCCAGTAGAAATTCATTATGTCAAAAGTACCACATAAATGTAATAGGGCGGAGTGTTACTTTTTGGTAGATGATGGAATACAGTGTAATAACTGTGAAAAATGGTATCATAAGATGTGTACTGGATTACGTCCAGCTGCATACAAACGCTGTACTGCTCCAACATCCCACTGGATGTGCAGAATGTGTTGCTCTCCAAAGATGACCTTAATAAGGGAGGCTCACGAACTGCTGTCTAAAGCCATGGAACTTCCTGATGATAGCGTGGCTAGTAAGAGTGACACGGACTGCCCGTCTGAAGATGAAGCAGTAAGTGCCATCATGAATGTTATCACACCGGCGGTTACTATCCCAGTTACCCCGGAAGTAAAACCTACTAGGCGTTCGAAGCGTCTTAGTAAGCGAAAAGGTAAAAAAACGGAAGCTGTAAACAGCACCTCAGAACCAGAGAACACCGTAAGCGAAGTTCACCATGAAGGTGGCGCAGACACTGATCTTGATTGTACCATCAAAAACTGCAGCAGCCCTGAGAAGCAACTGCAGGCAGATGATAAATGGGTAACAAAAATAAGCAGTCGAAAGAAATATAGTAATATTGATGGTAGGCAAACGTCTGTCACCTGTAGCCAGGCTGCATCAATAGTGGTGAGAAAGGACGTAGCCACTGCTAAATACGACAAGCTCTCCTTAGACTCTAACATAATTGTTGGAAATTTGGAAGAGTCCAAAGAATCTGATCCCGTGAAAAGGCACGATCACGACCTTAAATTAGTGAGTAGTATTATAAGGAAGATGCTCCCAGCGAATTTCCCTGGAGTATCGATTAAAAAGCTGATTAGAATAGGCAAAAGAGATGATGAATGTTCTAATCAGCGTAGGTTGCTTAAAGTAGTCTTAGGTTCTCCTGATGAACGGAATCATCTACTGGCTAATGTACACAACCTTGCCGGGTCAGGAATTTCAGCCAGACCTGATTTATCTCTTGAAGACAGACTTAAACGAAAAGAAGTTTTGTCCCAGCTAGAAACAAGACGTAAAAATGGTGAGACTAACCTTAAACTGGTGGGTTTTCAAATAGTCAGGTCTTGGAAACGTATGCTTCCAAGACCTGTGTGGATAAGCCAGACCGCATAGGAAGCCTGAAGGTAGTGTACACTAATATACGTAGTATCGGGAACAAATTTCACGAGCTAGGTGTATTAGTAGAAGACCTTAGCCCAGGTATTGTGGCCATTACTGAAACATGGCTGGTTTCGGGATTAGATGACACACCTGAGCTATGCGGATTTAGTTGCTTGCGCAGCGACAGAGTTAAGGGTCGTAGAGGTGGCGGGGTTGCTCTGTACATCAACAACTCCCTACATGTTCGTTCCGTGAAATCTGAAGCTCATGACAGTGGGACAGGTGAGGTAATTAGCTGTGAAGTAAGCTTTGCAACCGGCACTCTACTCATTGGAGTTCTGTATAGAAGTCCCTATTGTCAGTGTGATGACTTCATTTTAGATCACCTCAAACAATGGAGTAAACACAGTAGCTGTCTTATTCTAGGTGATTTTAATGCACCTCATATAGACTGGGTAGCTGTCACATCTCCAGGATCCGCTGATAAGTTTGACAGCCGGTTACTCTTGACAACCATGGAAAATGCCCTGACACAACATGTCTTAGGTAGTACAAGATTCGGTTCTACCCAAGGATCTTCCTTGCTGGACTTAGTGCTTACTCATGACAACGACGACGTGGATGGTCTAGTTATTCATCCACCTCTAGCAAACAGTGATCATGGGGTGTTAGATTTTAACTTAAGGGCTGGCAATTTAGTCAGTTTTCAACCCAAATCCCGGCCTAGTGTTTGGCATGCTGACATAGTGGCTATAAAGGAGCGTGCTTCAACTGCCGACTGGTCAGTCAACATTGTCTCATCCATTGAAGATGAATGGGATAGATTTAAGAATACACTTGAGAGGGTTACCACTGATCTCATCCCCTGGAGGGTTCCTAAAAGGCCAACAAATCGGCCACCATGGATAAATAGACAAGCTATAACACTCCTGAGACGGAGAAAAAGGTTCTGGAATCTCTTTGTTTCTACTGGGCTACAGCAGTTCCGGCTGAAATACTGTGAAACCAGAAACCAGTGTAAAACTTTGATCCACCAGTCAAGGATAGCTTACGAAACCCAGTTAGTTAAAAGTTCACCAGGCTGCCCAAAAAGACTCTTCTCATATATCAAGAGAAGAACACGTAAGAGTGATGCTATCCCACCTCTTATGCTTGAAGATGACCAGACAAACATGGCTGAGGATAACTTGACTAAGGCTGAGGCTTTGTCCAAGCACTTTAGTCAAGTATTCTCTGATAATATTGATACCAGCTTTGTAAATTTTCCAGAAGGTAACTTGAAAATGGCACCCTTATACATTGGAAAGGATACTGTCCTAAAGTGGCTTCTAAGGCTCAATCCTGGTAAGTCCAGTGGCCCTGATGAACTCCACCCACGTATATTAACAGCATTGGCTGAAAGCATAGCCGAGCCATTGTCGGTAATCTTCAATATGTCTCTGGACCAGTCTAAATGTCCAAGAGACTGGAAAGATGCCATCATTAGTCCGGTCTTCAAAACCGGATCTAGAAACTTAGTTCAGAACTATCGTCCTGTTAGTTTGACCAGTATTGTTGTTAAACTACTAGAAAGAATAATTCGTGATGCTATCATTCAGTTCATTGAAGGGAACAAACTTTTCGCTGTGGAACAGCACGGTTTTAGAGCAGGTCATTCTTGCTTGACCAACCTTCTTTTGGCCAGAGAAAGTTGGGCAAGCTCAGCTGATGCTAATATACCGGTGGATGCCATATTCATAGACCTTAGCAAGGCGTTTGACAGGGTTTCTCATTCAGGTCTTCTAGTAAAGTTAGGTAGTCTGGGAATCAATAAAGTGGTTACCGACTGGATTCAAGACTTTCTAAAGGACAGAAGACAAAGAGTACGAGTTAACGGGGTTTTATCAACATGGGAATCGGTTAAGAGTGGCGTTCCTCAGGGTACAATTCTAGGCCCACTTCTTTTCCTGATTTATGTTAATGAGATTCCATCGGTAGTTAAGTCATCCTGCTTACTGTTTGCTGATGACATCAAGATATGGAGGGCTTTGCACGATGACAGTGATCAACTTGCTTTGCAGGAAGATTTAAACTTGTTAAGTGATTGGTGTAAGCACTGGGCCTTGGAGATTAACTTAAGCAAGAGTGTAGTTATGCATGTATCCCATAGTCACGTGCACAATTACTCAATGAATGGCATTACTCTCCCAGTGGTCACTGAGTACAAGGACTTGGGAGTGGTTGTGCAGCATGACTTGAAAACAGCAACAAACTGTAGAACTGCAGCCACTAAGGGTTTTAGAATGTTATGGGCCATACGCAAGGCTTTTGCGAACTTTGACGCTGATATATTTCGTATATTATATCCGACTTATATCAGACCTCATTTGGAATATGGGATCCAGGCAGCGAGCCCGTGTTTCAAATACGAAATAGACTTATTAGAAAGGGTGCAAAGAGTAGGAACTAAGCTAATAAAGGGTTTCTCAACCCTGTCATATGAGGAGAGGTTAAGTCGACTGGGTTTATTTCCACTGTCATACAGACGACTTAGGGGTGACCTAATACTAGCATACCGTATCCTAAGAAATGATTTTGGAGCTAATTTATCTAAATTATTTCTTCCTTCTAGCACCAACCAATTGCGAGGACATCACCTCAAGGTTCAAAAACCACGGTCGAATCGTCTGCGTCTGGAAATCCGTTTTTCGCATCGAATTGTGAACCATTGGAACTCCCTACCGGAACATGTCGTATCAGCGCCATCCGTTGATTCATTCAAGGCGAGATTGGACCTCCTGTATGAAATAAATCGAAAGGATTAACACAGGCATATAGCCTACTATCCTAAATAAATTGTAAACTGTAAACTGGATCTTGTCATATGACATAGAAATGGGTTTATCTGGAAACGCCAGATTCTTCACCAGGCTATATGCATCAAGACCAATAGCGGTGATGAAATGAGCAGGTATTTTATCATCCCGAACATTCTTGGAAATGCACCACGCATCAAAGCATTCCAAATAATCAGCTATCTCCCGCGGAGAACCATTAAGAGGAAATTTTCCCAGGTTACTTAGCTCCATCGCGACGCCAATTTGTAGTAATTTATTGTACTTGAAGTATTAATATACCGGGATGACGGAATTATAGGAATCTAATCAAAACCCAGAGAGGGCAGCAATCAGTAATTTGTATTTAGCGGAATTAGAATGCAATTCATATAAGAAACATATCAACAGTCAACAGTAAGTATTTAAACAATACAGAGATAGAAATTGTCAATCACCACATCCGCCACACCTCGAATATCTCCTCGAGTATTTATAACGATGTCTCGGTTTGCTTGCAAGTAGCTTCGAGCTAACTGATTCTGTGATATTATTTTCATCAGTACTATCTGGACTTATTTCTGAATTATCTACAAAATCAGGATTATTAGCGGAATCAATAATATTATAATTGGAACGACCTACTTCATTTATTGTCACTTTGTCCAGGTGTCCGTTATGAACTGAGTGATCTTTGATGTCTAATATCTTCACCACTCGATTTCCCATTTTTTGTAGTATAATTCCAACAGAAGGTCTGTAGTTATTATCTTTGTAATAATGTACATTAGAAGTCGTGGACATCAGATGCTTTTTGAGAATTCGAGATTTGAATAGTTTTGCAGGACTTTCACAAGAACTTGTATGCTCTGGATTCACCAGACGTAGTCTATGCATATGCAGTAATTCCTCAATTTTATTCAGTTGCTCTCTCATCTCATTCAGGTCTTTTCGTGCTTTCGACAGTTCACATTGCAACTTAGCTACCTCATTTTTGAATACAGTTGATACTTGCGTTGCTGAACTTGCAGTGGAGGTTTTCGTTGGATTAGCTTGAGTATTTTGAAAAGTTGAAAGACACATAGACTCCATTTTACTAGACAGCTTGGGAGAATTATAAGAATGTTGAGCAACATAAGTACTCGAACTCCTGCAAACCGTCTTGATGTGTCCAACTTTACCACATTTATAGCACTTAGCACTCCGAAAACGGCAAGTGCTTCGTAGATGTAACTTTCCACAGGATAAACACGGTTTAATGTTTTTGATCTCTCGCTGCATTCTATTACCTGTGGACGGCAGTTTGGATTTCTTTCCATGAACACTTGTATCTTCGACTTTGGACAGCATGACATCAGATACTGACGTAGTGGGAGCAGAGTATTCATTATGGACATCTTCATATGTAATACATACCTCTTTAGCAGTTTGAAACGTACAAGAAGGAATCTGAATTAACTCCTTCTCTAATTTAGGAATGTTGATTCCAGCAATTAGACGATCACGTAGTTGTGTATGCAGCTGATCTCCAAAATTACACTTTGAGGCTTGAATTTGAATTTGAAGAATGAAGTCTCTAATCTTCTGATTGGGAGAACGTACCAGTTTGTTGAAGTGAGCCCTCTCTCTGGTCTCAAATGTAGTCACATGAAAGTGATTTGTCAGAAGCTCACGGATCTTGTCATATGACATAGAAATGGGTTTATCTGGAAACGCCAGATTCTTCACCAGGCTATATGCATCAAGACCAATAGCGGTGATGAAATGAGCAGGTATTTTATCATCCCGAACATTCTTGGAAATGCACCACGCATCAAAGCATTCCAAATAATCAGCTATCTCCCGCGGAGAACCATTAAGAGGAAATTTTCCCAGGTTACTTAGCTCCATCGCGACGCCAATTTGTAGTAATTTATTGTACTTGAAGTATTAATATACCGGGATGACGGAATTATAGGAATCTAATCAAAACCCAGAGAGGGCAGCAATCAGTAATTTGTATTTAGCGGAATTAGAATGCAATTCATATAAGAAACATATCAACAGTCAACAGTAAGTATTTAAACAATACAGAGATAGAAATTGTCAATCACCACATAAACGTACTATTTTTTATTGACTGCACAATTTAAATATGCATTTGTATAAACCAGGCAATGGATAAATGCACACACGACCTTATGGAGAGGCTGAGCACCTCAAGGTCACATATGCATACTGTGATTGGTAGATTTTACTTTGCGTAAACGCTGCGGCTAATACGTAGCTCACGTTACTACGGCGGGCTTTGAAATGATAGTAATAAAAGTCGCATAAACATTACATTTTTTCAGCTTAAGGACACAAGTTAACGCATGTATTGATTCTACAGATGTGATATGCATGTGGACCCACTAAAATAGAGAATATTATTGGGTAACTTAATCAATGAAATATAAAGTTTGAAGATTTAGTCTTTTTCAGTTGATTGTAACGGACAGAGAGGAGAGGCATTTGTGTAACATTTGCATTTTGCAGAAAACAAACTGTGAAAGATAAATTGGAAGTTCTAGGATTCTTTAAGTTTATTGTGGGATATATGGACTGTTCATACCGATTCTACTATTGTTCCCTCCCTTGTTCACATATTCATTGTTGCTAAGATTAGGGATTGTTCACCTGAGGTAAGATTAATTCATCTGATATGTATATATCCTTAGATATTTCTCAGTGTGGCCGGAGGTGGTCAAAGGAATACAATCTCAATCTTTGCATGGAAAGGTCATAACCAGTTTCTTCTGAAGGATCAGGTGGTGCTGAAAGCTGTCAAGACTGGTCTAGTGTCACAATCATCTAAGGGAAACTGATCCACATATTGTGGATAAGACGATTAGTGGACTTTAATTTGACAATCATGTACCCATAAAGAATCTACAACTGTGATTTTTTTCCACCCTTTTTAATATGAATATGTACTGTTTAACTGTTTTTATTTTGTAAATATATGCATTTATGTTGACTACATGTATCTCTCTTAATTATCATTCCGAGGACATTGCATAGTTAACGAAGTTGATAGGCAACGTAGTAATACTTGTGTGAAATGCGTGATAATCGTAAACCGTTATTATTTCCTCAGTGCGTCATCAAGCCTCCCATGAAATGTTTCAGTTACACTCAATACGGCTGCGTAAAAGATTATCTTTCATCAGGGCTTGCGAAAAAATGTACGTTGAGCTTAGGTTTGTTTTGCGATTACTACTTATACATAATAACAAATGTAGGGCGGCTACGTACATCGAAAATAACGCGTTATAGGTATATCCTATTGAAGAAAATCCTAGTATTCTTATGTTGCGTAAATTATCACTCTTTCAGATTAAATCACTACGCATTCCAAAACCGGTTACATCACTATTCCTTCGACAAGCAAAAAGGAAGTAGTAGTGAATTCTTTAAAGAACACCGTTAAAACATTAAAAAGATATTTATTTTGATAAATAATTTTATCATATCACAAAGATTTCAACGATAACGCGCAAATTCTTCAATTGCACTTCATTAAAGCCTCCAAATAAAGTGAATCACTCCGTAAATTACAGTTGTAACCTGCAAATCAACAATAGTATGACATCCTTTAACAAATAATTAGCAACACGAAAATACTCCAAACCAAAGTAACTATTTAAAAAAATTTGTTTATTAACTGTTGTCTTGCGAATAAATCAACTAACACTCCTTTATAGCTGTAGACTCTTCTGAGTGTTACCAAGTTTTCATATCTCAGAGATTCAAAACACCCTTTCAGAATTTCGCAAAATATGCATCAATTTCCTAATTGATTTCGTTTTCCTTAACGTAATCAACAATTTACACAGAGTTTTAACATTCCACATGGAAAGAAATAACGAAATTCAATGACAGATACATGTTCACTCAAACTGCTGAAAGTGTCTACTTTCCACCATTTTTCTAAATTTTTCCGTTAAAATATGGTATTTATGGTGTATTTCAGTTGAAAAAACACCGGAAAACAACGTAGAACAACCCGAACAAAACATCGCGATAACACATAACGACACCCCGTGTGTGCCTTTATCCATTGCCGTATAAACCATTTGAGGTGAAGTTAAACTTTAAGCATCACTAACAACCAATCAGCGAACGACGTCGAATCATCCAGTGAGATTCACGAACGTTAGTTCAATGTTGTATAGCACTTGATTCGTTTCAAATGCGTGCCCTAACGAAGTTACGGTTGCAATTCGAGAAGGATAGTGTTTTCCAGTATTGCCTGAGTTTGGGGTTGCTTCAGAAGGAGAGAATTTGTTCGTGTGGTGGTGTCATGACTTCAAATAGCTTTAGCAGATCAACTGATGGATATGTCCGTCGTTTTGAAATATGTTTGAGGCGAGTTAGCATTAGAGAAGGCAAGATGATAGTTTTAATATTTCGTAGGAACTTTTTTGCAAGGTCACATCTCTCCTTAACGCAAATTTTGTATATTTGCAACTACTGGGTCTTAAAACAGCCGGTGAGAACCATAGCTACTGAGATGGAGAATAGCTTCGTCTCAACAGTTCAGTGGCATCAGTATTGTAGAGGCTTTACATCGGGGAAAATGGAGAAAATTACTTCTTTGTTGGCTGGAGAAGACATCGTTGTGCACGTTGACGAAACATTGTTAGTGAAGAAGAAATACAACCAAGGTCGTCAGCGAGCTGACAATATTTGGGTAATTGGTTTGTAAGACACCTCCCTTCAAAAGGGGTCCATGAAAAGGATAGCAGACAGAAAAGCAACTACTCTTATACCTATTATTACGAGACTTGTAAAACGGGGATCTATAATACATACGAACGAATGGAAGCGTTACAATTCTCTGTCATCTCTGGGATATATTCATCATAGAGTCAACCATTCAAGTGGTTTCGTCGATCACATTACGAGGACACATACAAATTCTGTTGAAGGATTTTTGAGCAGGTAGCGAAATAGGATGAGGGCTATAGATGGATCTCAAAGGGATGTCATTTATAGTCATTTGAATGAATATATGTACAGAATGTGGTGAAACTTTTCTGTTGACAGTCCTATGCTTAACTAGATGTTTCTTTCATATGTTAGAGAAAGATACCCTATGAAACAGTTTTATACTTTCTTTTATGCTTTTTTGCCCATAAATATACGTCTCCCCTTAGCATAAACGCCTCTTTCATGTGAGTGGTCCGTTCAGGGTCGTTTGCTGATTGGTTGTTAGTGGTTGAACTAGCTGCTGCAACAGCAAAGAATAGACACCAAGGTCAAACGACCTTGAGTCTACCAATCGTATTGTCCAAGGTGAGAAGTGGCATTTATTTTAAGAAAAAGTGTATTTATAAGACGTCTGTGTAGTAAAACTGAATTACACAGGGTATATATCATTAAGATGCTGTAAAAACTGGTCCCAATTTCTCATAGGAGTGTCCGTGTAGACATATCAAATCAATGTTGATACAAAAAGATCTAAGTGGCTGTACATCATACCGGGAATCATTTACTATTATAATATGGTTTTTTAGATTGAAAGGCCTAGGACGACTAGTCGTTGTATTACTATTGGTATTAAAACATCTGGGTGAAACCTGCAACGAAAATAATCAGCAACATCCATGTGTAACGCCAGGCCATCTTATTGGTCGATTCAAGGCCACTTGACTTTGGTGTCTATTTTTTAACTTTTGCCTTACTTGCATTACTCAATACAGCTCTGTGGCTAATCCATCTAACTTCTTCAAGCGTTGGCGTTTAGGGATTGGAATGATTTCACCACTAATTTGGCCAAGATAAACTTAAGTCCCAAATAGGACACATTGCGCATCCTTGATTACAACTGTCAGTCAGCCACCAACAAACAGAATGCAGTACACTGTGTATACAAAGGTAAATCCTCCTCTGCTGTGCTACTCACTGAAGCTGGTGTCCCCCAAGGTGCTGTACTCTCCCCACTTCTCTTTTCTTTCTTTCTCTCTACATGACCTACCATCTTCAAATGACATTAATTTTGTTAAATATACTAACGACGACCTGACTGTATCTTTGCCTGTCAAATGTCAAATCGACTCCTCCAAACTAAATGGCTTTTTATCAGAAATCAGCCAGTGGTCCAAAGAAAACGGTCTTACCTTAAATTCCTCTCTCTAAATGCCAAACAGTCAATTCCACCCTTAGGCATAAATCTAACCTAAACAAACTGGTTGGCACTCACGAGGTGTGCAACATAGATGGCACTAAAATAGAAACCAAGTCGGAAATAAAATAAATATCTTGGAGTCATTCTATCTGCTGATCTTTCCTGGTCGTCTCATATCTTGATGATTTCTAAGAAAATATTCCGTCTTACCTTCTACATCAAGAAGTTAAGACATTCTGGAAGAACCCAACCCAACCGTTACTCCTACAATCCGTCAGCTCCCGTATTCTGCCTATTATTCTCTATTGTTCCCCCTTAGTTTTTCCTGGGCTATTAGTAATAATAATGTGTATTTTCATGCAAACATGTTAACTTACGTGAGAATGCATGCCATTTTTACAGGCACGACCAAGTATGATATAATTTCAAATCGTAGATTGTCTACAAGTTAATAATGTTTCAACAGTTAAATATCTTATATATATATATATGTATATATATAAACATTCATCGTCTGAACCAGGCCGTATAGTTATTGAATTGTACAGTTGTCCTCCAGGTTGGGCGGGAAAATCGAACTCGTTTCGTTTGTCATCCCGTGGTTGTAGCCATACGATAACCATCCAATATTGAGGTAATATTGAGGTCTGAAATACACTCCAGAATTTAGCCTGACGGAATATGTTAAATTACAAGCATCAAAGGTCAAAAGGCTCTTTGGGTTTTTATTCCGAAACTTTAAGACCAGCGAATTCAAAATTATGCTGTACAAGTTGTGCGTAAGGCACTTACTTGAATTTTGCCCCCATATCATGGACAGTGTCTCCGTAGAAGACAGACGCAAATTAGAAAGTCTACAAAGGGCGTTTACTAAACGTCTAGTAGGTGAACATCTTTGCATTTCTTACTACGACAGATGTAATGTATTCGACTTGGAACCCTTATGGGTTAGACGACTGAAGTTCAACCTAAAAATTACATTTAGGATTGCTAAAGGGCTTATATATTTCCCCCACAATGACTTTGCTTTCAGTTCACCTAAGAAATATTACCTCAGAAATAAATCTTCTTCTTTTAAAGTTCCCCGCTGTCATACAGAATACAGATCAAACTCTTTCACTGTAAGATACCGTTGTATTTGGAACCGTCTTCCAACTGAAATTAGAAACAGTCCTACCCCAAAAACTTTCTCATTTCTGTTGAACAAATATTTTATCAACAACGGGTTAGAAGGGGTATGTGACAAACTAAAAATTAGAGATCTAATACGGCACTCCTCTGACCCTCGCTGTTAGCTCCCGAAATCTGTGAACTCTATGTTTGACACTACTTTCACTATGATTGTTTTCACAACCGTAGCCACCTATTTTTAACCAGCCTTAAATTAAAAAAATTTTTTTCAAATATTTTTGTATATATCCCTGATAATATTGTATTATGAGTATTTCAGTATAATAATAATAATGTATATTCTCATATAAACATATAAATTTACATGAAAATGCATGCCATTTTACAGGCACGATCAAGTATGATATAATATCAAATCGTAGATTGTCTACAAGTTAATAATGTTTCAACAGTTAAATATTTGATATATATATAAATACACATTGTCTGAACTAGGCTGTATAGTTATTGAATTGTACAATTGTCCTCCAGGTTGAGCGGGAAAATCGAACTCGTTTCGTTTTCATCCCGTGGTTGTCGGCATACGATAACCAACCATTATTGAGGTAAGCACAACGTTTACAAGGGATTGAAAGCTGATTTAGAAAAGTAAAAGTGCTAAGGTGAATCATTAAATTGTAATGAAATAGGTAAGTGCAAGTATCATTAATAAATGCATTTATAAAGGAAACTCCCTAGGCTGACAACGTTCATTTGCAATGTATAATGCTACACGTATATCTCGTACTATCATGATGTCCACTTTTGGTTTTAATACATTTTTCCTTATGTCGGTTTTTTTATTTTATACCTTTTTGTGCATTTGGTGCACAACCGGACCCTGCAGAGAATAGGAATAGAATAAGTCGAATCAAATTCATAAAAAGCTATAAAATGTTAGGTTTAATGGGATATAACGCGTATCAAGTAAAGACGTTATTAGAAAATGAATGAGATAAGACATTGTGAAGTGGTATTTAAAGATCCGACAATGGACAGCAAGTTAGTTTATAAGATGCCCCATAAATCTGTGCAGATCCCACATGGTCGCATCTCAACAATAGGCTGAGCGAATGGTATATATTTAAAGGCAGAAGCATGATCTGTCAAGGCGTTCATTATTATCTTTTTCAAGATAAAGATCTAAGCTCTCATAAAAATCAGAAATATCTCGAGCCTTCAAATTGTATATTGCTGTTCCTGCAGAATGGGGCGATTCACCTTAGTGACCCCCACCATATCTACTGATCAGCTATATATACATATATAGAAAACTATATGCTCGCAAAAGCAAGTACAAAAACTCAACCATACCCTACATGGCTCGTTTTCTGTGCGATAATGAAAGCATTTGGCGTGAAACCTATAGCTCATCAAATAGTCAGTAAAACAACTGGATCTCGTCTTTCCAACTCATATCATTTATAGGTAAAACGTTTTCTTTTTTCCTTTTCCTTTTCTCCTTTTTCGTTATGTGCTGTTTTGTTTCTCTCTTCCTATGAAACTCTTTTTAAAACATTCTTCTTCGTTCTTTCACACTCTGTATATCTCGACCTTTTGTTACTGCTTACACCAGTAAATATGCTAGTATCTACCTTTCTCTAACACCTTTAAACATTCTGTTCACTGTTGGCTTTTCCTCCGATAATATGTTGTTATGAAATACTATATGTGACTACCATAGTACATGTAGAATTTTATTCCTCGTTAACGTACTAACTGGATGCAATACTATATTTACTGAAATTCTGAGAATTCCATTCTGTATCACAAGTACTGTTTTTGAATAGTGTTATTACTTATCACTCCTTTGACAGGATGATACCGATACTGACTAAGTATTGTTTACAAAAATATCGCCATTTGTTCGCTAAAATATTGTGTATTGTATACAAAATGTTATCCGTGTATATTAGAATGAAGCCAGCGATGAGGATCTAACTGAAAACTAAATATTACATTGATCGATCCCCTTGCCTTTCACATATCACCAATTTTCTTCAGTCACTGGTTCTTATAATTCCAATGACTCCAACAAGGAAGTCTAAACCTCCCTACATGGGTGATTCAAACCAACTGTTAGAGAACTGTTCATAAAATGATTCCACGTATTCATTTGACCACTACTAGCTCTTTTCTCACCTGATTGTATGTCAGCTGACATTGCCTGTTGAGGAAGGTAATGGCTATGTATGCAACACAGCACATGTCCTGGTTATCTAAACCAATGTAGCTTCACAACCTCATTGATTGACTTGCCCTCTTTACTTTACAAACTTAACGTAACCTTGATATTGCTCACTATATAATACAATAATTGGTATTGGAGATAAAACATGAACATCTGTGATCAAAGACAGCTAGCATTTTCATATCTACCACTCTCAGTTTTCACGTCTCACGTCCGTAGAGGAGAACAGAATGAACTGCTGTGCAATACACACAACATCTGATCGGTAGCCGGATATCACATCGGCTTCAGAGAGAGTGTGATTCGGCAAGTGTCACACGAGCCTTCTGTTTCCGTGGTGAGATTTTTTCAAGAACCAGGCCATTTAAGCTGATACAACTTCCTAAATAAGTGAAATGGTCGATACGCTGTGCCATTTCACTCTCTATTTTCGAGCTGAAGACCAATGTAGTCCAGTCCTGTAGCCTCATCTTCTTACACTTGACAAGAGTGAATTGCAGGCCAGGCATCAGAAGATTGTGCTGTTCAAGGTGTTCAGAAGGCTCTGTATTTTAGCAGCGTCCTCACCCAGAAGGACTATATCGTCTTCATAGTCTAAGTCAACGAGATTATTCTCTTATGTTAACAAGTCAATTCCTGAGTCACTGAAGTCAGTTATGGTCAGGTCCATTAGTACATCTATGATGAAATCAAGCAGGAGTGGGGACAGTGGGCGCCCCTGACGGACACCAGCGGTCGTCACCACTATGGTTGACAATACTCAGCACGCTCTTACCTGGCCGGCGGCTTGAGTTCAAGTAGAGGACCTTAACTGGTGTGGTGTGCTTTCCCGACACTCAATACTTCTGAGTCAACAGAGTAGAATTCCACCTTCAGATAGAGAATATGACGATTTTGGAACGACTGTAGAGATGCCTATGCATTACATTATCTGCAATCTCCTACAAAGGAGAAGTCGTTTCTCAGATAGACAAGAGTGATGATGTAAATCCTGAGTGCACATGCAGACTGATGATACATGCATTCATGAATTAGTAAGTCAGTCGTCGTTACTACACGAACAGAATTGTGGTGATAAGAAAATGAGTAGAAGAAGGACGTAGAGAGTGTCAGCCACGTCTCGTAAACCGTTAATGCCCAGCTCTTGCTACGCTCGGGCTCACGCTGTCGCTTGAAGTTTCTCAGAAACGCTTAGTAATAACGGACGAAAAAACCAAAACACCAATTGTTGACTCGAGGATTCTTTATTGTTACACCAACATATAAATCACGTATGACTAAGGTCTGTGAACAAATATTACAATAATAAATCACAATATTACTTCTGACGGTGTTTTACTCTCCTTTGTGAACAGCGACCGATGAGACGATGACTGTCGTATTGATGCCTCCGCGAAAATTGGGGAAGTTGGTTTTGAGCAAACAGCCATGAATTGATCGTTCAATCTTCAACTACATTGACACTCCCCTCCAAAAAAGGGATCCAACCCTTTTTTCCATCACGACCAATACACGTTGACTTAGATGCTATTGCGAGAACCTGGGTCACCCGGACAGAGCTGAAATGGAAAACAAACAGAAAAGCCCACACACAACAAGCATACTCACAGCACAATCTCACACATCAATGACGACCTGCGCCTTCCAGTTAAAGGCATCCTCTTGCAGCACAATCTCCACTTGCTAGAATGACTCTTGCAAAATACAACGTGACTATGGCAGTACCTCACGATACTCTACGCTCATCCTCTTATCTACTCACTACCAATTACCACTGAAATCGCTTGTCACTCATTCTGCCTCAATTCTAGTAACGGTGACGTATGCAAGCCTCGGTCGTTTACACTCTTTCTCCCCGGCGTGTGGGACAACAGCTAACAATTATCTCCGTGTGCATTTCATTCTCAGCAATAGCCTCCCCGGCGTATACGACCCATCTGCTCTCTTTAACATCAATCAATTCATTCACGGATGTAGAAGACTCGAAACAACTTCAGAAGTAATCACGACGAACATTTTAACAAAATTATGTAATAACAACAAGGTACGAAAACAACGAGTAAACACAATGAATCCAAAAACACCAATTGATATGACACACCACACGTGTATACAAACAGTACACACAAACTCGCAGTTCATGTCTTGATGGAATTCCTTTGAAGAATCGCAGGACTTACACCAGTACGCCTACAACACTTCTCAGGTTGGCGATTGTAAGTTGTGGAATGTCCGGACACAAACGATATTAACCAACAATTATAATAGTTGGAACTCACACAATTATTTAACACAAACATGTGTACAGTCACTACATCAATTGTTGTGGATTCTGGCACGAAAAACTACCGTTGAAGAACAGTAGGACTCACAGCAGTACGCCTACATTCCTTCTCAGGTTGATGATTGTAGTGGAATTCGTCCGGACACAAACAGTATTACCAACAGCTAGATGATAGATGATATCAATTCAGTATATACAATATGAACTCATGTACAAAATCACACACCAAGCACATTGGACCGCTCATTGATGCGCTACTCTTTGAAGAATTGTAGGACTTACAGCAGTACGCCTACAACCCTTCTCAGGTTGACGCTCTAGGTTGGAAAATCGTCGCAGAGTTCATTTGCTGACTTCCTTCTATCAGCTATATCCTAAAATCTGAACGGTAACACGCTCATGTCATTGTATCGTAGAATATAGATGATTAACAAACACACGACGTATCTGGTCAACCAAGTGTAGGCACAGAGTAATTTACACCAAAAATAATAGCATTCAAATAGTAACTTGAAACTAGAAATGTCTTTATTCATGCAAGTCAATTTAACAATTACTCTTTCGTTTACACTTGGCTTATCCTCTCTAAACTGAGCAATAACTTTCTTCCTTTCAAATGCACCAATACTATCATAGTCATTGCAGAAGATACTTGAGTTGATAAGCGACTGTTTCATTGTGGATGACAACACCAACGATGACCGATTGATACCAGTTGATGAAGTTAGCGGTGGATCAGAAGCTGTTGTTGCTCGACTTTCAGAAAGTTGTCTACCTGCAAGACCACCACCACTGGTGTCTTTTACTATCAACTCAGGTTTAACACTAGCATCTGATGACAGGTGGGCTACATGCTGATCACTCACACTGACGGTCTGACAAGTATGCATGCCTTCTGCAACTGCATCTGCATTTATTTCCACTTCACGTTCAAGTTGTACAGCACTTTTGTTCAACTCAGCAGTAGTAGGCATATCTATCATCTCATCATGATCAACCAAAGACAACTGTGAAGTATCATAATCATTATCACGAATATTCACTTTACCGTCAACTTCATCATTTTCAAACTCTTTAATAACAGAAGTAGACAATTTTGATTCCTCCTCGCAAATCCTAAAAGGTTTTATAACTTCACTCTGACTAGTAATACCTTGTAAACTTGTGGAGTCAGAACTGCACTCTGAAGCAGCAACTCTATTCTGTGACACTCTATTCAACAATGGCTTACCAGTTCCAACTACAGACTTCTTGACCACACCGTTATCGTCACACAATTCGGAGTCAGACCTTGATTTCACATTTAGCTTATCACTGAACTTGCTCACTGGTTCACAGTTCACCTTTGTATGCACCTCTTGCAAACGTGTAAAACACAACCGTGTTTGTCTTGCATCTTGTAACTTATCTGTTGAGGATGTACTACGAAAGCTGTTACACTCACTAGGTCTATATGCATTACTAGACATCATGGAGCCTTCTCGATATCCACCTCTCTGAGGCCTACTCGTCATCAATGATTGCATTTTACCCTCAGACTGCTCTATTCTAGGGGTGAGATTCAATATACTGGCAAACATGCTCATCGATTGATTGACACTATCTTTTACTAGTTTCAGGATATCATCAAATTTTGGCTCGATACCCTCATCCTCCATACGGGAGCTTATCTTCACCCACTTCATTTGCAGTCGAGTAGGCAGGCGTCTTGCTATTACTTCTAGTATAAAACTCGAGTTGAGGTCACTCATGCAATTCATCGAAATCAAGGTATTCTTATAAGTCATAAGATTATCTAAAAACTCAGTGAGTGTCTGGGAGTCATCCTGTAATTGATCACCATTACCCTTAAAAGCCTCTAATAATTTCCCTACAATCATCGAATTTCTTCCAATCCTTTGATATGGTATGCTCATAGCCTCGTAGTAGCCCTCTTTTGGCTTCATAAACTTACAGCGCTGTATAGCTCTTGCCGCAATTCCAGTGCAATACCTCATCAAATACATTCACTTCATTTCATCAGTTAATAAAATACCACTCAACATGATTTCAAATTCCCTTACAAACTGTAAATAATCAGCTGGGTTTCTGTCGAAACACCGTGGTTCAAATTTAGGGAGTTCGATGTTCTTATTATATCTGAACGGCGAAACAGTAACATGCTGACGACCTCAAAGTCGTCTACTCCTGCTACACTCATGAATTAAGCGATATGGTTACTAAAATACATCTTGAACTAAGTAGTCTCCAACATGGTGTGCTGAGTCCTGTCTAAACTTTAACATTGACAGATGCGGCTGGATTTGTATCGGCAATAGTAAGCTTGATCTAACTATTGAAATAAATGGGCGAAAACTAGCTAAGCTCAACTCAGTCGTAGATCTCGGTATTAAATACTCTAGTAACCTAACGTCCTCTGAACAGACTGATTATGCCAGACGTAAAACACGAAGGCTGATAGGATGCATAACACGCAATTTCTTTTGTTGTGAAACTAGGGTTTTATTATACAAAGTATGTGTCTGACCTATCTTAGAATACTGCCCGTTTATTCTTAGCGGACTCAGACAAAATGACAAGCTTAAATTAGAGGGAGTGCAACGGCAGTTTACCTAAAGAACTCTTGGTTTAGAAAGTGGTCTGGAATAACATGAGCAATGCGAAAGACTAAGATTAGAACCCCTCTGGTAAAGACGTCTTAAGCTAAACCTTATCTTTTACTGTAAGCTAACTAATCTTCCCTTGCATTCCTCCCAGCCAATAACTAAACCTACCACTGTCATCAATTACAATCTTAGAAATCATCACAACCTAGCTGCTATAGAGCACTGTCAGACTTACGTGCGGTACAACTTCTTCTTAAATAAGTTTTCAGTCATTTGGAACAGACTACAAGCTAATGTGCGCGATGCAAACACACTTCCAGTGTTCATCTCCTCAGTCACCAGACTACTCAAAGATGACAATGCACTTTTGCGCCTGACTCTTACACCTTCTTTTTCACCCTACATAGATATTTTAAGTTCTTTAAACGTGTAGTTACAACAAATTACAATTATAAATTTAAATATTATTGGAACTAGATGATAAACATTTCTACACAGGACAGTAATATTAGTTCACACATAATATAAAAGTTAGCATAACGGGACTAGTTAGTTAGTGAACAAAAATAACCATAGTTACAAGACAGAATATATATGCGTGTATTTATTAATCACTCATTAAGGACTCCCGTTGCTTTCTTTTGCTTTGCTATTGTTTGTCTTCATTTTGTCTCACCATTTTAGCTTCCATTTGACTTTTTGAATGAGAATGAATAATGTGGATGTTTGACCATTTACAATGACAAATGATCTGCAAACATAATTGGTCCCGTATCTTTTATTTGCCTAGCTAATAACGAATTAACTTTCCTCACGACGCAACCCGGATTACATTTGTGGAATATACTCTTATACCAATGGAAAGGTATCAATTTGTAATACAACGTCACGATTCTTTCTTATTACCCAATTTGGATATAAATCAAAAATGAGATTCGGAATTACTTCAAACTTTATTTTTTCCAAAGAATTTGTAATCCATCCAAAATATACTTGGGATTTTTTGTTAATGCGAAGACAATATTCCTATATTTCATGATGTGCTCCATTGAATGACTGGTTATATTGTGGAATAACTTCAAGCTTTATTTTTTCCCAAGTATTTTTAATCCATCCAAAACTTACTTGGGTTTTTTTGTTAATGCGAAGTTAATATTCCTATATTTCATGATGTGCTCCATTGAATGACTGGTTATCATATTGTTCCCACAAACCAAAGACAGAAACGTCAGCAACCATGTAATTTAACTATAAACCAAATTTATGAAATTTAAATAATGCTTATCAATGCCTGTACATTTGGTGTGTCCTACACAGGTAGGAAAAATGTGTATTTTATTAAAACATTATTATTAAGTGTGATTGCTAATTGTATATGTAATTTATCAGACTGATGATGCTTGTAAACTAGCGTCCCTCATGTACAAAATGAGAATATACTATTATTATTATTATTATCAACCATGTCATGTTTAACATCAGACACATCATTACAATTAACAGGCAAGTAAACATTACTTACTTTCCTGTTTGCATCCAAGACGCTCTGTCCCTTCTTTGACCCAGGCATTGTTGAACTTGAACCAATTCCAAAAACGTTCCAGATATTGCTTGTTCAAAGAGGACTTGACCGGCACCAGGAAAGATGAACGGTGACTATCCAAACTGTCACCAGCTATCTGAATCCGTTAGAAAATGTTTCCGCCGTCAGAAACTGACTTCTCTGTCAGAAACTGTCAACCACGTCTCGTAAACTGTTAATGCTCAGCTCTTGCTACGCTCAGGCTCACGCTGTCGCTTGAAGTTTCTCAGAAACGCTTAGTAATAACGGACGCAAAAACCAAAACACCGAATGGCGCCTCGAGGATTCTTTATCGTAACACCAACATATAAATCACGTATGACTAAGGTCTGTGAACAAATATTACAATAATGGATGACAATATTACTTCTGACAGTTGTCTCCTGCCTTCTTTCTGAACAGCGACCGATGAGACGATGACTATCGCATGGATGCCTCCGCGAAAATTGGGGAAGTTGGTTTTGAGCAAACAACCATGAATTGATCGTTCAATCTTCAACTACATTGACAATGAGCGACGTTCATTCTCGCATTAAACCGACGTATACTTATACCTTATTTTTATTATCAAACATTATTATCTTTGAGTAAATCTTCTGCTTTCTTTATGTAGTCTTCTGTGTCAAGGATTACTGTTGTTCTTCCTTTATCAGTCTGTAGAATAACTATATCTTTTCTATTCTTCAGTTTTTTCAATGCATTTTTCTCTTCAGTGCTATGTTCGGAATTGTGTCTTTTCTGTTTGATTATAGGCATGATACGTTGACATATTTCTTGTTGTACCTCCTCATTTGTTCGTAAGGAGGCAGAGAAATCTGTTGCTGAAGCATCACCAGTATTGTAGTTCACTCCTTCCTGAAAAAGTTGGTCCTCTGTTTTCGATAATGGTTGTTGCGATTGATTTACTACGCAATCATTTAGAGTTTCTTCAAATTGTTGTTGGGACATCTCAGCAAGTTCTCCTTTGAAGACAACTGTGGTGATTGACAATTTCTATCTCTGTATTGTTTAAATACTCACTGTTGACTGTTGATATGTTTCTTATATGAATTGCATAATAATTCCGCTAAATACAAATTCCTGATTTCTGCCCTCTCTGTGTTTTGTTTGGATTCGTGTAATTCAGTCATCTCGAAATACTAATATTCCGATTACAATAAATTACTACAACAGCGTAAGTTGTTTAGGTGTTTCGAATCTCTCGCAAGACCCACATCACCTAAGACCACCTAGCCACGCTGTAAACGCAATGTATGCACATCCATTCTGACATCCTATTCATCCATAAATTCTGCCGGTGCCTACGCATATATGAAATTAGTTTATAGTGGTATTTTAAGCCAGTTTGTAATATCCCGCGACTAATTCACTATCTTACTGATCAACGCACACTCCTTAATCCATAACGAACTTGAACCACTGATGTTAACATTTGGCGCCAGGCCTACTGTTGTTCTGTTAACTGAATCATGGTGCTCATCCCCTATACTTGTGTGGTGAGAGCAGGCTGCTAGCCAATTGGAAGACATTAATCTACGTCAGTGTCTAGGTAATTAATATTGGCCGTGATAAAATATGAACAAGACTGGTTCAACAACCAATCACAGCAGACTTAACGTGGGCGAATATGATTCGCAGATAGATGGCCCCACTTTTCGATGGTTACCCGAAACAACCAATAAGAAGCCTGCGTTTGTCTGCTTGACTTCCGGCTAACAACCAATCAGAAAACTGCGTTTGTCTACTTGAATAAACTATAATAATGTATGTGAAATATATACAAATACGTGTTGATTTCCGTAGTAAAACGATATGTTTCCGGCCTTTGTCTTCTGTTGTTACACTTGATACGCATTTAGGCGTAGATGACTACACTCTACGCTGCGCAAACGGAAACCGCAAGCATGGTGGAGGATGCCTCAAATACATACATAACACATTTCTTGTTAATAAGGTGGAACATGAGATACTGAATGCGGTGCCTGATTCACTGCGGGTTCTACATTTAGATAAATACCAACTTCTCATAGACAGTATTCATCGTGTACCATGCTCGACCCGACAAACTGATGCGTCACTGGTTAAATCGTCTGCACACGCCTCCTCGTACAGCGCTAATTACAAAATAATTGCAGAGGACCTCAATCCTCCAGAAGTCAACTGATCAAGCATTTCTGCCTCCCAACGTTTCGGCGAATTATTTGCCGCTTTTGCTTGCTAAGGAAACAACACGTCCAGGCACCTACCCATGGTGACAACAGGTTAGACCTTGTGTTTTGTCATGACGTGATCCCGGTCTCCACCTATATTGGTAACGAATTTTCCAGTAACAACCATAGAGTGGTGCTGTAGCAGGCCTGGGTAACCTAAGTTTGAAGTTAGCCGATCAGACTGCATCATCATTCGTATATCACTGCATCGTCCTGCCTAAGGTACCAGTGTTCAGGGACAGTCAACTAGAACAATAGTCACTGTTTGATTACTAACAGTAACGTAATTTGTGTGGTGAGTTAGAGCTTGACATCCTGACTGCAAAGTGTGTAGATCATAATGTGGTGAGAGCTGGCTGCGAGCCCAAGTTGGTATACAGTAATTTACGTCAATATTTATATCCCAGTATTGGTAGTGAGAAAAATGAGAACAAAGACTTTGCGTAGGCGGATACAGCTAACATATAGATGATCTGATATTCCAGAAAGAGCCATAAAGAGATGCAAGGTTAACTTTCAGTAAGAAACAACCAATCAGAAGACTGTGTTTTCTGCTAAAAACAATCTATGATGTGTATATGAAAATCTATATGTGTTGATTTCGTAAATAAACGATCTGTTTCCTGGCCCTTGTCTTCTGTTGTCACAATAGAATCATGCTAAGGCACTCCAAGGTTAATCATCCGGATTAAGAGCTCTGCCCAAAATGCTGAATATGTATTTTTGCCGCCCAAAGTCTTAGATGCGGAGAAAAGCTCAAACAAAGGAATAAGATCTAATAAGGCAATGGCAAACAGGAAAGTGGCAAGGAAGTCGCTGAAACTAATACCTTTCACCCCCAGGCCCAGCGTAGTAAGAGCTGGACATTGACAGTTTCTGAGAGTTGGCTGACAAGAGTCAACATTCCGTAGAAATTTCTCGGCAGTTTTTTGCGCTTACTACGTGCAGATATGGAGGACAATAAGGCTCAGATTGGTAGCAGACAGACCTTAAAATTATTTGGGACTCAGGAATGGTTAATGTTGTAACTTTCATCCTACACAAAATGCGAAGTAAAGCAGGTGCATAGCTGCAAGCCTCAGGGCTCAAGTAACTCGTTATGATGATAAATTTCCCTTCGTGAAACCAGAGCGCGACTTGAGTCTACTTCCAACTGAAAAGACTGACACAAGCGTGGTTTAAATAGGCAATTTTACGAGGGCAGTTGTGGTTTTCACTTTACGCATACACAGGTGCGCCTACTCCTGACCTTTGTCTAAGGGTGTGCGAGACATAGACCAAACTCGATGCTGAATTATATAATATGACTGCACCTCCGCTACTCATGGAGGACTGCGATCTTTTTAAAGGGTCAAAAGACGAGTAATAAAGGGGGCGATGTGTCTTCAGAATAAAACATCTGATGAAGGGCTGAAGAAATTTATTTTCACACCTATCTATCCACAAGAATACAAATAACTAGAGTCGCCCAGGTTAAGTTGTTCTACCATAGGGCCACTGTGGTCTACGATGTGGCGGCCCTCCGATGATGGATTATCAGGGGGTTAGGAGTCGAGCACTCCCCCACTTCTTTTTATCTAGATTTTGACGTCCTTGCAATTGTTTAACAGCAATTGTAGCCAATGCACCGTCCTCGGAAAGCTTTAAGAGAAGGCTCGATATTGATGCAGAGACAGTGGGGCAGCGTCGAAACATCTATCACTTTAACACTCACACGCCACACTATCAGTAGGTCAAAACGTCTTTTTCAACCGTCAAAACTCTCTGGTCTTACTCTTCCGACCACTCCACCTGCTCATTCACTAATTTAATACTATTATTGTCATTGGTTCTAGTTATCTTTATCCATTTTTTGAGGTTTTACATATCAGTTGTCATTATTTATCCGTCTCTATTCTTTTTAGGCATACATTTTCCCCCTTCAAGCCACTAGCTTGAAGTTTCTGCAGCAGTGTTTATTTTTACAGGATGGGGTTACTAGCCCATACGCAACCTTTCCTCTTTACCAGCATTATTTCTGGCTTGGCGGGATAAAGGAGTGCGTCGGCCGGGGCTCGAACCCCGGATTATGTGTACAGTCGGCTAGCGTCCTAACCGCTGTGCTACCGACGCACATAGTCTACTGTAATGGTGTAGGGGTGTGATAGAGACAATGTGTTCTCACATATTCCCACAGTTCAAAACGACATTCGTAACATAATACGATATTTCTGTTTGAACATTCTACTTCATGTCGTTGATTGTAAACCAAAATCACACACTCAATGATTGGTCAAAGGATACAAATTATATATTTATAAACAGCGCTTTGATCAATGAAAAGTACACCTTTGCTTCCGTGTCTTGCCTTCTGCCGTTACAATAATATCGATTATTACTGCCATCATTATCATTATTATCCCCCCTTTTGACTGCACTGAGGGAATAAAAGGTGAAAGCAACAACACCATCTACAATAGTAACATGGTCTTCACACACAGTATACTGTGAGACACTTATAATCAATCACAGCACTACTCCCTTGGAGTCAACAACAACTAGAACAGTCAAGAGGCGGGACAGACAAAGCATTCATCAGTAAGGCATATTAAGTTCGGCGGTTTTCTAATGTTCAAACTATACTTGTCTACTTTCAGGTCGGCTACGAAGTGTGCAGGGATTAGTTACCCAAGACAACGCAACGGATGACCAATGGGAGTGCCTCTTCCCTCTTATCTAATTGTATTGCGATTGGTTGTATATATAACCCTTGACCTTGAGTCTTCGTTCTCACTAGCACGCGACACTTGCGTGGTCAAACTACTGACGTGCACTTCGCTCTTTGTTTCAGATCTTTTCTTGACGAATAGGATTACATAAATGGCAAGCCTATCAATGAAAAAGCTTTCTTCTTCTAAGTCTCGACTTAATGAGGCTTTTAAGAACACTTCTCCTATGAAACAGACAACATCCAACGAGGTTGATCAATTAGCCGAAGTGATGGCTCCAGCTTTTCAATCAAATCAGCCTGCGTCGCGTTACGTCCATCCTTTGCCTCATAAACTGGAGGTCCGTGATGACTTCGAGCTGTGGTCGGACAAGGTGCGCTGATACGTTGATCTGATGAACGTGCCTCACCCGAATGCATTCGTCATCGATTCTGTTTGGCGGTCCTTGCAAGTGTACACAATTGGTTTGGATTATTTGCATATGCCCTTGAGCACCCTCTTGAGTACTCTAAGAGCACGCATAGTGCCACCAATACCTCACAATGAATCGCTGAAAAGATTCAGTGAGTGCAACCAGAGATAAGGTGAATTCATCAACCAGTTCACCTTACGTCTCCGCAAGCTTGCGCGTCAAACTATGCAGGACAAGACGTATTCAGAGATTGAAGACGCTATATATTCAAAGTTCCCGCAGGGTGTCGACTTCCGTTGCAGGAAGGACTTCAACTTGAACACCTTAGCATCCATGGCAGAAGCGGAAACTAGGGCACGCCTAGTGGAAAGCCTGGAAGAGCCAGGAATCACATGCCCACAGGTAAACTCAATGGGATATCAGCACAGAGCAACAAAACATGCAGAGAACCCCACACGACCGTGAAAAGGACGCCCAAAGTCGCAATCCATCTCAGGAAACGATTGCTACTACTGCAGGTGTTTTGGTAAGCTTGCTAAGGGTTGTGGTCACAATGCAGGTGAGTCACATGTCGATATGAATTGTGTGCCTACTGTAAATCTAATCGGTGTCATCACCTCCCCGAAAGTTGTAGGGTGCAAATGTGAAAAAGTGTGTTGTGTTAGTTGACCCGGGAGCGACTTGTTGGGTCATACATTCCTCAAGTGTTTCAGAGACGTTAAGGCCCACAATAGGGACTCACAAGTTGCGGCCTATGACAGCCAATGGAGATTGCATGCAATCCGAGGGAGTTGTCCTGCTGCCTCTTAAATTGGGAACACTGTCACTTCAGCACGCTTTCACCATCTATACCCGGGTGCCGTGGCAGGTAATCTTGGGAGTCGACCTCCTGGAAAAGCTGTCCGGAATAATATATTCTAGTCAAAGGACTCTTATACTGAAGGACTGTTCCATCACATTTATTATAGGGAACGACGTAGAGCACGGAACATTTGGCGTGCAGGAAGATGCTAAAATTGAGAAACGGCGAATGCTGACGAAAACAGAAACCGTACCATCGAAAACTGAAGCCAACAAAATGCTGGACAAATATGAGGATTGTTTTGAATGAAATCGAAAAAACCGGAGAGAAAAAATTGGTCTAAAACCATATTGAAATGAGTAAAAACCCCGACAGAAACGTACCGTAAACCGTTAATGCCCAGCTCTTGCTACGCTCGGGCTCACGCTGTCGCTTGAAGTTTCTCAGAAACGCTTAGTAATAACGGACGAAAAAACCAAAACACCAATTGTTGACTCGAGGATTCTTTATTGTTACACCAACATATAAATCACGTATGACTAAGGTCTGTGAACAAATATTACAATAATAAATCACAATATTACTTCTGACGGTGTTTTACTCTCCTTTCTGAACAGCGACCGATGAGACGATGACTGTCGTATTGATGCCTCCGCGAAAATTGGGGAAGTTGGTTTTGAGCAAACAACCATGAATTGATCGTTCAATCTTCAACTACATTGACACTCCCCGCCAAAAAAGGGATCCAACCCTTTTTTCCATCACGACCAATACACGTTGACTTGGATGCCATTGCGAGAACCTGGGTCACACGGACAGAGCTGAAATGGAAAACAAACAGAAAAGCCAACACACAACAAGCATACTCACAGCACAATCTCACACATCAATGACGACCTGCGCCTTCCAGTTAAAGGCATCCTCTTGCAACACAATCTCCACTTGCTAGAATGACTCTTGCAGAATACAACGTGACTATGGCAGTACCTCACGATACTCTACGCTCATCCTCTTATCTACTCACTACCAATTACCACTGAAATCGCTTGTCACTCATTCTGCCTCAATTCTAGTAACGGTGACGTATGCGAGCCTCAGTCGTTTACACTCTTTCTCCCCGGCGTGTGGGACAACAGCTAACAATTATCTCCGTGTGCATTTCATTCTCAGCAATAGCCTCCCCGGCGTATACGACCCATCTGCTGTCTTTAACATCAATCAATTCATTCACGGATGTAGAAGACTCGAAACAACTTCAGAAGTAATCACGACGAAAATTTTAACAAAATTATGCAATAACAACAAGGTACGAAAACAACGAGTAAACACAATGAATCCAAAAACACCAATTGATATGACACACCACACGTATATACAAACAGTACACACAAACTCGCAGTTCATGTCTTGATGGAATTCCTTTGAAGAATCGCAGGACTTACACCAGTACGCCTACAACCCTTCTCAGGTTGACGATTGTAAGTTGTGGAATGTCCGGACACAAACAAGATTAACCAACAATTACAATAATTGGAACTCACACAATTATTTAACACAAACATATGTACAATCACTACATCAAATGTTGTGGATTCTGGCACGAAAAACTACCCTTGAAGAACTGTAGGACTTACAGCAGTACGCCTACATTCCTTCTCAGGTTGATGATCCAAGTGGAAGTCGTCCGGACACAAACAGAATTACCAACAGCTAGATGACAGATGATATCAATTCAGTATATACAATATGAACATATGTACAAAATCACACACCAAGCACATTGGACTGCTCATTGATGCGCTACCCTTTGAAGAATTGTAGGACTTACAGCAGTACGCCTACAACCCTTCTCAGGTTGACGCTCTAGGTTGGAAAATCGTCGCAGAGTTCATTTGCTGACTTCCTTCTATCAGCTATATCCTCAAATCTGAACGGTAACACGCTCATGTCATTGTATCGTAGAATATAGATGACGAACAAACACACGACGTATCTGGTCAACCAAGCGTAGGCACAGAGTAATTTACACCAAAGATAATAGCATTCAAATAGTAACTTGAAACTAGAAATGCCTTTATTCATGCAAGTCAATTTAACAATTACTCTCTCGTTTACACTTGGCTTATCCTCTCTAAACTGAGCAATATCTTTCGTCCTTTCAAATGCACCAATACTATCATAGTCATTGCAGAAGATACTTGAGTTGATGGGCGACTGTTTCATTGTGGATGACAACACCAACGATGACTGATTGATACCAGTTGATGAAGTTAGCGGTGGATCAGAAGCTGTTGTTGCTCGACTTTCAGAAAGTTGTCTACCTGCAAGACCACCACCACTGCTGTCTTTTACTATCAGCTCAGGTTTAGCACTAGCATCTGATGATAGGTGGGCTACATGCTGATCACTCACACTGACGGTCTGACAAGTATGCATGCCTTCTGCAACTGCATCTGCATTTATTTCTACTTCACGTTCAAGTTGTACAGAACTTTTGTTCAACTCAGCAGTAGTAGGCATATCTCTCATCTCATCATGATCAACCAAAGACAACTGTGAAGTATCATGATCATTATCACGAATATTCACTTTACCGTCAACTTCATCATTTTCAAACTCTTTAATAACAGAAGTAGACAATTTTGGTTCCTCCTCGCAAATCCTAAAAGGTTTTATAACTTCACTCTGACTAGTAATACCTTGTAAACTTGTGGAGTCAGAACTGCACTCTGAAGCAGCAACTCTATTCTGTGACACTCTATTCAACAATGGCTTACCAGTTGCAACTACAGACTTCTTGACCACACCGTTATCGTCACACAATTCGGAGTCAGGCCTGGAGTTTACATTTAGCTTATCACTGAACTTGCTCACTGGTTCACAGTTCACCTTTGTATGCACCTCTTGCAAACGTGTAAAACACAACCGTGTTTGTCTTGCATCTTGTAACTTATCTGTTGAGGATGTACTACGAAACCTGTTACACTCACTAGGTCTATATGCATTACTAGACATCATGGAGCCTTCTCGATATCCACCTCTCTGAGGCCTACTCGTCATCAATGATTGCATTTTACCCTCAGACTGCTCTATTCTAGGGGTGAGATTCAATATACTGGCAAACTTGCTCATAGATTGATTGACACTATCTTTTACTAGTTTCAGGATATCATCAAATTTTGGCTCGATACCCTCATCCTCCATACGGGAGCTTATCTTCACCCACTTCCTTTGCAGTCGAGTAGGTAGGCGTCTTGCTATTACTTCTAGTATAAAACTCGAGTTGAGGTCACTCATGCAATTCATCGAAATCAAGGTATTCTTATAAGTCATAAGATTATCTAAAAACTCAGTAAGTGCCTTGGAGTCATCTTGAAGTTGACTGCCGTTACCTTTGACAGCTTCGTATACGTTCCTTACAATCATTGAAGGTCTTCCAAACCTTTGACGTAATATGCTCATAGCCTCAGCGTATCCCTCATTAGGGGGCATGAGCTTACAGCACTGTATAGCTCTTGAAGCATCTCCAGTGCAATACCTCATCAAATACATCAATTTCAATTCATCACTTAATAGAAAACTACTCAGCATGATCTCAAACTCCTTTACAAATTGTAAATAATCAGCCGGGTTTCCATCGAAACACCGTGGTTCAAATTTAGGGAGTTTGATGTTCCTATTATCCCTGAACGGCGAAACAGTAACATCAACCATGTCATGCTTAACATCAGACACATCGTTACAAGTAACAGACAAGTCACCATGACTTACTTTCCTGTTTGCATCCAAGACGCTCTGTCCCTTCTTTGACCCAGGCATTGTTGAACTTGACCCAATTCCAAAAACGTTCCAGATATTGCTTGTTCAAAGAGGACTTGACCGGCACCAGGAAAGATGAACGGTGACTATCCAAACTTTCACCAACTGTCTGAATCCGCCAGAATCTGTTTCTACCGTCAGAAACTGTCAGCCACGTCTCGTAAACCGTTAATGCCCAGCTCTTGCTACGCTCGGGCTCACGCTGTCGCTTGAAGTTTCTCAGAAACGCTTAGTAATAACGGACGAAAAAACCAAAACACCAATTGTTGACTCGAGGATTCTTTATTGTTACACCAACATATAAATCACGTATGACTAAGGTCTGTGAACAAATATTACAATAATAAATCACAATATTACTTCTGACGGTGTTTTACTCTCCTTTCTGAACAGCGACCGATGAGACGATGACTGTCGTATTGATGCCTCCGCGAAAATTGGGGAAGTTGGTTTTGAGCAAACAACCATGAATTGATCGTTCAATCTTCAACTACATTGACACTCCCCTCCAAAAAAGGGATCCAACCCTTTTTTCCATCACGACCAATACACGTTGACTTGGATGCCATTGCGAGAACCTGGGTCACACGGACAGAGCTGAAATGGAAAACAAACAGAAAAGCCAACACACAACAAGCATACTCACAGCACAATCTCACACATCAATGACGACCTGCGCCTTCCAGTTAAAGGCATCCTCTTGCAGCACAATCTCCACTTGCTAGAATGACTCTTGCAGAATGCAACGTGACTATGGCAGTACCTCACGATACTCTACGCTCATCCTCTTATCTACTCACTACCAATTACCACTGAAATCGCTTGTCACTCATTCTGCCTCAATTCTAGTAACGGTGACGTATGCGAGCCTCAGTCGTTTACACTCTTTCTCCCCGGCGTGTGGGACAACAGCTAACAATTATCTCCGTGTGCATTTCATTCTCAGCAATAGCCTCCCCGGCGTATACGACCCATCTGCTGTCTTTAACATCAATCAATTCATTCACGGATGTAGAAGACTCGAAACAACTTCAGAAGTAATCACGACGAAAATTTTAACAAAATTATGCAATAACAACAAGGTACGAAAACAACGAGTAAACACAATGAATCCAAAAACACCAATTGATATGACACACCACACGTATATACAAACAGTACACACAAACTCGCAGTTCATGTCTTGATGGAATTCCTTTGAAGAATCGCAGGACTTACACCAGTACGCCTACAACCCTTCTCAGGTTGACGATTGTAAGTTGTGGAATGTCCGGACACAAACAATATTAACCAACAATTACAATAATTGGAACTCACACAATTATTTAACACAAACATATGTACAATCACTACATCAAATGTTGTGGATTCTGGCACGAAAAACTACCCTTGAAGAACTGTAGGACTTACAGCAGTACGCCTACATTCCTTCTCAGGTTGATGATCCAAGTGGAAGTCGTCCGGACACAAACAGAATTACCAACAGCTAGATGACAGATGATATCAATTCAGTATATACAATATGAACTTATGTACAAAATCACACACCAAGCACATTGGACTGCTCATTGATGCGCTACCCTTTGAAGAATTGTAGGACTTACAGCAGTACGCCTACAACCCTTCTCAGGTTGACGCTCTAGGTTGGAAAATCGTCGCAGAGTTCATTTGCTGACTTCCTTCTATCAGCTATATCCTCAAATCTGAACGGTAACACGCTCATGTCATTGTATCGTAGAATATAGATGACGAACAAACACACGACGTATCTGGTCAACCAAGCGTAGGCACAGAGTAATTTACACCAAAGATAATAGCATTCAAATAGTAACTTGAAACTAGAAATGCCTTTATTCATGCAAGTCAATTTAACAATTACTCTCTCGTTTACACTTGGCTTATCCTCTCTAAACTGAGCAATATCTTTCGTCCTTTCAAATGCACCAATACTATCATAGTCATTGCAGAAGATACTTGAGTTGATGGGCGACTGTTTCATTGTGGATGACAACACCAACGATGACTGATTGATACCAGTTGATGAAGTTAGCGGTGGATCAGAAGCTGTTGTTGCTCGACTTTCAGAAAGTTGTCTACCTGCAAGACCACCACCACTGGTGTCTTTTACTATCAGCTCAGGTTTAGCACTAGCATCTGATGATAGGTGGGCTACATGCTGATCACTCACACTGACGGTCTGACAAGTATGCATGCCTTCTGCAACTGCATCTGCATTTATTTCTACTTCACGTTCAAGTTGTACAGAACTTTTGTTCAACTCAGCAGTAGTAGGCATATCTATCATCTCATCATGATCAACCAAAGACAACTGTGAAGTATCATGATCATTATCACGAATATTCACTTTACCGTCAACTTCATCATTTTCAAACTCTTTAATAACAGAAGTAGACAATTTTGGTTCCTCCTCGCAAATCCTAAAAGGTTTTATAACTTCACTCTGACTAGTAATACCTTGTAAACTTGTGGAGTCAGAACTGCACTCTGAAGCAGCAACTCTATTCTGTGACACTCTATTCAACAATGGCTTACCAGTTGCAACTACAGACTTCTTGACCACACCGTTATCGTCACACAATTCGGAGTCAGACCTGGATTTTACATTTAGCTTATCACTGAACTTGCTCACTGGTTCACAGTTCACCTTTGTATGCACCTCTTGCAAACGTGTAAAACACAACCGTGTTTGTCTTGCATCTTGTAACTTATCTGTTGAGGATGTACTACGAAACCTGTTACACTCACTAGGTCTATATGCATTACTAGACATCATGGAGCCTTCTCGATATCCACCTCTCTGAGGCCTACTCGTCATCAATGATTGCATTTTACCCTCAGACTGCTCTATTCTAGGGGTGAGATTCAATATACTGGCAAACTTGCTCATCGATTGATTGACACTATCTTTTACTAGTTTCAGGATATCATCAAATTTTGGCTCGATACCCTCATCCTCCATACGGGAGCTTATCTTCACCCACTTCCTTTGCAGTCGAGTAGGTAGGCGTCTTGCTATTACTTCTAGTATAAAACTCGAGTTGAGGTCACTCATGCAATTCATCGAAATCAAGGTATTCTTATAAGTCATAAGATTATCTAAAAACTCAGTAAGTGCCTTGGAGTCATCTTGAAGTTGACTGCCGTTACCTTTGACAGCTTCGTATACGTTCCTTACAATCATTGAAGGTCTTCCAAACCTTTGACGTAATATGCTCATAGCCTCAGCGTATCCCTCATTAGGGGGCATGAGCTTACAGCACTGTATAGCTCTTGAAGCATCTCCAGTGCAATACCTCATCAAATACATCAATTTCAATTCATCACTTAATAGAAAACTACTCAGCATGATCTCAAACTCCTTTACAAATTGTAAATAATCAGCCGGGTTTCCATCGAAACACCGTGGTTCAAATTTAGGGAGTTTGATGTTCCTATTATCCCTGAACGGCGAAACAGTAACATCAACCATGTCATGCTTAACATCAGACACATCGTTACAAGTAACAGACAAGTCACCATGACTTACTTTCCTGTTTGCATCCAAGACGCTCTGTCCCTTCTTTGACCCAGGCATTGTTGAACTTGACCCAATTCCAAAAACGTTCCAGATATTGCTTGTTCAAAGAGGACTTGACCGGCACCAGGAAAGATGAACGGTGACTATCCAAACTGTCACCAGCTACCTGAATCCGCCAGAATCTGTTTCTACCGTCAGAAACTGTCAGCCACGTCTCGTAAACCGTTAATGCCCAGCTCTTGCTACGCTCGGGCTCACGCTGTCGCTTGAAGTTTCTCAGAAACGCTTAGTAATAACGGACGAAAAAACCAAAACACCAATTGTTGACTCGAGGATTCTTTATTGTTACACCAACATATAAATCACGTATGACTAAGGTCTGTGAACAAATATTACAATAATAAATCACAATATTACTTCTGACGGTGTTTTACTCTTCTTTCTGAACAGCGACCGATGAGACGATGACTGTCGTATTGATGCCTCCGCGAAAATTGGGGAAGTTGGTTTTGAGCAAACAACCATGAATTGATCGTTCAATCTTCAACTACATTGACACTCCCCGCCAAAAAAGGGATCCAACCCTTTTTTCCATCACGACCAATACACGTTGACTTGGATGCCATTGCGAGAACCTGGGTCACACGGACAGAGCTGAAATGGAAAACAAACAGAAAAGCCAACACACCACAAGCATACTCACAGCACAATCTCACACATCAATGACGACCTGCGCCTTCCAGTTAAAGGCATCCTCTTGCAGCACAATCTCCACTTGCTAGAATGACTCTTGCAGAATGCAACGTGACTATGGCAGTACCTCACGATACTCTACGCTCATCCTCTTATCTACTCACTACCAATTACCACTGAAATCGCTTGTCACTCATTCTGCCTCAATTCTAGTAACGGTGACGTATGCGAGCCTCAGTCGTTTACACTCTTTCTCCCCGGCGTGTGGGACAACAGCTAACAATTATCTCCGTGTGCATTTCATTCTCAGCAATAGCCTCCCCGGCGTATACGACCCATCTGCTCTCTTTAACATCAATCAATTCATTCACGGATGTAGAAGACTCGAAACAACTTCAGAAGTAATCACGACGAAAATTTTAACAAAATTATGCAATAACAACAAGGTACGAAAACAACGAGTAAACACAATGAATCCAAAAACACCAATTGATATGACACACCACACGTGTATACAAACAGTACACACAAACTCGCAGTTCATGTCTTGATGGAATTCCTTTGAAGAATCGCAGGACTTACACCAGTACGCCTACAACCCTTCTCAGGTTGACGATTGTAAGTTGTGGAATGTCCGGACACAAACAAGATTAACCAACAATTACAATAATTGGAACTCACACAATTATTTAACACAAACATATGTACAATCACTACATCAAATGTTGTGGATTCTGGCACGAAAAACTACCCTTGAAGAACTGTAGGACTTACAGCAGTACGCCTACATTCCTTCTCAGGTTGATGATCCAAGTGGAAGTCGTCCGGACACAAACAGAATTACCAACAGCTAGATGACAGATGATATCAATTCAGTATATACAATATGAACTTATGTACAAAATCACACACCAAGCACATTGGACTGCTCATTGATGCGCTACCCTTTGAAGAATTGTAGGACTTACAGCAGTACGCCTACAACCCTTCTCAGGTTGACGCTCTAGGTTGGAAAATCGTCGCAGAGTTCATTTGCTGACTTCCTTCTATCAGCTATATCCTCAAATCTGAACGGTAACACGCTCATGTCATTGTATCGTAGAATATAGATGACGAACAAACACACGACGTATCTGGTCAACCAAGCGTAGGCACAGAGTAATTTACACCAAAGATAATAGCATTCAAATAGTAACTTGAAACTAGAAATGCCTTTATTCGTGCAAGTCAATTTAACAATTACTCTTTCGTTTACACTTGGCTTATCCTCTCTAAACTGAGCAATATCTTTCTTCCTTTCAAATGCACCAATACTATCATAGTCATTGCAGAAGATACTTGAGTTGATGGGCGACTGTTTCATTGTGGATGACAACACCAACGATGACTGATTGATACCAGTTGATGAAGTTAGCGGTGGATCAGAAGCTGTTGTTGCTCGACTTTCAGAAAGTTGTCTACCTGCAAGACCACCACCACTGGTGTCTTTTACTATCAGCTCAGGTTTAGCACTAGCATCTGATGATAGGTGGGCTACATGCTGATCACTCACACTGACGGTCTGACAAGTATGCATGCCTTCTGCAACTGCATCTGCATTTATTTCTACTTCACGTTCAAGTTGTACAGAACTTTTGTTCAACTTAGCAGTAGTAGGCATATCTATCATCTCATCATGATCAACCAAAGACAACTGTGAAGTATCATGATCATTATCACGAATATTCACTTTACCGTCAACTTCATCATTTTCAAACTCTTTAATAACAGAAGTAGACAATTTTGGTTCCTCCTCGCAAATCCTAAAAGGTTTTATAACTTCACTCTGACTAGTAATACCTTGTAAACTTGTGGAGTCAGAACTGCACTCTGAAGCAGCAACTCTATTCTGTGACACTCTATTCAACAATGGCTTACCAGTTGCAACTACAGACTTCTTGACCGCACCGTTATCGTCACACAATTCGGAGTCAGGCCTGGAGTTTACATTTAGCTTATCACTGAACTTGCTCACTGGTTCACAGTTCACCTTTGTATGCACCTCTTGCAAACGTGTAAAACACAACCGTGTTTGTCTTGCATCTTGTAACTTATCTGTTGAGGATGTACTACGAAACCTGTTACACTCACTAGGTCTATATGCATTACTAGACATCATGGAGCCTTCTCGATATCCACCTCTCTGAGGCCTACTCGTCATCAATGATTGCATTTTACCCTCAGACTGCTCTATTCTAGGGGTGAGATTCAATATACTGGCAAACTTGCTCATAGATTGATTGACACTATCTTTTACTAGTTTCAGGATATCATCAAATTTTGGCTCGATACCCTCATCCTCCATACGGGAGCTTATCTTCACCCACTTCCTTTGCAGTCGAGTAGGTAGGCGTCTTGCTATTACTTCTAGTATAAAACTCGAGTTGAGGTCACTCATGCAATTCATCGAAATCAAGGTATTCTTATAAGTCATAAGATTATCTAAAAACTCAGTAAGTGCCTTGGAGTCATCTTGAAGTTGACTGCCGTTACCTTTGACAGCTTCGTATACGTTCCTTACAATCATTGAAGGTCTTCCAAACCTTTGACGTAATATGCTCATAGCCTCAGCGTATCCCTCATTAGGGGGCATGAGCTTACAGCACTGTATAGCTCTTGAAGCATCTCCAGTGCAATACCTCATCAAATACATCAATTTCAATTCATCACTTAATAGAAAACTACTCAGCATGATCTCAAACTCCTTTACAAATTGTAAATAATCAGCCGGGTTTCCATCGAAACACCGTGGTTCAAATTTAGGGAGTTTGATGTTCCTATTATCCCTGAACGGCGAAACAGTAACATCAACCATGTCATGCTTAACATCAGACACATCGTTACAAGTAACAGACAAGTCACCATGACTTACTTTCCTGTTTGCATCCAAGACGCTCTGTCCCTTCTTTGACCCAGGCATTGTTGAACTTGACCCAATTCCAAAAACGTTCCAGATATTGCTTGTTCAAAGAGGACTTGACCGGCACCAGGAAAGATGAACGGTGACTATCCAAACTGTCACCAGCTACCTGAATCCGCCAGAATCTGTTTCTACCGTCAGAAACTGTCAGCCACGTCTCGTAAACCGTTAATGCCCAGCTCTTGCTACGCTCGGGCTCACGCTGTCGCTTGAAGTTTCTCAGAAACGCTTAGTAATAACGGACGAAAAAACCAAAACACCAATTGTTGACTCGAGGATTCTTTATTGTTACACCAACATATAAATCACGTATGACTAAGGTCTGTGAACAAATATTACAATAATAAATCACAATATTACTTCTGACGGTGTTTTACTCTCCTTTCTGAACAGCGACCGATGAGACGATGACTGTCGTATTGATGCCTCCGCGAAAATTGGGGAAGTTGGTTTTGAGCAAACAACCATGAATTGATCGTTCAATCTTCAACTACATTGACACTCCCCGCCAAAAAAGGGATCCAACCCTTTTTTCCATCACGACCAATACACGTTGACTTGGATGCCATTGCGAGAACCTGGGTCACACGGACAGAGCTGAAATGGAAAACAAACAGAAAAGCCAACACACAACAAGCATACTCACAGCACAATCTCACACATCAATGACGACCTGCGCCTTCCAGTTAAAGGCATCCTCTTGCAACACAATCTCCACTTGCTAGAATGACTCTTGCAAAATGCAACGTGACCATGGCAGTACCTCACGATACTCTACGCTCATCCTCTTATCTACTCACTACCAATTACCACTGAAATCGCTTGTCACTCATTCTGCCTCAATTCTAGTAACGGTGACGTATGCGAGCCTCAGTCGTTTACACTCTTTCTCCCCGGCGTGTGGGACAACAGCTAACAATTATCTCCGTGTGCATTTCATTCTCAGCAATAGCCTCCCCGGCGTATACGACCCATCTGCTGTCTTTAACATCAATCAATTCATTCACGGATGTAGAAGACTCGAAACAACTTCAGAAGTAATCACGACGAAAATTTTAACAAAATTATGCAATAACAACAAGGTACGAAAACAACGAGTAAACACAATGAATCCAAAAACACCAATTGATATGACACACCACACGTATATACAAACAGTACACACAAACTCGCAGTTCATGTCTTGATGGAATTCCTTTGAAGAATCGCAGGACTTACACCAGTACGCCTACAACCCTTCTCAGGTTGACGATTGTAAGTTGTGGAATGTCCGGACACAAACAAGATTAACCAACAATTACAATAATTGGAACTCACACAATTATTTAACACAAACATATGTACAATCACTACATCAAATGTTGTGGATTCTGGCACGAAAAACTACCCTTGAAGAACTGTAGGACTTACAGCAGTACGCCTACATTCCTTCTCAGGTTGATGATCCAAGTGGAAGTCGTCCGGACACAAACAGAATTACCAACAGCTAGATGACAGATGATATCAATTCAGTATATACAATATGAACTCATGTACAAAATCACACACCAAGCACATTGGACTGCTCATTGATGCGCTACCCTTTGAAGAATTGTAGGACTTACAGCAGTACGCCTACAACCCTTCTCAGGTTGACGCTCTAGGTTGGAAAATCGTCGCAGAGTTCATTTGCTGACTTCCTTCTATCAGCTATATCCTCAAATCTGAACGGTAACACGCTCATGTCATTGTATCGTAGAATATAGATGACGAACAAACACACGACGTATCTGGTCAACCAAGCGTAGGCACAGAGTAATTTACACCAAAGATAATAGCATTCAAATAGTAACTTGAAACTAGAAATGCCTTTATTCATGCAAGTCAATTTAACAATTACTCTCTCGTTTACACTTGGCTTATCCTCTCTAAACTGAGCAATATCTTTCGTCCTTTCAAATGCACCAATACTATCATAGTCATTGCAGAAGATACTTGAGTTGATGGGCGACTGTTTCATTGTGGATGACAACACCAACGATGACCGATTGATACCAGTTGATGAAGTTAGCGGTGGATCAGAAGCTGTTGTTGCTCGACTTTCAGAAAGTTGTCTACCTGCAAGACCACCACCACTGGTGTCTTTTACTATCAGCTCAGGTTTAACACTAGCATCTGATGATAGGTGGGCTACATGCTGATCACTCACACTGACGGTCTGACAAGTATGCATGCCTTCTGCAACTGCATCTGCATTTATTTCTACTTCACGTTCAAGTTGTACAGCACTTTGTGTTTTTAACTAAGTCTTCGTTATGCCATGAGCTGTTGTATCAGTGAAGTGTGTTTAAATAGGTTCAAGTCATAAGAGTACCTTTGCACTCATTGATAACTCAAGCTTACAAAAGGTTGGTGAGGTTAGCAAAATGGTTGTAAGAAACAAATAACATTTTCAGCTAAATGAAGTCTTAGGTAAGGTTTGAGAGACCATTCTATCACATCACTTGAACGCAATGATCAATCTCGCTACATGTATTAGGATAAATTTTGTCTATTCCTGTGAATTTCTATTCCTCAATTAATATAAGAAGCTTTTACCTCCTTTGAAGTAAAGTAGAATATATTTAACGTTAAAAGAAGAGAAATAAACTGCTCGCTTTGTGCACATCCTTGTTCCTGAGTCCATACCAGAAAACAGTATGCCTACTTTTGCTAATCTAGTACAATCCAGAAAGTAGTTATCAGTTAGGCACACCTACTTTATTAGAGATGTCAGACTGGCTTGTTATGCAGTCTCGTTTTATATGCAGACCGAATAATCAACATGAGACTATGCATCACATTTCATAAAGGCACAATGGCAGAGGAGAGAAATGTAATAAAACTAAGAGAGACGGAAGGAAGAACAATCAGTTGAAAGTTAATGAGGATATTCGCAATCTGCAATATCAATATATCATTGCGAATTATTTTAAGTCATGGTGTCAACCGTCTCCAAACATGAATTCCTAGCATCCCGAAGACCAAAGATAGGCAGCCTGTGCCAGTTTAAACCGAATTCATGGATTAGTTGTATGTTTTGATTCGACCACAATCAACACCTTTCCTAGCTTGTCTTATTTGAAGCAACATAGCTAGTCGGTGATGGCAGTGGTTTTATGTGCGTGTCACATTCCCTAGCCATCTTAATCAACAGAACTTCTCAATCCCCCTAACTGACCTCAAATCCTTAATTAACGCTAGGCGCTTCATTGAATCACAGGACATAAGAAATTGGACGCATATACTTAAGACTAAGCATGGTTAGTTTCCTGGTACCTTCCATTTTGAATTGTAGTGTCATCTAGACGTATTGTAGAACAAAGTAAACTGCTGCGATGGAACTAAGTCCTCAGACCTATAGCTGGATATTATGCCAGTGAAGATAACACAACTTCCTGAGTGTAACTTTCCTTCTCATTTGGAGATCAAGTCAACAACCAACCTGTCAGCACTGGCGCAATTTCCTAAATAGGTCAGCTCGTTCATCTCCTATCTGTAAAACGGGACCCAGCTATATCCTCTTAAGTTTGACGGGTGAATCGCATGCTAAACAACCAGACTTTTGCTCAAGGTGTTTACTCAAGGCTTTGTATTTTGTTAATGTCTTCATTTCAAAGGGTGATGTCATATGCGTAATATGCAGGCGAAAATGGAGATGTGTTGGGCATACGCTGAAGTGACATTCAAATTCACACACCAGACCGTGGAGGAGAAGTCCGGCTGGACGCCTGAGGGTGACATGTATAAAATCGTGTAAAGAGAAAATAAGGGCTTACAGGAATACCTTAATGGAGTTAGAAATGATAGTGCAGAACCGAGTGAAACGGAGGCGTTCTCCTGTGTACTATTAGGATAGCAAATAACTAGTGACAATATTAATATAAGAAGTGCTGACTGTCACCATCTTACCGTATTCTTTATGTGTACAGTACACACTGACTGACCGATTGGACCTGATTAAGCAGAATTTTCTGTTCTAGTGTTCAATACCAACATGACCACGAGGAGAGTAATCGGATTTGATGACACCCATAGACTGGTCTATAATGTTAACCCAATTATGGCTTAAGTGATTTCCCATATTTGGGCCTTTCATGCACATCTGAGAAACACAATGGACATCCAAAGGCCTGGCAGAAATGTACGGTTTTCCTCTAGTTCAATATATGTGATTAAGGGCCAGTTGTTTTTCCACCTTACATCCCCGTTTCGTGAGGAAAATGCCATCCTGAAGGTGTCGATATCCCTGCAGTTGCTTTGCTCAGAATTATTCCTTGCAATAAATAGAAACTAACGGTAAGTGTGGCTATCTTACCCACTGTATGCGCTTATCCTCTGAAACTGCATACCAAATGGTTATCTGAGAATCCGCGATTTCTAATTACTTTGACATAAGATGGTTTCTTTGAAATTCCTGTAGGCTTCAAATTCTAGACATGACATATTCACTTAACTTCTGACATTGAAGCACGGCTACATGAAGTATCCAATAAAAGCACCGCGATGCTCATGAAAGCAATAATACGTAATGAAATGGTGGCTGCGATAAAAGGTGCACATGGAGTGTATCACACTAGTTAGGTGACCAAAGCTTACAACAATTCTAAACTTATTCTAACCTATTCTTCGGCAATGCCTTTTTATGGTAAATGAAGATTTTTCCACCCACTGAAATAAGGCTGGTCTGTGCTTGATATGTCCTGTGAAGGCTGGAACAACGCTGATTAGCAAACCCAATAGGTTCTGATCTACTCCTGAAAATGCCTAAAAAAGAACAGGGTGTTGAACTAGTGCCAGTCATGCTGAAAACCGGCAATGAGTTCTGGTCTTAGCCATTAAAGAATCCGTTTTGGAACAGATTCAGAATTTACTCACTATAAAATGTTAGAATTATTTCAGAAATAGTCAGATTTCATTCAACATTATAATAAGCTTCGGTGGCTCGAAAAGTGCTTCGTTTCATGGAAGAATAGGAGATGAAGTGCCAATGATTAAGTCGGAGATTATCATCCGAAACCAGAAAAACAACCAGCAACTTGTAAAAGTGTACTAGAGAGGACTTCTTCTCAGCAGTATCAAGACTAAACAACACAATTAGTATCATTGTGAGAAATAAGAGATGACCATCATTCCACACTAATCCGAAGTACTTCTCGGTTTATATGCAATAAGAAACATATTTCTGGTGAAAAATTAATACTTGAAAGTATAATCTGCTGAAATTTTACTGATTTTCTGGTGGCTAGTTGGGGTGAAATTCGTGCTACGGTTTAGATCGTTTTAAGAAGAAGTACACCGAAGACCACTAGGAAATATTGAAACTTACTGCATTACTCCAAATAGAAAGCAGTTTATGTTGTATCCACATCTCGAGCTCCTTCGTATCATACTTCTGTCGCGAAACTTAGATCTGAGAAATACACTTACATTCAAAATATTATATGTTGCGTCATAGATACTGACGTCATTTGAGTTTTTGAGTATTTCTAATATTGAACTGGTTGAAATCTGAGACAACTGTTTGATATGTCGGTGAACAGGCGAAAAATACTTCAGATTACCCTTAAATTATCGTCGCTCATATTTTCACGCGAAGACTTATATCAGCAGTCAAATTTTGTGGGTGTTTCATTGAACACCCAATCCATGACTAAATGAAAGTGTTCACTCTTTTCCATTTTAAGGAAACCAGCTTTTCTGACTACCACAAAAAGATAATTTACAGGAGATGGACGAAATTTATATCGTGTATTTGTGGCAAAGACCGAATCACATGGAATGTCAACAACCAACAGACCTATCCGGTATAGCCATTATATACCAGCTAGTCCAAAAAAATTAATTTCGTTGTGCTAGTTCCTTGGTTTTAGGGTAAACGTCCCTGTTCTTCAGCGTAATTCATACATCGACTCGACTGACATACCTGCAATACTAAGTAAACAGCACTTCGTAACAAATAAAACAAAATGCTCGTAAAGGATATCAAATCATGTATCAAAGGTAGCAAGTGCACGGGCATATCACTCAGAGAATTTGGAAAAGTGGAGACTTCCAACAACGTAAACAACCGAAAATGTCTTATGGGAACACCACAAAAATGACAGGACACGAAGCAATCCGAAGTGAAACATCAAGTTAAAACATGTAAGGACTTTTAATATATGTGTAAAACTTAGGTTCTGTGGTAGTAAGTAATTCCATATTAGTTTGTTTATTAGATGTATCACACAATGAAACAGTATTATTTATTATTCAGTAAATAATACTGTGATACATCTAATAAACAAACTAGTATAGAATGTAAGGACTCTGTTGTTACCTACACAAAGAAATGAATTGCACACTGAGAAAACGTAGCACCTACCTCGAAATTTTAAACTGTACATTCAGATTCGGATTTTTTGAGTGAAGAGAGAGGGCTCGAAGCCTATGTTAATCTTCTTGTAGTAAGTATCCCTACTTGTTCAAACTCTTCTAGATGCTGAGGGTTTTGACGTTCACAGATAGTGCGAAGTATACTGACGCAAGATCTAATAGCCACAACTTCCATAGTATTCGTTCCGCGTAGAACAAAGGCAAAGCAAAACACCACAACTGATCGTTCGAATTACGAGATATATTTCGGTACAAATCGGAGTGCAAGATGACTGCTCAAATAGCTAGGGATAGTGCACAGACGAACAAGCGTAACATGACAGCACACTAAATGACGTGGATGCTTGACTGGAAGCCTTAAGCTAAATAAATCAACTGAAACGTTGACAGGTAGCATCCAATGTTCAGTGATGGATGCTGTGGCCAATAATTTTGAGGAATCACCAACCACTACAGCTCTTTTCCCCCTAGTGGGGTTGTGAGGACCCCGGGACGAAACCAGCCTGAAACAAACACCCAGTGGTGTTACCATCGGTATGACTCTTCCGATAGGCTCGATCTATGATCCGCTGACATTCTGCTTAATAATAATATTAATTATATACTATTACAAATGGGTGTTTACAAGAAATGCAAGCCATATTTACAGGTATGATCAGGCATGTTATAAATCGCAGTGGTAGAATATTACAAATTAGTACCATTTAACTGATATAAACGTACATTCCACAACTGTAATCCAGGATGCGTCGCGGAGGAAGGTAATTGATAATTCACGGGGAAGTCGTAGGATATGAGACCAGTAATGTTTGCGGATCGTTTGTCGCTGTAGGTGGTTAAATATCTGGTAATCTATTCCAAATGACTGAAAACTTATTTGAGAAGTTTTACCGCACGTAAGTCTGACAGTGCTCTATAGCAGCTAGGTTGTGATGATTTCTAAGATTGTAACTGATGATAGCGGTAGATTTAGTTATTGGTTCGGAGGAATGCAAGAGAAGATTAGTTTGCTTGTAGTAAAAGATAAGGTTTAGCTTAAGGCGTCTTTTTCAGAGGGGTTCTAATCTTAGTCTTTCGCATCGCTCATGGTATTCCAGACCACTTTCTAAACCAAGAGTTCTTGAGGTAAACTGCCGTTGTACTCCCTCTAATTTAAGCTTGTCATTTTGTCTGAGTCCACTAAGAATAAACGGGCAGTATTCTAAGATAGGTCGGACACATACTTTGTATAATAAAACCCTAGTTTCACAACAAAAGAAATTGCGTGTTATGCATCCTATCAGCCTTCGCGTTTTACGTCTGGCATAATCAGTCTGTTCAGCGAACGTTAGGTTACTAGAGTATCTAATACCGAGATCTACGACTGAATTGAGCTTAGCTAGTTTTCGCCCATTTATTTCAAGAGTTAGATCAAGGTTACTATTGCCAATACAAATCCAGCCGCATTTGTCGATGTTAAAGTTTAGACAGGATTCAGCACACCATGTTGCGAGACCACTTAGTTCAAGATGTATTCTAGTAACCATATCGCTTAATTCATGAGTGCAGCAGGAGTAGACGACTTTTAGGTCGTCAGAATATAGAAGTGGTTTACCTGAAGTGTAGCACTTGCAAATGCTGTTAATGTAGACTGTGAATAAAAGTGGACCTAGGACACTACCTTGCACGACCCCACTTGAGATCTGCCTAGGATGAGACAATACAGATCCAACTTAGGTTATTTTTGCCCTGTTGCTAAGAAATGATTTTAACCAGTTCAGTAATGGGTTGCGAATTCCACGTGAGTACAGCTTCTCAAAGAGAATACTGTGAGATACCATGTCAAATGCCCCAGATATATCGAAGTAGAGAACTACGACTAGCTTACGTGCTTCGCGACTACTAGTGATGCAGTTGAAAAAGTCGAAGTGGAAAGTACCGCAGGATCTATTTTTGAAAAATCCGTGTTGAGACCTCGTAACAAGATCTTCCCTAATTAGGGAGTCTGACAATTGATCTTTTACAACTTTCTCTATGATTCGTGAGATAACTGGAATTATATTTATGGGTCTGTAATTGCAGAAGTTTGCCTTATCACCAGATTTGTAATGTGGAATTATGAAGCTAGTTTTCCACTCACTAGGCTAAGTGCCAGTGTCCATAGATATTAAGAAGAATTTAAGAAGTAACAGGGGTGAAAGTGATGAGGTTGGACTTAAGATGGTCCTCGATATCACCACACTTACTAAAAACTTCACCGTCTTATGACTTTACCAGTACTCTACCTAACGTGTAAGTACTGATTAGCTCAATCAAAGTTTAAAAGCTAACAATGGAAAGAATTCTTAGTATGAGTTGTATTTAACGTAACTGAATAACAGATATAATAAATAAAGTGACTGTACAACTTAGCTGCAGACGTTGCTGGAGTTAGGCTCGTAGAGTGTGCAGAAGGAGAGCACAATAAGAGAGCGAACCAATGAACGTACGGAAGACTCACAACTCAAAAGATAAAAAGCGTATCACCGTGGGTGAGCGAGTTTAAACAAAAGTTCAAAGGTACAATGTGCACTACAGGTTATCCCCCCCTAGAAGGTTGGTGGGAAACCAGCAAGCTTCGATATACAAAAGTAGGATGGCTTGGCACAATAGCAATGAGTGACTGCGAAGGTTTGAAGATAGGAATAGTAAAAAAAAATTTTATCGAAAGGAAAGAAAGCAAAAGAAAGGCAAAAAAAATCAAGGTAAGTTGGAAGTGGTATGTACAAGATTAGTGAAGTAAGATGGATGTCAGCCACGTCTCATAAACCGTTAATGCCCAGCTCTTGCTACGCTCGGGCTCACGCTGTCGCTAGAAGTTTCTCAGAAACGCTTAGTAATAACGGACGAAAAAACCAAAAGACCGATTGGTGACTCGAGGGTTCATTATTGTTACACCGACATATAAAAATAATGTATTTACTAGGGTCTGTGAACAAATATTACAATAATAAATAACAATATTACTTCTGACGGTGTTTTACTCTTCTTTCTGAACAGCGACCGATGAGACGATGACTATCGTATTGATGCCTCCGCGAAAATTGGGGAAGTTGGTTTTGAGCAAACAACCATGAATTGATCGTTCAATCTTCAACTCCATTGACACTCCCCGGCAAAAAAGGGATCCAACCCTTTTTTCCTTCACGACCAATACACGTTGACTTGGATGCCATTGCGAGAACCTGGGTCACACGGACAGAGCTGAAATGGAAAACAAACAGAAAAGCCAACACACCACAAGCATACCCACAGCACAATCTCACACATCGCTGACGACCTGCGCCTCCAGACAGAGACCTCCTCTTGACATCTTGCAACACAATTGCCACCTGCTAGAATGACTCTTGCAGAATGCAACGTGACCATAGCACCAACTCATGATACTCCACGCACGTCCTCGTATCTACTCACTACCAATTACCACTGAAATCGCTTGTCACTCATTCTGCCTCAGTTCTAGTAGCGGTGACGCATGCGAGCCTCAGTCGTTTACACTCCTGCTCCCTGGTGTGTGGGACCGCAGCTAACAATTATCCCCGTATGCATTTCATTCTCAGCAATAGCCTAGCCTCCCCGGCGTATACGACACATCTGCTGTCTCTAACATCAATCAATTCATTCATGGATGTAGAAGAGTGGACACAACTTCAGAAGTAATCACGACGAAAATTTTAACAAAATTACGCAATAACAACAAGACACGAAAACAACAAGTAAACACAATGAATCCAAAATACACCAATTGCTATGACACACCACACGTATATACAAATAGCACAAACAACCTCGCCGATCATGTCTTGGTGGAATTCCTTTGAAGAATTGCAGGACTTACACCAGTACGCCTACAATCCTTCTCACGTTGACGATTGTAAGTTGTGGAATGTCCGGACACAAACAAGATTAACCAACAATTACGATAATTGGAACTCACACAATTATTTAACACAAACATATGTACAATCAACACATCAAATGTTGTGGATTCTGGCACGACAAACTACCCTTGAAGAACTGTAGGACTTACAGCAGTACGCCTACATTCCTTCTCAGGTTGATGATCCAAGTGGAAGTCGTCCGGACACAAACAGAATTACCAACAGCTAGATGACAGATGATATCAATTCAGTATATAAAATATGAACATATGTACAAAATCACACACCAAGCACATTGGACTGCTCATTGATGCGCTACCCTTTGAAGAATTGTAGGACTTACAGCAGTACGCCTACAACTCCTCTCAGGTTGACGCCCTAGGTTGGAAAATCGTTGCAGAGTTCATTTGCTGACTTCCTTCTATCAGCTATATCCTCAAATCTGAACGGTAACACGCTCATGTCATTGTATCGTAGAATATAGATGACGAACAAACACACGACATATCTGATCAACCAAGCGTAGGCACAGAGTAATTTACACCAAAGATAATAACATTCAAATAGTAACTTGAAACTAGAAATGCCTTTATTCATGCAAGTCAATTTAACAATTACTCTCTCGTTTACACTTGGCTTATCCTCTAAACTGAGCAATATCTTTCGTCCTTTCAAATGCACCAATACTATCATAGTCATTGTAGAAGATACTTGAGTTGGTGGGCGACTGTTTCATTGTGGATGACAACACCAACGATGACCGATTGATACCAGTTGATGAAGTTAGCGGTGGATCAGAAGCTGTTGTTGCTCGACTTTCAGAAAGTTGTCTACCTGCAAGACCACCACCACTGATGTCTTTTACTATCAGCTCAGGTTTGGCACTAGCATCTGATGATAGGTGGGCTACATGCTGATCACTCACACTGACGGTCTGACAAGTATGCATGCCTTCTGCAACTGCATCTGCATTTATTTCTACTTCACGTTCAAGTTGTACAGAACTTTTGTTCAACTCAGCGGTAGTAGGCATATCTAACATCTCATCATGATCAACCAAAGACAACTGTGAAGTATCATGATCATTATCACGAATATTCACTTTACCGTCAACTTCATCATTTTCAAACTCTTTAATAACAGAAGTAGACAATTTTGGTTCCTCCTCGCAAATCCTTAAAGGTTTTGTATCTTCACTCTGACTAGTTATACTTTGTAAACTTGTAGGGTCAGAACTGCATTCTGAAGCAGCAACTCTATTCTGTGACACTCTATTCAACAATGGCTTACCAGTTGCAACTACAGACTTCTTGACCGCACCGTTATCGTCACACAATTTGGAGTCAGGCCTTGATTTCACATTTAGCTTATCACTGAACTTGCTCACTGGTTCACAGTTCACTTCTGTATGCACCTCTTGCAAACGTGTAAAACAAAACCGTGTTTGTCTTGCATCTTGTAACTTATCTGTTGAGGATGTACTACAAAACCTGTTACACTCATTAGGTCTATATGCATTACTAGACATCATGGAGCCTTCTCGATATCCACCTCTCTGAGGCCTACTCGTCATCAATGATTGCGTTTTACCCTCAGACTGCTCTATTCTAGGGGTGAGATGTAATAGACTGGTGAACTTGCTCATAGATTGATCGACTCTATCTTTTACTAGTTTCAGGATATCATCAAACTTTGGCTCGATACCCTCATCCTCTATACGAGAGCTTATCTTCACCCACTTCCTTTGCAGTCGAGTAGGTAGGCGTCTTGCTATTACTTCTAGTATAAAACTCGAGTTGAGGTCACTCATGCAATTCATAGAAATCAAGCTATTCTTATAAGTCATAAGATTATCCAAAAACTCAGTAAGTGCTTTGGAGTCATCTTGAAGTTGACTACCGTTACCTTTGACAGCTTCGTATACGTTCCTTACAATCATTGAAGGTTTTCCAAACCTTTGACGTAGTATGCTCATAGCCTCAGCGTATCCCTCATTAGAAGGCATGAGCTTACAGCACTGTATAGCTCTTGAAGCATCTCCAGTGCAATACCTCGTCAAATACATCAATTTCAATTCATCACTTAATAGAAAACCACTCAGCATGATCTCAAACTCCTTTAAAAATTGTAAATAATCAGCTGGGTTTCCATCGAAACAAATTTAGGGAGTTTGATGTTCCTATTATCCCTGAACGGCGAAACAGTAACATCAACCATGTCATGCTTAACATCAGACACATCGTTACAATTAACAAACAAGTCACCATGACTTACTTTCCTGTTTGCATCCAAGACGCTCTGTCCCTTCTTTGACCCAGGCATTGTTGAACATGACCCAATTCCAAAAAAGTTCCAGATATTGCTTGTTCAAAGAGGTCTTGACCGGCACCAGGAAAGATGAACGGTGACTATCCAAACTGTTTCCAGCTACCTGAATCCGCCAGAATCTGCTTCTACCGTCAGAAACTGTCAGCCACGTCTCGTAAACCGTTAATGCCCAGCTCTTGCTACGCTCGGGCTCACGCTGTCGCTAGAAGTTTCTCAGAAACGCTTAGTAATAACGGACGAAAAAACCAAAACACCAGTTGTTGACTCGAGGATTCTTTATTGTTACACCAACATATAAATCACGTATGACTAAGGTCTGTGAACAAATATTACAATAATAAATCACAATATTACTTCTGACGGTTCCCTGCTGACTTCTTTCTGAACAGCGACCGATGAGACGATGACTGTCGTATTGATGCCTCCGCGAAAATTGGGGAAGTTGGTTTTGAGCAAACAACCATGAATTGATCGTTCAATCTTCAACTACATTGACACTAATGTTTGCAAAACAATCACTGAATAGTTCACAGACAGTGGCAGGCTCATTGTAGATTATTTTGTCGTGAGGTAAAGGTCGTGCACCAACGAACGAACGTACCACGACGACACGCCAAATGGCTTGGCTGCTTGACCGTGAGCCCTTAGCTAATCAAGTCGACTTAAAAAGTGAGGGTCAGCATCCGATGTTCAATGATGAATACTATGGCTAATAATTTTGGGGAATTACCTACAGTTCTAGATCTTTTATAATGCAACAAGTTAATATGACTGGACCTGATTTCCCCAGTCATGCAAATGATCATTTGCCTGGTTTTAGTGAATAGCATGTATTTTCATGTTGCAAATCCTTCACTTAGCCTAGGACCAACAGTGACAACAACAACAATGGCAAGCACCAATCGCAGTCAACGGGAGAAATTTGAAAGAGATAACTTCCTTCACTTATCCAACCTGGGAACACGGTTTCAACCACAGGCAGTCGGAATGAATGAAGATGTCAAACCTAGCCAGAATCATAAAAGTAAGATACGCCTTCATCAACTTGAAACTAGTTTGGAAACTTTCTGCACTCTGTAGCAACAAAAATGAGAAGTTATTCAATTACTCAATATGAGTCAGACATTTGATGTGTCACGAAAATGATTTCCAACAAGCTACAGACTTATCAACAGCTGCCTTCGCTGATTCCATAGTGAAGAATAAATAGCCGACCAGAAAGTATAAACAACAAGAATCTCTCGTAACATATCAACCAAAAGCCGATTGCTCAACATTTATGTAAGAGAACATGAAAATGAATCAGGCAGACACTGAGGAAACCGTCGAATGATTTTGCATGCCAGCCCGTAGCTCGAGTGGACCACAAATGTGAAACGGTTTCTTGAGCACTGATCCAAGAGTGCCATAGAGGAGGTCGTGCGAGGAGATAAGAAATTATGTGTAATCGTTGGCCTAGCTAAAGAGGATAGCAGAAAATAGAACAAAGTGCAGATGTGTTGTTGAAGCTTTATGTTCCACTCAGAACCCAAGGGAATATAATAATAATAACAAAATACAGCCTAGGACCCGATGGTGTGCGAAGCATTTTGCTTCAAAAGTGTACTGATCTTTTGTGCTATCCTCTTATTGAAATCTGTAACGCATCACAGGGATACAGTACCTGTTGTCCGGATAGAAATAAAGGTGGTGCCTGTACCAAAATCTTCTGGGTCAGGCCTGAAATTTAGGCCAATAGCTATCACGTCTCCATATCTGAAAAAACTACAGAGAAGTTTCCCTTGCGTGTTCTTCAACCTGCTTTGAAATCTTTTAATGACTCAAATCAGTCTGCTTACAAATGGAGTAGCATTTTAGATTCTGTCGTTGTACTGAAGTACCACAATGTTGTTTCAAGTCTTGATAAAGGTGCCAAGTTTGTTCGAGCCTGTCTTTTAGACTACACTGCTGATTTTGACTCTATTCCTAGGGCTCTTTTAAAAAGCGAGCATATTTCAGCAAATACTGAGTCACAAGGTGGCTGTCTTCTTATTTTTCGGGTCCAAAACAACATACTGTTTTAAGATGAAAAGCGCTCCGCTTCGTTGCTAATGGAAACTAATGGGCCTCAAGGCGCTGTACTCTCTCCATTCCTTTTTCTTTCTTTTTACATGACCTAACATAGCTAATTTGCCAATGGTCTAACCATTTCCATCGTCCCAAGTAGTTTCTGCTTTGCATTGTTCTTATATGAACAGATTCTTGTCTGAAGTTAACAGATGGCCTTGAACTAAATCCACCTAAATGATATATTGTTGATTTCAGTTTCAGATGCGAACAAGACTTGCGTGGACTGATTCAGTCGTATGATGCTTATAATATTAACGGCACTCTGATAGGGAGTAAATCGTATATCTCTTATGTTGGCATCAATTTCTTTTCAAATCTGTGTTGATCGTCTCACATCCTGTTGATTTCTAAGAAAATCTGCCGTCTGACTTATTACATAAAGTTGGGATTACTCAACCTCTTCACTTGCAATTTAGTAACTCATGTATTCTGCCCATTCTCCTGTATTATTATATTATTTTTTCCTTCACGTTCCCAGTGGAACATAGGACTTTAGTCTAGTGGCTTGAAGTTTCTGTAGCAGTGTTTTTAATTTTGCAGGATGAGGTAGCTAGCCTCATGCCCAACCTTTCCTCTTTGCCAGTATTTTTATTTCTGGCTTAGCAAGGTAAATGAGTGTGTCGGTGGCCGATGATGGAACCCCGGACCATGTGAATGGTCGGCGAGCGTCCTAAACCCTATGCCACCGACGCATATTCTCCTATATTGCTACCACTTATCCTTCCTTGGGCTTCTCAAGAAAGACTATGTCGTATTATGTAGAACACTGAAGATTGTAAGTTGGGTTAGTGGTGTACCCCCTGACTCAGCTAACTGACACTGTTGTCAACAAGCACTTGCAAACATTTGACTAAGGTTATTATTATATTTTGGTTACAGCTGGACCCCACACTGTATTTTTGGTACAAGTATGGAATTTTCAGCAAGTGATATCGGTAGCCCGTATTTCGCAGGCCGACCATACATATCAGGAGATCGAACATCGGACCATGTGTGTGGTCGGCGAGAGTCCTAACCACTGTGCCACCGACGCACATCCTCTTTTTTTCTAAACTTTCTCTTCGTATAAAACTAGAAGAAACTTCGTGAGAATTTACGTTCGTACAGCTAAATATAAACATCCTATACCATATTTAGCACGGGTTTTGTATGAAGAGTTGGATGTCAGGAAAGAACTTATAAACATTTTACGCCAGTAAGTAAACTGTGAAGTATGAGCAAAGGTTATAATTATTACTACCTACATGTGTTATCTATGATGCTATCTACCTATACTTCATCACGTTTCCAGCGACGTTCTGCTTATAGTGGTTTCACTATTTATGCTTTTACTATTATTATTATTACTATTTTAAATTTTATTCATGTGCATATTCATAAAGGCAGCTAAATTGTTGCAATATGTATAAAAACGCTGATAACTTCATTCTCAACTGTTATTATTGTTTGGAATAAAATAATATAAGTTAGAGAACCACTGGGAAACTTGGAAGTACTGCACAGTTGTTTCGTCCTGTCTGTCTGTTTTCGACATAGAACTTTGCACAAATGTGCGGAAGTTCAAGTCGCCACATTCCGTTTAGCACGCGAAGCAAGAGAAGAAAGTACAAGAAAAGCATAATAGAGACAGTAAGCAGAGGTGTGAGACAAAGGAGTAATAAATAAATACAAAACAGTTTCATTGAAGATCATAAGTCACAAGGAGTGGATGCATCTGCGCTGTCACTGAGAACGGTTTTGAGCCATGTCACCAATTGTTTCCAACCATAGATTTTTACCGTCCCGAGGACCCCAGCCTGGAAGTCTACACCTTCCTACGTGGCTTTGACCAACTGTTGTGGATTTCATTGACTGGTGCCAAGTTTTTGTTTGACCGCCGCTAGCTTTTTTCCAGCCTGACCCTATATCCGCTAACATAGCTCGTCGAGGGAGGCGATGACTTGGCATACGTAACACATGTCCTAACCATCTCAGTCGATGTAGCTTCACGACTTCGTCGATTGATTTCCCCTGTTTACCTAGAACTCTACGCCTAACCTCCATGTTGCTCACCTTATTATGCCACTTTACACTTTCGTCCTAGTTTGGGACTCTTCAGCACTCGAGACCTAATAATCCAAACTATTTCAGGTAAAAATTTTATTACATATTGAAAATAGAAAGACAAAAGGCACTTGCAACTAAATTTCATTATATACAACATGACAAACATTTGCTTTGAGTACATTTCATCGCATCTGAAGGAAATAGAGAAAACAAAAGGGAGCGGATACAAGAAGTAATGACGCCAGCGCATATATTTCTCCAAGTGAAATAGAAAAAGATTGAAGAGTAAGACATACAAAAAGAAAATCAATAACATACTGCGGTGAGTACTACTGACAAATGACATCAGTAGTATACAAGCAGATGTTCATCGGAATAATAACACAAAATAACAGGGAGGTTTACAAGAAGTCAGATGATACAGCGTTGTAGAGATACATGGGAGAAAGTGAAAGGAACACACACAACATGAAGCCCAGAAGTACCACAACTCGAAGATCTGTGCAAATGGTGTGTTGAAGATACGGGGTATGACATATAATTTGGCTGGCTATACAGGAGATACCAATTTCCAAATTAACATTTCTTCTTTACCGAGTCTTTGTCTTCTACACAGTCTCACTACATTACTGGTAATTTTTGTACATGTGCCACCAGAGGTGTGTATTAGTGGAATTATCCTTTCTTAGAACACTGTTGGTCGAATTGACGTCTATTGCAAAACCATACACGAACAGATTCTCTATCACATCCTATGCGAGTTGCCAATGCACCAAAATCAGCTCCTGTCAATAGCCAAAAAATTGCCATTACAAAAAAACGTTAATGATGAAGCACAACAAGACACAAATTCAAGGTGCTACACATACTACTACTACTACTACTAATTGGCTGATAAAAGTAGTTGGATACTAACACTCATATCAACCCAACAGTGGTTTGCTAGCCAAATTAAAAGTGATATAAAAGCCAAATGGTCATTTCGCTCTCTCCCTGGGAGACGAGCTCATATCAGCGGAGTAAATCGAAAATTAATTCAAGCAGCATAGCCAAATTGATTTAGGATACGAATTCACTTGATTCCAACTGCTGTTTACGTAATTAAAATAGGAGCACACAGAGGAGAAACATTATGGTGTCATAAAATATATACAAGGATAAGTATTAATTTGGTGGATGGTGGAATCCAACAGGATGCGCATTTCGTCCTATTTGGGACGCGTCATCTGGATGTATCTGCATTTCTCAGTGACCGATAATGTTCCCACCACCGAGGCTCGAACGCAGTGCCCATAGTTTCAAACGCCAAAGCGTTATCCACTAGACCACCACTAGGCCACGACATCGTCGAAGCATCTGGTCAACCTGAGATCGAGCACTTCGGTCCAATCAGTCGACGGGAAAATCTAAAATTCAATTAAATACAAGGATTAATTTGTGAAAAATAGGATACCATGAATATGTTTCCCCCCTCCCTCACACTTTAATTTCCAACTGATAAAAAGCATTTAGGCAAATAGGAAGAACCGGGTGTAAAGGAGGGTAAACATACCATATTATAATATGAAAGGAAAATTACACAATTTTACGCATGAATATCTCTTGATAAGCCCTCATTGGCTGCCAATTAATAACCGTTGGCTGACTACTTACGGCCTGTTAATCAGTTCACAAAACATACCCATTTATTCAGAAGTAAAAACAGGGTATTTTTGTTCAGCGAAGAAATTCCAATTCAACGACTTCATTTTCAAGCAACTGTACAGTCGTATTTATATTACAGAAAAAAGGTTATTAAGTGGCACTCAATAATTGCTCAGTCAATGTACGTATATATGTGATAAAAGTTATAAGGGGTAGAGTTGAATTGGATAAATTACAACAATATTAAAGATTGTTTTATAAGCGGACTGATATCAAAAATATTTTTTTAAAGAAAAATGTCAAGTGTTGTCTAAAAATTAAAAAAAAATTAAGAGTACGATTACGATCACTTCACATCTTCATTCTTATCGTAATCGTACTCTTAATTTTTAAAATTTTTAGACAACGCTTGACGATTATAAGTTTCCAGACCGTAGGTGTTACGAATTTCCTGGAATAATTTGAGCGCCGAGTCAGATTGATTCATTATAAATTATTTAAGTTAATCCCAGCGTGATAAGAAAATCAAAACAAGATTTTTCTGAACGTTTCGCCGTGTAAGCCACAGCTTCTTCAGCAGATTTTTTATTCGGATTATAATTAATCATCAAAATATATAGTCAAAATTTTTTACAAATATATGTGAGGACAGCTTACATACTTCTATTGGTAAAAAATGTTCATAGAGAAATGACCTTCAAATAAACTGACTTCATTTTATGTAAAAAATTTTGACTATATATTTTGATGATTAATTATAATCCGAATAAAAAGTCTGCTGAAGAAGCTGTGGCTTACACGGCGAAACGTTCAGAAAAATCTTGTTTTGATTTTCTTAACACGCTGGGATTAACTTAAATAATTTATAATGAACGCTTGACGACATTAAAAAAATATGTTTTGTATCAGTTCACTTATAAAACAGTGATTAATAATTTTGTAATTCATCCACTTCAACTTTATCCCTTATAACATTTTAATTATCGTTATTCTTATCACATGTATATGTATATAGGCTGAGCATTTATTTAGTACCACTTAATAACCTTTTTTCTGTAATATAAATACGACTGTACAGTTGGCTTGAAAATGAAGTCGTTGAAAAGGAATTTCTTCGCTGAACAAAAAGAGGAACTGTGTTTTTACTTCTGAATAAATGGGTTAATTTTCGTGAACTGATTCACAGGGCATAAATAGTCAGCCAACGTTTATTAATGGTATATGTATGTTATGTACTCGTCACCAAATTATTGTTATGTACTGGTCGAAAATTTAATAGTCCTGACGCAAGAAAGACGGAAATCAGAAGACCACTAGGTTTGCGATGATACTTCTATTTTCCAAAACACAAGGAGAATCAATTCACACAAGAGTGTGCGAGCAAAAATATATATGAATGTCCAAACAAGTGAGTGAACAAATTAATAGACAGTCTTAACATGATTGGCTAATTATAATGGAGTATCGATCCATATATACATAGCAAAATATAGCAGACATGTCAACAAACACACAATTTATATGGATACATGTCACCAAGATCAGACTGTCAACAAACACACATATTATATATAATATAAGGGGAATATACATTGTTAAAGGAGACAGGTTCATCAAAGTGAAATGGTCACAGACTAAGAGAGCAACAGAAAGAGAGACCACCATACACATATATATATATATATATACGGATACATATCAATATATTATTATATGCATACATTTATTTTGTTTTAACTTAAACTGCCTGTGTACGAACTATATAAGCGCAATTTTCTGAGCACTGTTTACTAATTGTGGGACTTTCTGTCAATTGACAACATGTAAAATTTGCAAGTATGTTAAAATGTTTCTGTAGTTAAACCTCATAATTTATTTAGGCTGTAAGCAGCTGATGTTAAGCTAATAAAATAAATGATGGTACCATATTATTCTGCACAAACCACCGTTGTTGTTCTTGTTTTATTCAAATTCATCAAGGGGAATAAATGCATGAAGTATCTGCTTTGTTCCTATGTGTATCCTGAGTAAAACTAACTCATCAAACTATTCATATTATTACATAACTTCTTTTAACAACTGTTTGTGACAACTCATCACCTTTGTTACTATCCTAGTTTCATTAACACCTAATTTTTTTTACTTGTATTACCAATCTTCGCCTGTTTAGTTAAAATAACCATAACCAATTGTACGTATTTTTGTTTGACAAACTTAATGTACACATACATACAAAATAACACATATGTATATATTTGCGATTGTACAGCTGAGAAAATGAATTCGCCAAAAAGTCTCTTCACAGATCTATGTGTTTTTTTTTATTAATGCCTGAATGGGGATTATCCATGTAATGCATTTTATCTTAATTTTATATTCCTGTACGCAGAGTATCCAGCTGAAAAGTAGTTCTACCGAAATTCGATGGATCCATTAACTTTCCCCTTTATTATCAACTTTTGTTGCTTGTTTCAAAACTCGTATCGGGAAATGGATATTTCTGATAATAAAGTTGTTGTTATCGCAGTTGTCGTCTCAGTCAAATCCGACTTATGTGTCTACCTCTCAGTGTGGCGGAATACTTCCGGGTTATCAGTTGGCTACAGTGTCGTGACCGGAGACTCATTCTAGGGGTCAAGTAAAACAATAACAATCAACAAAACACTAATGCTCTATTACAACACAGTGGAATTATTTCATAGAGGATTTCATCATGAGCTGACATTGGTTAGAGAACCATTGGAAAACCTGAGAGTACTGGACAGCTGTTTCACCCTAGTTTGGGACTCTTCAGCAGCACGTACGCGCGGGGGTTCAAATCCAGGACCTTCTGGTTACAAGGCGAGCTCATAGACCTTTGAGCCACTGGGACCTGATCCAATGGGACCCAGGTTTTCCAGTGGTTCTCTAACTGATGTCAGCTCATGATGAAATACTCCATGCAATCAAACACAAAATATCCCTATAAAAACAATACTTTAAAACAGAGGAAATAGTTAAACAAGATAATCTGGTTTATGTAATACACTGCAATTATCCTGCGGTCAGACATATAGGCCAAGATATTAGGAGGGGATCAATTAGATTAGTAGGACACAAGGCCCGAACAAGATCTAGGCTAGTTAGACTTGAATCGGATAACAAATCTAGATAATAGCTCAGCTACAGCACTATTGTAACAACAGAAGACAAGGGCTGGCAACAGATCGTTTTATTACGAAAATCAACACGTATTTATATATATTTTATATGCATTAATAAGGCTTATGCAAGCAGAAAAAGGCAGTCTTCTGATTGGTTGTTTCTCGGAAGTTAAGCAGACAAACACAGTCTTATGATTGGTTGTGTTCGATATTTCTCGGAAAGTAGAGCCATCTATCTGCGAATCATATTTGTCCACATTTAGGTTTGCTGTGATTGGTTGTTGAAACAGCCTTGTTCACGGTCAATATTAGTGACCTAGACATTAACGTAGATTAGTGCCAACCAATCGGCTAGCAGCCTGCTCTCACCACACTCGTCCCCCCGTCAAATAGCTTTGTGCGCAGACGTTCCGACCTTCTGGGTGCTACATCCTCTAGTTGAGGATTGTTACTGACCGGCTTGTCCCACTGTACCCATCTTTGTAGCTGACTGGCGTTAACTCGTTTCTGTTTATCACCTCTTCGGATGGTATATACTTGACCCCGTCTTTTTGTGATTGTGTATGGTCCTTCCCACTTTGGAAGGAGTTTCCGTGAACCTAGCCCGCCTCCAACTGTATATCTCCTGTCTCTACACTTCACTTGGTCCCCGACTGCAAAAGTAATGCACTGCGTCCTTTCTTTCATCTGAGACTTCGTGACATCACTGCGCTGCTTCCGTATTACATTCTTGACTGCCTCTTTCCTCTCTGCTTTTAATTTCGTCGTACTCCACTTTTGGTGCATGGGCCAGGTCTCATTGTGTACCGGTAATCGTGGTTTTCTGCCATACATCAGTTGGAAGGGTGACTTCTTCGTTGTTTCCTGAGTGGTAGCCCGATGTGTTAGTAAAATCAGTGGAAGCTCCGTTTCCCAGTTCCCGCCCTTCGAAGCCAGCCACTCTTTCAGTGTACGGTTGTTTCTCTCCGTTAGGCCATTCGTTTGTGGATGGTATGGGGTCGTTCTGATCCTCTTGATGCCCAGCTGTTGCAAACGGGAAGTAAACTCTTCACTCTCGAAACAGGGACCTTGGTCTGTCAGTATTGTCTTCGGTACGCCGTGGTCTGCAACAATGTGTCTAACTACTGCATCTGTCACGGTTCTTGCACGTTGGTCTGGGATTGCTACGGCGTCTACCCATCGTGTCGCGTGTTCCGTCATCACCAAGAGGTACTGATTACCATTGGATGTCTGAGGAAATGGACCCATGACATCTACGGACCACAAGTCACCTATCGCGGTAACTGGAATCGACTGAAGTGGTGGTCGTATATACCGGTCACCTTTCATCAGCTGGCACCGTGGACATCCAAGTACGTATCTTGCTACGTCTTCTCTCATACCTGGCCAGTACATACTTTGTCTTAGGAGGTCGGTCGTTCTGGCCACGCCTGTATGCGCTAGCTGGTGACATTCTTCTATCATGTCGTGGCGCGACGATTGAGGTATGACAGCCAGCCAGCTTCCGTCGTTCTCTCGCCAGGTCAGAGTCCCGTAGGCATTCACTCTGAGTCGATCCCTCTGTCTGAGTAGTGTGGTTAGCTCCTTACTCGCCGTAGTTTGATCCACTTCTATTCCGTTGGTGATCACCTGTATTACTGTATTCAGCGTATCGTCCAACCTCTGCCTACGTGCAAGTCTTAGTGGGTCTTGTTCTACTGCATGCACTCCGTAAGCGACCTCGGGCAACTCAGACTCATCTTCTGGTCTCGATAACAAATCTGCCAAGACATTTTCACTTCCAGGAACGTGTGAGATCGTAAAATCGTATTCCTGAAGACGCAACATCCACCGTGACAACTTCCCCCGTGGGTCTCTCGCTGTCTTCAAAAATTGTAGCGGCTTATGATCAGTTTCGATGTGGAACCGCCGGCCGAGTAAATAAGGTCTCCATTTGTCGACTGCCCATACCATTGCTAAACATTCTTTCTCTATCGTTGAATACTTTCTCTCTGTGAGGGTCAACACCCTACTGGCATACTCAACGATTCCCTCGTCCTGTCTTAGGACCGCACCTATAGCGTAGTCACTGGCATCTGTGCACACTGTGAACTGTCTTCCTGGCACAGGTAGTTTTAGCGTCATTTGTTGGTGGTCGAGCAGCTGTTTAATTCTGTCGAATGTCCTCTGCGATTCTTCCGACCAAACAAACTTTGGCTCACCTAGTAGCCTGTATAGAGGGGCTGCTATCTCATTGAAGTTCTTCACGAAGCGACTATAAAACGCTGCTCTACCCAAGAATTGTCTCAGTTTTCTCTTTGAATTCGGGGCTGGAATCGTTTTAATCGTCAAAATTTTCTCCGGCAGTGGTTTAATCTCACCATTTCCCACTTTATGTCCCAACAGAGTAACATTCTTTTTGGCTATCTGAGACTTGGTTTTGTTGACGCGTAGTCCAAACTCTTCGATGCGTCGCAGCACGGCTTCTACATGGTTGACGTGATCGTTTTCGTTTGACTGTATATGACGAGATCATCACCATAAACCTCCACGTTTTTCAAGTTCTTAAGTAATAGCTTCATCAGTCGCCTGAACGTAAACGGTGCACCTGCTAGTCCAAACGGCATGCGTTTAAATCGATATTGCGTCTGACCCACGATGAAAGCCGTCTTATCTCTGTCACTTTGTTTTATCGGTATCTGCCAGTATCCTGAGCGAAGATCGAGAACCGAAAACACATTCGCACCTTGTAGTCGATCTAAGGTTTCTATCACTGTTGGCATGGCACACGGTCTTAACTCTGTCATACTGTTTAACTGTCGGAAATCAACACAGAATCTATATTTCCCATTCGCTTTTTTTACTAACAGCACTGGAGAGTTGTATGGGCTATCAGCTTCCTCAATAATATCATCTTTTAACATCTCTTGCACTTGTCGCTCCACTTCGCCTTCCAGATGACATGGAACTCTTCGCGTTAAAAATGACCTTACTTTAGGATCACTTAACGGAATTTCATGATTCACCTTATCGCAATAACCGTATGGGTCCCATCTCCAGTGAACAGATGATCGTATTTATTAATTAACTCTGTCACATTGTGTACCGTCGACAGCTTAATCGCTGCTATCTCGCTGGTCTCATACATGTTGATATGCCCGTATTTCGTGATCACCACGTTCGCTTGCGTGTCGATTATGGCACCAATCTCACGCAGAAAATCCGCTCCTAATATCGTTCGCTGTAGTTCGGGTACAACAATGAAAGGAAACGTCACCTCGCAGCCACCAACAACGACCGTACAGTTCGATCTACCCGTGATACGCAACACATACCCGCCTACTGTTTGTACTGTCAATGAACACGGATTAACACTCTTACATAAATTCTTATCTATTAACGACACGGCCGCCCTGTATCTATCAAACATACTACTTCTCGATCATTCACTCGCAACTTCGAATACAGAGCGCCTTTCTCAATAGCCCCCACTAAACCTAGGTTCATACGAAAGAAAGAACAAGCATTATACCGTCTGAAATTTTTTCTTTTTCGCCTTTCTGGGCAGTATCTTCTCCAGTGTCCCGGCTTACCGCATTCAAAACACCGGTCTTTTCTATCAGCCAACTTTAACGCCGCCACTTCCCGCTGCAATGCTTCAATTTTTGCTCATATTCGTTTGGTTTTGGTTGGTCTATAGCGGCTACCGTTGTGCTCAGCAGCTGTCTGGTCACCTTCGCCAGCTCACTAATATCCATCGGCTGCGTTGCGTTAACCAGTTTTAATCGCTGAGAAATGTGGTCGGGGACACTCTCGATGAATTGGGAAGACAGTAACTGCGCTTCTGATTCTTCATCTAAAGTGGGAAGCGCGCGTCGAAGTAGATTAGTCAGTTTCACCGCCAACACTAGCGGGTCTCCATCAGGTCCAAGCTTCATTGACCGGAACTGCTGCATTGCTAGCTGTCTGTCTGTTTCGCTGTCAAACTCGGACACTAGTCGTTCAACCAATTTCTTCCAAGACGCTGTGCCATTTGACCTGTCTACGCTGTCATATGCAGCCTTCGCTCGGCCTCTCAACAGCGTCCCCAGGACAACTGCCTTCGCCGCCTGCTCCTTGACACCCACCAGCTCAGCAACGGCTTCGAAGTCACGTAAGAAGCTCCGTATGTCACCTTCTTCAAACGCAGCTGGCCACGGGATCTTCATCTTCTTGGAGGCAGCGACACCAAATGTAACAACAGAAGACAAGGGCTGGCAACAGATCGTTTTATTACGAAAATCAACACGTATTTATATATATTTTATATGCATTAATAAGGCTTATGCAAGCAGAAAAAGGCAGTCTTCTGATTGGTTGTTTCTCGGAAGTTAAGCAGACAAACACAGTCTTATGATTGGTTGTGTTCGATATTTCTCGGAAAGTAGAGCCATCTATCTGCGAATCATATTTGTCCACATTTAGGTTTGCTGTGATTGGTTGTTGAAACAGCCTTGTTCACGGTCAATATTAGTGACCTAGACATTAACGTAGATTAGTGCCAACCAATCGGCTAGCAGCCTGCTCTCACCACACTATATGCAATTAAACACAATACAATGGGACAAGATGATAGTCTTAGAATCTAATATAACAAGGTGGGAGGGGTGGGGGCAGATTGATAACTGAAGCCTTATTTATCAAGTCAACTGAAAAATACATGCAATAAGAATGATTCAACACCTACCTGTGCAGCACACGTAGAAAATTCTACTACCACTATGACAAATGAGAAGGAAGAAGGATGAGAACTATAAAAATCCAGCTTTCTATTCCTGTAGATACAACTGAGCTTGAGACTTCTTCATCCAGTGAATAATACTGTTTCACTGGGAGTATGCGTGTGATATCCAATTAATCAATTATTCTGGATTTACAAACTACCACAAAGCCCAAACTTTACACATTTTAGTCACCCTCCTCAATTAATATTTAATTTGGTTCCTATAGGTCCCCAGTGGAACATAGGGCTTCAGGATAGAGGCTTAAAGTTTCGGTAGAAGTGGTATTTATTTTTACGGGATGTGATTGATAGCCAGCCTTATGCCCAACCTTCCCTCTTTACCAGTCTTTTATTAGTGGCTTAGCGAGGCAAAGGAGAGCGTCGACGGGGAGCGAAACCCCGGACCACGCGAAACGTGATCAGCGAACATTCTACTACTATGCCACCGACGCAAAAAGCCGGTAACACCCTCTATTCCCAGCCAGTCAACCATCCAAGTACTAACCGGGCTCAACGTTGCTTAACTTCGGTGATCGGACGAGGATCGGTGCTTCCAACGTGGTATGGACCCGACAACAACCTATAGCCCGACAATTATTTTCAAGGGAACGCAAGTGGATTGGATAGGCATTGAGTGACTGACATCAGAGGCGCCAGTTCCCCCCAAGTAGAAGTTGAATGGGAAACGACAAGTTTGTTGAGGGTCCAAAAGGTGACATCTAAGCGATGATCATGTGAAGAGGAAATGCAGCCACCTAAAAAAAACTGCTGAAAACAGGATGACACAGAGATGTACTGTTGGAGAACTATTATCTATTTTTGATTACAGCTTGATTCCATACTGTATTTTTGGTACAACTATGGAATTTCCAGCATGGATATCGGTAGCCCAAATTTAGCAGGCCGACCATAGATATCAGGTGTGCGTCGGCGTGGGCTCGAACCCCGGACCATGTGCATGGTCGGCGGGAGTCCTAACCGCTGTGCCACCGACGTTCCATTCGGAGCCCACAGGAGTAATAATAACATAACCATAATTATCTACCCGTTGTGCGTCGGCGGCATAGCGATTAGGACGCTTGCCGACCATGCACACGGTCCGGGGTTCAATCCCCAGCCGACGCACTTTTTTACCTCGCTAAGCCAGAAATAACGCTGATAAAGAGGGAAGGTTGGGCATGAGGCTAGCAACACCATCCTGTAAAAATAATCACTGCTGCAGAAACTTCAAGCCACTAGCTTGAAGCCGTATGTTTCACATGGGAATGTGAAGGAAAAAAATCTAGCCGTTGAAATAGCAAAATAGCACATTCAATACAAGCTTACCTTTCGGTCTAGAGTTCTTTGCATAAAACTCTGTCAGAATTGATAGAGCTTCAGTGGAAAAATACGTCCGTCGACGACGTCTTCGTTTTTGCTGTGGATCTGTTAATTTACACGCTGATTCAGAGACATCA